>CM072813.1:21855058-22455058 GCA_036937905.1 Salvia rosmarinus
TTAGGCGGATTTTATACTTATATTTGGGGTGATTTTATAAGTTTAAATACTTAATATTTACTTAATCATATTTTATAAAGCTAATTGCATATTTTATGGATTTTGTAGGTGTTGATATTATTTTGGAAGAAAAAGCATGATTTTGGAAAAAGTTTGAAGAAAATGGATTGAATAAAGATTTACATGGAATTTATTTTCTATATGGAAACTTTTAATTATTAGTTGGATATTTTATAGTTTTACTATTTGGCCATGTTAGGCCCCTTTAGCTTTAGGTTAGTATTTATTTATTAGTTGAGTTGTTTTAAAAGTTATGCCTCCAACTTTTAGAATTCAATAGTGATTCACGTGAATTGGGGATTGAGGCATCAAACCATTTTCTTTCTTCTTCATCAATCCAGTCGTTTCTTTTTCTTTATTCAATTTTTTTGTTTATTTTATTATGAGTTCTAGCTAATCTTCTTCATTCCAGCAACGATAAATGAAGCCCTAACATGATTCCTAAGTGAAATCTAATTTGTTAATTATCATTTAATTTGTATGCATGTATTTATTGTTCTTTGTTTTCTTTGTGATTTAATTGTTTCAATCCGCTAGGTAATGTACAATATTTAGTGAGTTTGAATTAATTAATAGCCAATTAAATTGTCCATAAGTAATCGTGGTTTATGTTTGATTAGTGGTAAATTGATCTTCAGATCAAGGGAATAACAATCTTAATTTTGGTAATCCCATGTCAGAGTTTATCGATTTTGAATCAGGTCTCTCAGTTCTTAATGTCTTCGGCTCATTAAACGTATAGAGCGTCTCTTACGGTTGTCAGTCGATTAGAGAGGTAGTTAGTGAAGCGTCTTCCTAACTATCGAGAAGCTAAAGAGAGATAAGATCGTGTCAGAAGCGTCTTTGGTGGTCATAACTGATTTATTTGCATGAGTTAAAGTTATCTTTACATCGATGATCAAAATATCACGCTATGGTGGAATTAATTGATTGCCGGGATATCTTAACACATTTGTTACATTTCTAAAATTTATTCTCTTTAATAAAAATTCAATTCATCTTTCTATTTATTATTTATTTAATAATTCATAGTTTTTAGTAATCCCAATTTATTCATGGTTACGTTGCAGGTTGAAGGTTTAAGAGAATTCTCGTCGGTCCTTTGGAGACGATTTTGCTTACTGCTGCCTGCGTAGTGTGGGCATAGTCAGTATAGAGCTGTTCACGGTCCAGGCTGGTTCCGATTCCGATTCGGAACCGCCGGTTCGGCGGTTCGGAAATCCAGAACCGGAATCGGCCCGTTAAGGGGTATAAACGGTTTCGGTTCTGAACCGTGAACCGCCGCCTTATTTTTTTTTTTCGATTTTTTGTATTCTTTAATTATATTTTGTATATATATACATAGAGATGACGAAAAAAATAATATTGGGACACAATAATTAGTAAATGAAATAAGAAAAAATTTATTACACTTTCATTACATTACAATTTACAACTTGTAGCAAAAATTAAAACTTATAATAAACTAAAACTTATAAAAAATTACAACTTATGCAAATAAAATCATACTTTAATTTAATTGAAGACAAAAAAAGAAAGAGCTTGAGCTTAATTATAATATTGGAAAATATTATAATTAAGTTACCACGTATCCCGATTAATGAATCAAAGCCCACGTAGTTCTCTTTACCTTCATGTTACTTTATACATGTCAAGTCAAGTCAAGTCGTCACAAAATCATCAAGATCCAGACATTTGCTTGAGATGTCTCTTGTCGCTGGTTTCCACCTCGGTTGTGCTTATAGGATACTCAGAAATAAGTCATCCCACTTATTCTCTTGCTCTCGCTTCAGCCAATGTATGATCTTTAAGCAATACTTGAGCTTCGAGATTATGTGGTGTCATCACGCATCTTCATTCATCGAGCATGTATCCTCCTCGCTAAAAGCTTGTTCGACGGAAACCGTTGACGCCGGATTAAAAAATCTCTTTGCCATAATTGCAAGAACCGATATTGATATTGTTTCAACGACCACCATTGCAACAAATCGACGCCAGAGGACTCAGATTTAACAACTCACGAGACTTTGCTCGATAGTATTGATCAAGTTCATTGTCCGCATTTCATTGAACTTGATCCTTTGTTTACAAAAATATTTAAGTTGTTGTGCAAAGACCTCTACTAGTGTCTATTCCTAATGAAAAGGTCTATTACTCGTCCTAACACTAGTTCGATTTAGAAATTTATGACCATGTGCTACTTCATATTCAGATAAAGATGTCTTAAATTCATTTTAAGAGTCTCGCTACTATATAGGGATCCAAAGAATTGTATTCCTATATCCTCCGTGAAGTCGCATTTCATTTAAAAATTTATAATATAATCAGATTAACCCACAAACACCTTCGTCTTTTAAAGAAGGGTCTAAACATTTTGAAATCAAAAATATTATGAATATTTGTAAAATATTTCAACCATTTTCTAACCATAACAGCTTATGCAAGCACATAAATTCAATTTTGGCTACAAGTGTTAAATTGACATGCAATCAAGATACATTGGTATAACACACGCGGAGAAGTAGGATAATAAACACCAGATAATTCTTTAGTTGCAACTTGAAAAGTTTGAAGAAGTTGCACTAATCATAACATTCATCCCAATAAGAAGGCAATAAAATCATGCTTTAACTTCATTTGCAAAAAACTCAACTAATAAGTCTTTAAATTCAAAAGTAGAATTTAACATTTCATAAGTAGAATTCCACCTAGTGCACACATCAATGTTAAAACATTTACTACGTCCCGCTTTTGCTTTTACAAAATTTAAGCCAAAGCCTATGCAACTTATGTCTATCACGCAACATTTCTACGGCTTTTCTAACCGTGAAATCGATTTTTAATAATTTTAAACCATCTTGAACACATAAATTAATAATATGACATATACACCTAGTATGAAAATATTTGCCGCCTAGAGTTCGATTACATGCTGCAATTAAACTTGGTACACTAGCCGTATTAGCACTAGCATTATCAAAGCCTATTGAAAATATTTTATTAGTCAATCTAAATTGTTGTAAAATGTTAATTATACATAAAGCAATATTTTCAAGAAGATGTTTGCAATTAAACTTAAAACATAAAACACGCTTATTCAAAGACCAACTTTTATCAATCCAATGAACAGTTATACTCATATAAGAATTCTTTTGAAAAGCACAAGACCAAATATCCGAACAAATTGAAACTCGATGATCAAAACTAGACAACATAGTTCTTAAATTGATTTTATATCTCTTACCTAATTTGACAATAGTCCTAGTCATGGTCAGACGTGAAATTTTTAAGCGTATGATAATAAGCAACTTTAATATCGTTTTCAAAATGCATGCTATCAAGAAATTGAAAAGCAAGAGATTCGGTAGACACAAATTTAGCCATTACTTCCCTAGCAACTAAATCATTATACTTAAACAAAGAAAGTTCAAACGTACCTTGATTTTGTCCTTCCTTCAAATGAATTTGACTTTGTTTACCTTTATCTTTGGAAGGAAGGTGCTTTGCTACGATATGGCGCCGATATGTGCCATATCCATTTTCCGGCTTGTGCAAATATTCCTTCCCGCAAAAATTGCAAATTACAGACGCGTTTGCGCCGCCGCCATCTCTTCCTGCTTGAACTTTTCAAGTAGATGTAAAACGCCGTAATGGATGCTCGATTATTCTTCGGCAAGGTTTAAATATATGTTTTAAGCACCGAGACGTTTTCCAATAGCCTCACGCCTCGAGGCGGTCCGAGGCGTAAAACCGAGGCGTAAATCATAAAAATATATAAAATTTATAACTAATATAATAAAAACATACAAAAACATAACAAGTATATTAAAACCCAAAATAAAAACATAATTTCATAATTAAGTATGTTTGTCTCTAAAATTTAAAACTCAAATCATAATCAAACGTCTAAGAAGCTTGAATCATCTCCATCTTCATCTTCACATTCGAAATCATCTTCTATTTCATCATCATCAATCAATGCAAGGTTCGATTGAACCTGCCCTTTTCCTATATGCATGTAATTTAAATGTTAAAAATAAATATATAGTATACTTTGTAGAATATAATCAAACATTATATGTAAGATATTAAATGTAACCTTTTGGTTGATTTCTTTTTCTCTTTCTAGGAACAAGAGAGCTTTCCCCCTCATGTATTGGCATGATTGCTTCAACATCTTCACTAGTTGGGTCGGCTACCCACTCATCATCAGAAGGCACATCCTCAACAATCAAAGGGTCATCTACATCGCTTCGTGATTGTTTCTTCAGATTTTTATACTTCAAGTTCCTATTGTACATGATATACACCAATTTGTTCAGCTTCAATGTGGTTAGACGATTTCTTCTCTTTGTGTGCACTTGATTGAATGTACTCCAATTACGTTCACATGCAGATGCAGAGCAAGTCAGACCAAGAATCATCATCGCAAATGATTTTAATTATGGAACTTCATCCCCAAAAGTGTCCCACCATGCAACTAATATAAAAAGAAAAGAAAATTTGCATTCAATATTTTATTAAACTATTATGAAATAAAAATAAAAATAAAACTAAATCAATATAATAAATACCTGGTGGACGTGTTAAATATGTTCCCAAAGATGACTTCAAGCCAAACAATCCTATCTTGTATTTGTAAGAATCAAGTTGGGAGTCGATCTTGAAATATTTGTCTTGATTTGGAACGAGTCGTTCCATGCACCTGTATAAGCCACTTTTTATTTCCGGATGTTCAGAAACATTGGGACTCCACCTATATCGAGGATTCAGATAATATGCAGTTGCATGCAAGTACATGTGCAACTGATTATCCCACTTATGATCGATGATATCCCAAATCTCCTTATAGGAAGACACACTTGTCCGTCAAGTTCATTGCTATCTTTCTTTGCCTCATCCATAGTACCATAGATAAACCCCATTACCGACGCCTTCTCACCATCAACAATCCTCAAAACATCAACAAGAGGCTTTTGGTTTTAATAGAATAAACCACACTAGGCCAAAATGAGTTGTCATTCATGACGATCTTTTTCACCTCTTTTCCATCGCCTTTCTTTGCCCACGCACAATCGCACCATTCTCTCGATACAAACATCGATTGCAATGGTTGCTTCAGCTTCTGCATACTCTCCAGAGTCAAGAAGGCGATGGCGAATCGTGTTGTAGCTGGTCGAAGGAGATCTTTCTTTGTAATTTTTCTGAAAAGACTCAACACCCACTGATGATTATATATGAAATTGCTAACTCTCTTTGCCTTAAGCAAAGCAGACTTGTGTTGTGACAATTCACCAATTTTTTCAAGCATCAAATCGATACAATGGGCTGCGCATGGAGTCCAATATAATCGTGTTCTCTTCTCCATCAACAAACGTCCAGCTGCTTTATACGCACTTGCATAGTCCGTTATCACTTGAACAACAATATCTTCTCCAATTTCTTCAATAACTTCATCAAGCAATTCAAATAATTTTTGAGCATCCTTCACACAATCTGATGCATCAATCTGTTTTCAAAAAACGGTTCCATGTTGATTGTTCACTAGAAAGTTTATAAGACTTCTATTTTCATATCGACCAACCATCGGACAATAGTGAAACCCCGCTTTTTTCCATGTTTCTTTAATCTCATCAATGCCTTAGTTGTTGTCTTCACTCTTCATCCAATATCCAACTCCTAAGCTCATGCATCGTTGGAGCCTTTAATCCTCGCCCATAATTTCCAAATGATCGCAACATATCGACGAATGATGCACTTCGCAACGTTAAATGGGATCCCATTCTCATAAAAGAATCTCCCAATATCTAAATGACTTGATTCCGATGTTCTTTAGCTTGTTGCGGAGTTATTTTATCATCTCGAGCATTATCATTCACCACAAACCGATCCATAGGTCCCTTACACCTCTAGAACCACTAGATAAGACCCAACATTATCGGTTGTAGCATTTGTGCCACAACCAATACTAGCATTGGCTGCATTGCTACCAAAATATGACCCATTATCCACAATCTCCTCAAAATTCATTTGTCTTTGATGTTTTGTGGTTTCAAATGCCTTCAAGTAATGCTTAATCTCATTTTTCATCTCTTCGGGTACTTTTGAACATGGCTGTACATTGTTATGCGTGCATGCAAGGTGTTCCTTTATTCTCTTTACATCTCCTCGATGTTTTTGCTACAAAACTCAGACTCTAAGTATTTGTAACCTTTTGTCACACAGTTGGCGAGACGTCAATTTCAGTTGTATATTTCAATGGGATCTCTTCTATTGCTCATTGTATATCTATAATGTTAAATCACAATTTTATCAAATAAACAACAAAAAAAGAAAAAATCAAATTACATACACATGCTTAAACAAAGGCTAATTTAGATTATATATTAATTAACAAGTATATAAATTCGAAGGTATTGTGTCGACTGCCGATAAACAGTTTCAATACACTTATACATGTTTCATGCTTGCTACCTGCCTTACACACATATGAATTCGAAGGAAAAAAATAAAAAATAATATAAAATATTGTGCTTCATGCTTGTTGTTTCAATATAAAAAATGATATAAAATATAGTGCTAAGTGCCAACAATTGTTACAATTTTCAATACACTTAATATAATATCGCTATGATCAGAAGTCTACATATTTCATGTTGCAGTCTAGATTCTATAGTCTAGTGTCTACATTTAATATAATATTGCTATTACTATACACTTAATATGTATTACAGTCTAGTGGTCTACGTCTAATAGGTGCTTGATGTAGTCTATAGTCTAGAGTCTAGACTTAATATATTATTGCTATACACTAATATGTACTAGTCTACGTCTACAATAGGTGTGTGATCTTGCTGGCAGCAACTTGCTGCCTATTGCTAATGTTCACACGTAATATATACAAGAATATAATATAATATTACTATGGTCAATGTTTTCTGCCACAAATTGTTTGAAATACACACACAACAAAATATAAAATTACAAGTTGTTGGTTGCGGACTGCGGTGCCTACTGCCTACAAATATACAAACTTACAAAACCTGTTTCAACTACACGCACAATAATATATAAAATTACAAGTTGATGCTGCCGTGCCTACAAATATACAAGTTGGGAATTAAACTTACAAAATAAAAATACACAAAGCTGCGTTCTATTTGTTTCTCTGTTGTTGCGGTTCTGTTTCTTCTCTTTGTTTTGCTGAGTTCTTTCTGTATCGTTGGTGGTCTGGTGTCGCCGGAGGAGGGAGATGGACGGTTCTATTTCTGTATCGTTGGGTGGTCTGGTGTCGCCAGATGAGGGAGATGGAAGGTAGAACGTGGAGAAGGAGATGGATTGATGGAGGTAAAGTGAGTTGAGCGTCCAGTGCATGCATCATTAAATAGAGAAGGTTAGAAAATTAGGTTTTAATTATTCTCTTTTGGGCTATTTTATAACAGCCCATTAACTTATGAAACTCGATTACTAAAATTTATCACTGTAAAATAGACTTACTTGCAGTGATGAGGCATACGCCCGGGTCGCCACACCGCCTCGACCTCCCGAGCGTGCATTTTGATGTTCCCATGTGAGGCGTCGCCTCAAAGGCGCTTTGCTGGCGCCTCGCACCGAGGCGCACCTCACAAATGCCTTTTTAAACCTTGTTCTTCGGTATTGGCGTTGGGGAGCATTCGGAACCCGCTTCGTTTTCGTTCATTTCATCTTCGAAATCCAAATCAATTGGAGC
Organism: Salvia rosmarinus; assembly: GCA_036937905.1. Classification (NCBI taxonomy): domain Eukaryota; kingdom Viridiplantae; phylum Streptophyta; class Magnoliopsida; order Lamiales; family Lamiaceae; genus Salvia; species Salvia rosmarinus. The sequence goes on from CM072813.1 coordinate 21,862,848, forward strand.
GTCGTCGTCTTGTGTTGTATTATTGTTGAAATCCGCATCCTCCATGGCAGCAAGACGCTCCGCCATTTCCCGATCTGCAGCAATTTGATGGTCATCGTGCAGCAAACCTTCATCATCATATTGCATCTCCATGGTTGCTCAATTTCGAATCCTTCGAGAAGGAGATGATCCAGACAGAGTTGCTTCGTTGACATAGTACTCCTTGATAAACGCGCATTTTACACGTTTATTGTTGATATTTAAAGATGAGTTTAGGTCATTTAATGTGCGCACGATCGATTCTTAATGTTTTATCTATTTCAGAAGATAACGCTCTTGGGTGTTCTTTTGGTGTTGTGTAGGTCCATATGTTGAAAATTGAAGCAAGGAACGAAGACGAGCCAAAATATAATCGCTTTGTTTTAGCGACCGACTGGCGGTCGCTAGGCTGGCCGCTAGGCAACCCACGCTGAGAACCAAGCGAGATCGCGATCGCGACCTCGCCCCGAAAGCAAGCCCAGCAGCCGAGAACTCATCAGATCGATTTCGCGACCATGGCTAGCGACCGCTAGCCAGCCGCGAGGAAACCATGCGGCGCAAGGAGGCGACCGCGGCGAAGATTGCGTCGCGAGACATACCTCGCGGTCGACCTAGCGACCGCGAGGTGATCGCGAGACCGAGCGCGAAGGAAAATTAGGGTTTGAGGTGTGCTATATACGGCAACACCGCCGCCCCCAAGTTGGCACACACGATTCCGAACCTCTTTTATCGGTTTTCATCGCTTTTCATATTTTTAGCATTAGCTTCCATCTAATTACATTCTAGAGTTTAGTTGATCATTGTTCTTCATTATTTTTACGTATTGTCTCACGATCACGAGCGTTTTCGTCCAGGACGATCTTTGCAAATTTCCGTTTTTCACGAGGTTGGGATTCAAGCCCAACGATTGTTCATCGACGCTCAATACGGGTTTCATTTATATAATTTCTATTTTATGGTTAAATCGTATTTTATTCCGTTTATTATGTCCCGACTAGATTTCCGTTCTAATCCACAGGGTTTGCATGATCCGATCCTATATGTTGTGATTCTGTTATCGCTATTTACCTTCCGCATTCGATTCATGATTCTTGGTGCTTATTTATATGTGTTAATTTCGATCAATCTTGATGCATATCTAGTTGTCGGTTAATTACGTAATTGTATTAATTGTCAATCGATCTTGAATGCATGATCTGAATAAGCCTCGAGTCGTGGCGAGATAGGATATTCGTAGGAAGTATATTCTTTGTGATCTGTTTGGAGTTGCTTGTTTTCACCTAGAGCGTAAAGAATAGGGAAAACTAGTAATCTCTGACCGCAATTGTCGTAATAGAAGTTGTCGGTTATATATGTGATCTTCCATCTTGTGCGGATTAAAATTGGCTAATAGGAGCAGGATAAACATACGTTGTGGATATGATTAATGCATCCCTGTGGTTAGTCGTCCTTATCTGCTTTTACCATCCAGTATTTATTGCTTTATTTTATTTTACTTTTGTTACCCGCTTTGGATTAAATTCAAGCCCCAAAATCTTACCAAACCATTTATGTTGCTTGGATAATGATGAATCATTGTTGAGTTAACTACGTGTTTTCGCATTACAATTCACGTGGATACGATACTCTTACCTTCTATATACACATTTTACGTGTGAAAAGGGGCGATCACTCCTCTTGGGGATCTTGAGAAATATTAATACCACGAGCTCGTGACCGCCTCGGCCTCGGCCTCGTCTAATCATAGGGTTACGAGAGCGGACCGAGGCCATTTTTAGAATATTGAGAGAGTGAGAAGAGTAAGAACTAAGAATATTGGGAGGTAAAGGAGAGTAACAATATTGAGAGAGAAAGAGAGTAACAATAATTCATAAGTATCACTATGAGTAATGAGAGCAAGAATTGAGAGAATAAGAGTAAGAGAATAGAAATTGGTGTGTTGAAATGGTAGGATTGAGGAGATTTTGAAATTTGAAATTTGGGGGAGGGGGTGCTAAGCCGCGGTTCACACGATTGGAGCCGGAACCGTCGGTTCGGCCCGGAACCGTGTGAACCGCATGGTTCCATTTTTATTTTTTTGTGTTTTAGATGTTATTTCATGTGTTTTATGTAATAATAATTGTATTTTGATGATATTAAACATATTACATTACAAAAAAATCGAAAAAAATAAAATAAAAATAGATGAACCGACGGTTCGGAACTGCCGGTTCAACGGTTCGGGGTATACCAACCCGAAACCGGAACCGTGTAGGAGGTGGTCCGATTCGGAATCGGAACCGTTGACCACGGTTCTGGGCCTAGAACCGTTGACCCGGTTTCGGTTCCGGTTCCGAACCGTCGGTTCCGGGTTGGTTGAACACCTCTAAGTCAGTCGATTATTTTTGATGAAAAGCAATGCACCGGCCAAATTTGACTAAGCTTGAAAGGAATACGGTAGCTAAATGGCTACTTCAAAACAACACCAGTGGTCATCTTAGGCATGGAGCACAAAAAAGAGGCAACAATTGTTTTCTCTCATCTGCATAGGGACTGTCCAAAACATTTGGAAGACAGCAACTGAGCAGCTCTCTTTGGGTAGACCCGTGATACTCATGTCAAACAAAAAATGAACACATCATAAAGACAAAAAGTATTTGATGTAGACAAAGTTAAATTACTTTCTATACTTGAAAGATCTACAATAAGGAATTTGGAGATTAAACTTAATGTGAGCAAAAGTTTGGTGAGAGAATGTATAAAAGACAATCAGATAAGAGCACATACAACTGCAATAAAACTAGCATTTTCAGAGCAAAATAAGTTGCTAGTCTAAAATTCATCTTAATCAATTGGATCCAAATTGGTCAAGTGAACAAATCAGATATCAGAGCATGTACAACATAGTACACATCGATGAAAAATGGTTCTAAATCACCAAAACATCTGATCGATACTACGTTATACCAGATGAAGTCGAAGCAGACCACAAACTTCAAGTGATGGTATCTTTGATGGCAAATTTGGAATATTTCCATTTACAACTTTAGAACCAGCACAAAGGAATTTCAAAAACAGACTCAATGGCACATTGGAGACCAAGCCAATTGAAGTAATCACAAAATCAGTCATTTAACAATGCATTATCAACCGGGTGATAAATTTGTTATTTTTTTTATTAACTATCAGAATTTTCATTCATAATTTAGTTTATTCCCTTTCATTTTACAGATTATCCCGCCATTAAAGCTAAATGACATCCTAATGCAAGCAAGCACATTATTATTCACCAAGATAATGCCAAACCTACATCAAGCACATTGATCCAGAGTTCATGGCAGCTGTAAATTCTGATGGATTCAACATCCAACTAATTTGCCAACTAGCAAATTCTCCAGATTCAAATGTGAATGATCATGGCTTTTTTAGAGTCATACAATCTCTCTAAGATGATAAGTTAGCTATTGGTATGGGTTTCTTATTAAAAATGTGATTACTTCAATTCGAGATCTTTCACCAGTCACATAAAACAATGTGTTTCTCACATTACAAGGTTGCTACACATAAATTATGAAGGTGTGAGGCAGCAACAACTACAAGGTTCCACACATGAGCAAAGCAAGACTTATTAGGAGTGTGATACTTCCAGAATCAATTAAGGTTGATGAGGAACTTGTAAGGGACTACTGGGACTATCTAAAACTACCTGAAAATGATGATGGGTCAAGTTATGATATTGCACCTGTTGTAGAATACTATCCCGCATTGGTTATGTACCCAATCTGCCTTAGTTTCTTGTATTATATATAGGTGCTTTATGCAGTGATGAATATATAACTACTAATTTTCTCTTACATGTCTCTATACTTGTCTTCTACATATTTTTATATTTTATTGTTCTACATGGTATCAGAGCAGGGACGAATCCCTAATCCCTCTCTGCCCTAATCTGCTATGTCGTTGCTGCCGGAGCCATTCTGTCCTAATTTGCTCCATTGCTGCCACTCTGCTCTGACTCTACTATTTTGTTTAATGCAGACTCATGTTGCTGTCATTGCTATACCGACTTTGTTCGGTTCCTACTACCAACTGCCCCGTCGATTTTGTTCGATTTTACTGTCTTCACCGCCATGATCTGTTACTGCTGCATTGTTCGCCAACCGCCTCACCGACTTTGCTTGATTGCTACTACCTATTATTTTGTTTAAAGCAGACTCATGTTGTTGTCACTACTTTACCGACTTTGTTCGGTTACTACTACCAACTGTCCTGCCGATTTTGTTCGATTTTATATTTTATGTTCTACAACACCGATAGTAAGTGCTTTTGGTTTCTAAGAATATAGAGATTAAAGCCACATAATCTGTTTTTTTGCTATGTTTATAATTTAAAGAACTTACTAGGATTTTTGAGTTTTTACACCATCTAAACAATCATCTTGTGTATCTTGCATTGGCATGTAAAGTCTCAGCATTTATTAAGTCTTAATTTTGCATCATTGACTCATAATAGGGACAATTCGTATGACCATAACAAGATTCAATAATACCATTGTTGGAAAATATGTACGAAAAGATGCAAGATGCTTGTCGGACGTATTACAACGTGAAATGAAGGTAGGAGATCAAACTAACAATGAATTTGAAATGTAAGAAAAAAGCGAATAAAATTACAGATAACCGTAATCTAATGCCGAGTCGAGGTCCTCTTTCCAAGAAGACGAGATACGCCCGATAGTGCTCTCGGTTACGCGATCGTCCCCAAAGACGAAACGGCAGCGTCTCGTAGGTGGCAACCACCGCAGACCAGCGAACTCCATGAACCGGACGGAGGCGGGGCGAGCTTGGACACAAAATATGTATGCGAGGAATGCTCTTAGGTATCTTTGGAATGCTTTTGCGAGAGGTGGCTTATCTTTGAGGAGACATGTCCTATTTATAGCGTCGTCCTCATGAGGAGCATCTTTGAGTCAACACCGCATTGATTTGGTGTTACGGAGTTATGTCCCCATCGAGTGCGAGAGGGTTCTGTGGCGGTTTGGGAGATAACATGCCCACGTTTCCCTTGAGCCTTCATGTCGGAACGTTACCGGCGATTCTGACGAATCACGGACAACGCGTGCGTCGAGTTCGTTGGACGATCCGGACGCCTCTTCGAGCACAACAGCCCAACGGTTGGGCCACACGAGTTGGGCCCCGGACCAACTCCATCGCACAGCAGCCCAACAGTTGGGCTACACGAGTTGGGCCGGACCAACTCCATCTTTGGGCTCGATCAAACATTGATCCAAAATATGAGGCAATGGGCCACCGGAACCGAGCCCACGAAGCAAGCCCACGAACGGGCCCAAAGAACGGCCCAAAGACCAATTGCGAGATCCAAGATCCAAGATCCAAGATCCACGATCCACGATCCACGGACCACGGACCACGGGAACCGAACCGAACCGGGCGAGTCGGAGCCGAGGCGGGCGGGCGGGCGTGGGCGCAGGTAGCGGGCGTGGGCGCGGCGCGGGCGGCGGGCGGCGGGCCGGGCCGGCGCAGGCGGGCGATGGCGGCGGCGGCGTGTGTGTGCGTGGGCTTTCCGGCCCATCACTTGTGCACATAATTATACTAAGTGTTCAATGAACCACTTATATAGACAATTAATGAAGATACATTAATCAATGTGGGATAAGGATTAATTAATCCATGCTTATCCCTTAATCACATAACTCCATGTTTAAGTGACCAACTTTGATCCATTATTTCTCACTCACCGAAATCGGATTTGAGAATGTGAATACACCACGATCATCTACTCGAAACGTAGATCGATCCTATGCCGCTTAATTTCACAAAATTAAACGTTCGTCACTCAAAATCTTGGTCAAAGTAGCTTACGGTAACTTAACCACATATATAATATTATATATATACGCGCGATTTCAACAATCCCCACATGAGTGGAAATAGCCATATGCATGTATGCGAACACACACTCGATCCTCAAGAGATGTTAAAATATTTGGACAGGTGGTTTATGGCCTCAACCTTCCATAGTTAGTACCATCGAGTACATGCAGACGGATTAGTGGACACGATGCTCAACTATTCCCCACAACGTGCAATCGAGACAATGGTATTAACACTTTAACACCTCAACCTCATCCGCTCTCACGCTTGATTCCATTTTGGCCATGGACATCCACTTTGGATTCATAAGTGTTTTGTTTGAAACGGCCCCACTTTGCACTTACATAGGTGATTCTTCACCGAGTATCTTGCCATACTCAACCTCCTCGAGGTATCTTAAGAATCATTAAGAGTCAACGACTCAACCTCACCACTAAGCAAGTTTTTCAACACTCGTTTGCTTTGGGAACAGACTAACTCGAGTGTTTACACACGAACTCCTATAGCTTAGTTCTCCCATTGAACCAAGTTCTTGGGATCTCCGGTCATCATGGTTGGGTTACCACTATGATTGTTCTTAAGATGTGGATTTTAATCCCATTCCTCTAGCAACTTGATCATTTGATCCTGCTCAACCCTTTGGTTAACGGATGCGCGGATTATCTATCGACTTGACATAGTCAATTGATATAACCCACTGAGATCAAATACCTCACGGATTATGTCGCCGACGATATGTCGAGACTTACCATTATACAAACCACATTTCGCCCTTCCAATAGCGGCTTGGCTATCACGGTGAATCATCACCGGTGGCACTGGTTTAGACCAACATGGAATATCTTCCAAAATTACTTGAGCCACTCGAGCTTCCTCACCGCCTTTATCCAAAGCTATGAATTACGATTCCATGGTGGATCGGGCTATACACGTCTGTTTCGTGGATCTCCAAGAAACATCACCTCCCTAATCGTGAACACGCACCCACTTGTAGAAAGTGAATCTTCGTGTCGATATCCAATTGGCATCACAAAGCATCTTCAAGCACGGGGATATCTCGTGAAATGCAGCCCATGATTTTGAGTATACTTCAGTACCTCAAAACTCTCACTGAAGAGCCTTCCAATGCTCCTTGCTTGGATTGCTCGTGTAACGACTCAATTTATTCACGGCGCAAGCTATGATGGTCGGTGCAATTTGTAAGATACATCAAACACCGATGACCTTAGCATAGTCTTCTTGCCCACGAGTTCACCCTGTTCTTACTCAAGTGAACATTGAGCTCCAATGGGGTCTTAGCAGCAAACTATCAAACGCATTGAATTTCTTGAGCACTTTCTCGACGTAGTGAGATTGTGTCAAGACAATTTCGTCTGATCTTCTTAAAATCTTGATTCCAAGAATCACATCAGCTAATCACATGTCCTTCATGTAAGAATTTCTATTTAACATGCGCTTTTTGTCATTAATGACTTGAGTATTGCTACCCATGATCAACATATCATTTACATACGGACACACTATAACATAACCATTATCGTTGTTCTTAACGTAGACACATTTGTCACACTCGTTGATTTTGAAACCATTTGCCAACATTACATTGTCAAATTTTAAGTGCCATTCAACGGCGCTTGTTTCAAACCATATGGAGACTTCACGAGTTTGCATACGTGCCTCTCGACTGTGTACTACAAACCCTTCTTGGTTGCTCTACATATACCTCATCCTCGAGGTCACCATTCAAAAGCAGTCTTAACGTCCATTTGATGAATCTCAAGATTGTGCAAAGCGGCAATTGCGGAAGCACCCTAATAGACGTAATCCTCGTCCACACGGTGAATAGGTATCGAAGAAATCATACTCTCTCTTTGTTTAAACCCTTTGACAACCAAACGGGCCTTATACTTTTCAATTATCCATATGCCTTGTACTTTCTTTTAAGGATCCACTTGCATTCTAAGGCTTACAACCTTCCGCAAATCAACCAAAGACCCAAGTGTGGTTTTGCGAATGGAATCAATCTCGCTTTGAGCAATGACCTCAGCCGAGCATTCCGTCTCGACCGAGCATAGGCTACTTTGATCGAAGTTGGTTCTTCGTCCAACATGAACGCAATATAGTCGGGACCAAAACTTTGGCGTTCGACTCTTCACCGCCTCGCCTCGGTTTCGACCCTCCGGATCAAACCTCGATCGCTTATGCGACATCGGTTCTTCAAGCTTCACCATCACTCTATTGCTAGAACTAGCTTCACTTTTATCCTTGTCTTTACTGGGATAAACACTTTCAAAGAATATAGCATTCCTTGATTCAATCGTCGTCCCCACGGTCATATCTCGGTACCTCGACATGTGGATCGAAACGATAGCGTTGCTATTGGTGCATACCAATAAAGATACAATCGACCGCTTTAGGTCCAATTGTAACTTGTTTAGGAAGAGCACCTCAACCTTCGCCAAACACCCCACACTTTGAGATATTTCAGACGATGGCTTTCTTCCTTTCCACAACTCGTAGGAGTGACATCCTTACTCTTAAGTGGAATCTTGTTCAAGATGTAGTTGGTCGTCAAGCAACTTCCCCACAAGTTAAGGGCAACCTCGAACTAATCAACAAAGCATTCATCATCTCCTTAAGTGTTCGATTTTACGTTCAAGAACGCTTATTAGATTGAGGTGAATAAGGGCTGTCGTTTGATGTATTATACCACTTTCGTTGCATAATGCCTCAAACGGAGCTACATATTCTCCCTCCATCACTTGAATGTCTTAATTCGACGACTTAGTTGATTCTCGGCTTCGTTCTTGAAGTTTTAAAAGCTTGATAGCCTCGTCTTTACTTACGAGAAGGTAAAGATAACAATATCTTATGATCATCAATAAACGTGATGAAGTATTTTTACCACCTCTAGTTTATACAACTTTAAATCACACACATCGGTGTGAATAAGTTCTAGAGGCTTAGTGCTGATTCTACCGAATGAAGCGGTAACTTAGCCATTTGGCTTCCACACAAACCTCACATTTCGTTTGTGTATTAACTTCATTTAACTTTAGTAAATCTAAATTTACTAATCTTTTAATTGCATTTAGATTAACATGTCCTAATCTACAATGCCATAAATCGTAGCACTCGGTCAAGTAAGAGAAAGTAGATGCATTTTCATTAATAGCAATCTTGGGTACAGCGCCAAGACACCATTACATTCAATTTGAAAAGACCCCGGTGAGATAACCCTACCAGGAACTTCCCAAACTTAGTCAAGACAAACTTGTCGACTCAAAACTAGTCTAAACCTCTTGTTAACTAGAATCGAGCCCGACACTAAATTCTTGCGAATGTCCGGGACATGCAAGACATCCTTCAACGTGATCTCAATACCGGACGACATTTTGAGCACCACATCTCCAACTCCGCAACCTCGGACGACTTGGTTCCCATGTTGAGCTTTCCCAGCAACAGCTTGTAGGTGGAAAACGATCTTTTCGGCGCAGACGCGTGCGCATTGGCGCCGATGTCGATGAACCATCCACCTTGATTCTCGGCGTGGTTGACTTCTTGGTCACCACAAGCAGCCAAGTCATCCTTGTCCCATTTGTCAAGTCCTTCGACAACGCTGGCAACTTGTTTAGCCTTCTTCTTCTTTGGTCGACGGCGCCTTACTGTGTGGCCATGCTTGCCACAATTGTAACAGATCCCGTCAAACTTACGGGCAACCACCTTCCTTTGCCTTTGTCTTCGACATCGACGAACACGTTTGTTGGAGGGGCGCCTCTCCAACAGTTGGCTCTAGCATCGATCAAGCCTTTCGCTTTTAAGTCTTGCTTCTTCACGCCGACTCGATGCGCAGTTTGACGATCAAGTCTTCAAGTGTCATATCCTTTCGCTTGGCTTAGGTAGACCTTGAAGTCTCTCCACCCGGGGGTAGCTCAATCAATCAACAGCGACGACAAAGCCGTCGAAGCAAGTGTGCCCTTCGGCTTGAACCTCGTGTACAATGAGTTGAAACTCTTGCACTTGTCCATGATCGGTCGAGAATCGACCATCTTGTAGTCCAAATATTTGGCTACAATAAACTTCTTTCAGACTGCATCATCACTACGGTGCTTCTTTTCAGCGCATCCCACATACATTTGGATGTCGTTACAACAAAGATATACACTATACTAGCTATCTTCTAAACTACCAAGTATGAAGTTTTTACAAAGATAGTCGCCAGTGCGCCAATCATCATATGCTGCTCGGACGTGAAAGTCCGTCACTTCAGCCCCCGGAACGGCGGGCTCATCTTCCACCAAAAAGTTGGCGAAGCCCAACGTCGTGAGGTAGAATAACATCTTTTGCTGCCATCTCTTGAAGTCGGATCCTCCAAACTTTGGTGGCTTCTCGGCGGGTGGCATCATTCTCGTTGTATGAACAGGCACCGAGATCGATCCCAAACCGGATCCACCAACACCACTTGAAGTGTGCTGGAACATGGAACTCAAATGAGAACCACCAGTGTTAGATCCCATGGATCCAACAATGATCCACCGAAAAGTGCGATCGTCGAACCACCGGAACCACTAAAAGTGGAACCAATTGTTGAACCACTAAAAGTGGAACCAGCGATCGACCGGGGTCCAATGGTTGACCAAGGCATCAAACCAAACATGGCCATAGCCATTGTGCGAGTGTAATCGCAGCAGCAGCAGAGGCGGAGGCGGCGGCGGCAGCAGGCGGCGGCGGAGGCGGAAGCAGTCGGTGGCAAGTCGGTCGACATCTCCAAGCAAAGGAATTAAGTTTCGATAGTTTTAAAGTTAATTAAAAGTCGAACTCCTTCGTGGCAAGTTTATCTCGTCTGCGATTGTTGGAAATGTGTATGTAAAAGACAAGATTTGCCAAGGACATAACGTGAAAGCGAAGGTAGGAGATCAAAACTAACAATGAATTTGAAATAGAAGAAAAGTAATAAGAATTACAGATAACAGTAATATAATGCCGAGTCGAGGAGTCCTCTTTCGCAAGACGAGATACGCCCGATAGTGCTCTCGGTCGCGATCGTCCCCAAAGACGAAACGGCGTCTCAGGGTGGCAAGACCGCGAGACCAACGAGCTCGACGAACCGGACGGAGGCGAGGATGAGCTGGACACAAAATATGTATGCAGGGAATGCTCTTAGGTATGCCGGAATGCTTTGCGAGAGGTGACTTATGTTGGGAGACATGTCCTATTTATAGCGTCGCCCCTCATGAGGAAACATCTTTGAGTCAACACCGCATTGATTTGGTGTTACGAGTTATGTCCCCATTGAGTGCGAGAGGGTTACGCGGCGGTTTCGGGAGACAACGTGCCCACGCTTCCGCAGAGCCTTCATGTCGAACGTTACCGGCGACACGATGAATACGGACAACGCGCGCGCCTGTGTTCGTTGGACGTATCCGGACGTCTCTTGAAGCACAGCAGCCCAACGGATTGGGCCACACGAGTTGAGCCTCGGACCAACTCCATCGCACAACAGCCCAACGGATGGGCTACACGAGTTGGGCCCCGGACCAACTCCATTTGGGCTCGATCAAACATCGATCCAAAATATGGGGCAATGGGCCACGGAACCGAGCCCACGAACAGGCCCAAAGACCATCCAAAGACCAAGATCCAAGATCCACGGACCACGGAACCGAAACGGGCGGGCCGGGAGGCACGGGCACCGGAGGCGAGCAGGCGGCGGCGGCGGCGGCGCGCGCGTGGGCTTTCCAGCCCATCACTTGTGCACATAATTATACTAAGTGTTCAATGAACCACTTATATAGACAATTAATGAAGATACATTAATCAATGTGGGATAAGGATTAATTAATCCATGCTTATCCCCTTAATCACATAACTCCATGTTTAAGTGACCAACTTTGATCCATTATTTCTCACTCACCGGAAATCGGATTTGAGAATGTGAATACACCACGATCATCTACTCGAAACGTAGATCGATCCTATGCCGTTTAATTTCACAAAATTAAACGTTACATCACTCAAAATCTTGATCAAAGTAGCTTCCTGGTAACTTGACCACATATATAATATTATATATATATGCACGCGATTTCAACAACCATTTTTACATATTGGATGCTCTATTTTAAGTTTTAACCTCCAAAACTAGGAATTTTTTTACCTAGTGGTGGCATGATTAATATTAAGGCAATGGTGACTTCTTAATTAATTTCGTTCAGAAATTATTCATCAGAGGGGCCAACAAAGGTTTATACACTTGATGTCCTATGTTCTACCTCCAAGCCATTAATTTTTTTAACCTAATGGTGGCATAAATAAGGCATAAACCTCAACATATAATCCAAATAGATGAAGACCAATAGCATATAATCCCTAACCAAAAGATCATGCACTACACAATTATGTTTATAAACCTCCAAAACTAGGAAATTTTTACCTAATGGCGATTTCTCAATTAATTTCCCTCAAATTATTCATCAGAGGGACTAACGGAGGCCTATACACTTGTTGCCCTATGATCTACCTCTAAAACTAGGGAATTTTTTTATCTAGTGGTGGCATAAATTTTAGCACATGATCTAAATAGATCAAGAGCAGTAGTAGATAATCTCCAACCAAAAGATCATGCACTACACAATTCATGTTTATAAACCTCCAAAACTAGGAAATTTCGTTCCCAGTGGTGGCTTTGGTCTCAAATCAAGTTCAATATCAAATAATCACCATCAGACGGGTGAAATCATCGAAAATAATAGATTAATCAAGTCCAAATAACATCTCCACAACAACGGACAGACAATAAATTAAGAACATAATCACCTGAATAAGGCAACAAATTAGAGTAGCTTCAGTACCCCAGCATACCAAATCCCTAGCCACTTCAAGTACCAATTTTTTTCTTCAGATATTCACTCATGCATGTCAGCATAATCATCTGGTTCAACTATTGCTTCGATGGCGTAGCCTTCCACCTACAGTAATGGTATTTTCGGCACCACCGTCTAAGATTCAGACAATTCATCATTTTTTTAGAGGTCCACTCAAGAATCTCTTAAGAATCACCTAAACATGCTTGTTCTTCAATGGCGCAACCATCCCCAGCGAATAATGGTGTTTCCGGCACCACCATGATGATAGATCAGAAACTAGAATCGAAGAATAAATCCATGGGAGATTCAAGTTTTGGCTACAATTCAGATTCAACCAATAGTAGATTGAGTAAAAGTAGAGTGTGCTAAGGTTTTTTCAAAATTAAATTTTGCTGGGAAGAGGGGTTCACAATTTTTTGAGGGGAAGGATTGCGTTTAGGGTGGCGATTCGTGCGTGTCGGGTCGTTATCGTGTCGACACGATAACGATACCCACCGATAAGCGCCAAACATGAACACGACCGTTAAGGATCCATCCGACACCGAACACGAACACGAAATGTCTCGACACGGACACGACACGAACACTAATATGACACGATTTTTCCGTGTTGACACGATACGATAACGATACGACACGATACAAAACAATAAATTTAAATCAAAATTAGAAAATAAATAAATAAATAAAAATGAAAATATATAAAATATAATTAAATTAATATTAAATATATATAAATATTATCGAATTATACGAAAATAACATGATCCGACATGAACACGAATGCAACACGAAAATTATCGGGTTACACGAACACGACACGGATCCGACACGAAATTATCGTGTCCTTATCGTGTCGACACAATAAGGACACGAACACGAAAAGGCTGAACACTAACCCGTTAATTTCGTGCGTGTTCGTGTCGTGTCAAAAATTACCAGCCCTAATTGCGTTGGGGAGGTCTATTTAGGTGAGTTAGAATTAATTGGATATAATGGTAATAGGCTTGATTAGTTATTAAATAGGTTGGGTAATTGGGTTTGGGTAGGGCATAACAATGACAAATAAGAAAATAAAAGGTTGAATGGAGGGTTAAGTTAAAGTAAAATGGATTAGTCATATTACTAAAAATGGAATATACATCTTTTTGGCTGATGAACCGATAAGGAAATACATGCATATTTTTTACATGATGGATGGAGTATATTTTAAAGTAGTGTTGTTAATCCGATTAAGTGTTTTACCAATTATAACTATTTTTTCACAATAATCGGTAAAAAAAATATTTTTATTGTATGGTTCTAATAGGGGAAAAATTTGCACTACTGGTCTCATCTCTTATGAATTTTCTTACTCAGTTGTTTCATCTTTGTTTTTAAGCTATTAAATGAAGGGTTGATTATAGGTTATGGTCTCAACTTTGAATGTTTTTTAGTTTATAACTTTAACTTCCATTTTCCAAAAAAGATTAGTTCAAAATGCTAAGTAGGACCTTCTCAAGACATGTGATTTCAATACAGAAATTAGTTTAAATTATGCTGAAAGAAAATAAATAAATTCATAAATAGTGGGTTAACTTTGATCTTTGATTTTTGAATAAAAAATAGCTCATGCGACCTTCTCGAGGACACGCGATTTAAAAAAAAGTTTAAATTATGCTGAAAGAGGGGATCAAACACACAACTTTCTTATAAAGGATAGACTTTAGGCGTAAGTTAAAACCAACTAAGCTATTATAATGATATGTAATATATTCAATTTTATTTATTTATTATTATTCGACTATTAGTAATAAAAAAATGTATCAATCTTTGCTCCAAGGAAGAATCAAACACGTGACCTCTTTGGAAGACAAAAACATTAGGCATACATACGCTTAAACCAAATGAGCTACGATATTAATTTAAATAATTAATAATTAAAAATAATATTATTAATTAATTTTAGTTATTCCTATATACCGATAACCGATATTTATTAAATTACACAACATAATATCGAACATAACCCAGTAAAATAAGTTATTCAGTTAATCAATAATCGAATTTTAGTTCGAATGCAATAATCCAATTAATCAAATCCAAATTTTCACCCCTAATTCTTGGGGAGCTCTATAGGAAATGGACTATTTGACTTCGAAGAAGAGACCATCCCCAAGCACGCCTTTGCTAGGTGTTGGTGGTGGCAATGGTTGTCGGGGGCTAGGAAAATGTGGCGGTGTTGGCGGCGGTTGTGTGGATATGAGTTGTTGGATATGGCGGTGCTCGTGGGGAGCGGGAAAGATGCTGTTTGTGGGCTGTATTGATTTTGGGTTTGCTCCGCATGAAGTTATTCCACTGTTTTATGAGATGTCATTGATGATTCTTAAATCCATTTTGAAAGATTGAAGAAATTTGAGGTGGAGAAGATGAGAATTGACAGATGCCAATAATGATGATGATGATGATGAATAGCCTCAAATATTTCATTTTTTATATGAGATGGCTAAAAACGACGTTGTTTCGTCCCAGACGAAAAAAATCACCTTAAATAAGATGTCGTTTTAATCAGTAATTCAACACCATAAATAAGTTTCGAGCCATAAGTTAATGTATTTCTTAAAATTCAGGAAAATTAGAAAAAATTAAAGATTGAAAGTATAAACTAAAAAACACTCAAATTTGAAGCAATAACTATAATTAACCATTCAACGAATGTAGAAATTTGAGAACTTTTAGCCTTTTTTTAGGATTTTAGGTATGGCTTATTTTTATCTTAATCATTTGATTTTATCTCACCTTATCATGTACGGATGTCAAACATGTGTTACTCCATCCATCCCTCTTTAAGTAACTCGTATTTTTTTTGGATTATCTCACTCTAAGTTGCTCATACAAAAAAATGAATCATTTTTGCAAACAAGTCGTAAGTTCCGTAAGTCACACTATTTTATACATAAAACATAATTTTTTTTAATTTACGTACCAAAAGTAATAATCGTTTACATCAGTGGGACAAAAAGAGCTAAGTTTTTAAGAATAAGAATAACATATATGATTGAACCCACCCCCTCCCCACCCCACCCCTCCAAAAAAACGAAAAAAAACAAAAGAAAAGGAATATTGTGTGTTATTCCTAGGGGTGAGTTCAGGCGGTTCGGTTTAAACCGAACCAACCCGAAAACCGAAAACCGAATTTTAAGAAAACCCAAACCGAACCGAACCGATTCTTGTACAAAACCGAAATATTCGATTAGGTTCGGGAATCGAATTAAAATTAAAATTAATATAAATATTATAATATATATAATATGATATATAAATATAATTATATATATATATATAAATATATAATATTAACCAATTTAAATATTAATAATATAAATAACACATATATATATAATATATATATATAAAATAAAAAATATATAATAATAATTAATAAGGCGGTTCGGTTTAAAACCGAATTTTTTTAATTCTTTTCAAACCGAACCAAAATACCGGTTCGATTCGGTTTGGTTTTGTTCATAGTTATTCCCGTCTTTGGAATCTATTCTTTAATTTTGATAACATGAATTTTAATAAATATAATGAGTATAAAGTGAGTGGATAATGAACCATATGAGTGAAAAATATAGATCATGAATGATTTTTTATAAATAAATGGGTTAATTATGGATAAATATTATAAGGTTTATATGAAAACCATATCTATAGAAGAAAAAGAAATATTTTTGTGGACAGATCAATATAAAACAAAGTGAACATTTTTTAAAGTGAATAAAGTATTTAATATTTAAAAATCGAAATTGGACAAACCCCAATCTGCGAACAGGCAGATGTTCTCAATAGATAAATGATCCCCTAAACCCCTGCACAAAAAAAAAAAAAAGTATTACATAAGTCATTTGAATTTCAAACCCTGTCTTTCTTGCTCGCTAAATTAAACAGAGAAACTTGAAGAAATTCTCGCCCCTTATTCCGCACAATCTCATCTCAGTTGGCGCCGCCGTCGCCGTAAAAGCTGAGAAGAAGAGAAATGGAGGAGAGCGGAATCTCAAACAACGTGGCGCGAGCCATAGCCACCGCACTCGACTGGACCTCCTCTCCCGATGCTCGCGCCGCCGCTCACACATACTTAGAAACTGTACGTTTTTATTCTATTTGGAAAATCGCCGTTCATTTACTGCTGTTAAAAAGCATCACGAGGCTCATTTGTTTATTAGCACTATGATTTTTTTATTTCTGCAGTATTTTATTGGATTATACTGTGAAGTCGTATTAGATCGACTGCAGAGAGAATCTCATCATTTAGGGGAGATTTTTTCTCGACTTTGTTTTTTTTGTTTTCTGTTTCTTGTTTGTTTGTTTGTTTTTTTTTTTTTTTATGTATTCTTATGAGTGGGAGTATCTCTGGGTTCATCGATTACATTGATGGAGTTTTAAAACTTCGATAATGGATGCAGCCAACTTGTTTGGATGAAGTGACTATGTGATCTCCATTTTATGGTGGTTTTTAGACGCTTGACTTCAGCTGGTTTTTGTATGATCTCAGTGCGTCTAAAAATAATCAAAATTCTTTTGTCAAATGGAAATTATTTCATCCAAATGCAACCTTTACGAAAATGGCTTCCTAGAGATATTCGATGTTGAAGAGGATAGATGCTGGGAATAGCAACGTTTAAGTATGTGTGAACATAGTCTTATGATATTTATTAACTCCCAATCTTAATATTCAAATTTTAGCTTTGTAAATAAGTTATTCCAGAAAGAGAAGTTTTTATTTTGGATTGAGTTGTATAAAAGGTTAATAGCTGAGTATCCAATTAATAAGAAAGTTTATAAATGTAAAGTGAAAATAAGTGGGCTTGTCCATGCAAATGGGATTTCCTAAATTAATATGTATTTATATAAAGTCATGTCAGTAACGAAACATGGTTAATTGATTTTTTCCCAATATGACATGTTTCCTACATTTTTATATACGACAAAATTGAAAACACGAAAAATTTAAAGTGAGTTATACCTTGATATATTGCATGATCTTTTAATATTTTGTTCTCATTTGGTCTATACACTAACACTACTGAGTACTGAAGAGCTTTGCGACACTTAATCTTAACTCCCAAGCTTTAGATAAGTTTAAGTAGAGCATAGAAGCAACCTCGACATTTTGGGATTAGCAAATCACAATAACCTATCTTATCTTACCAATTATCTCTCCATTTCATGTAGTCAGTAGGCTTTATTAGAAATAGAGACCTTTCTGAGTTAGAGCTCGACACTTTCTTCTTTAGGAAAGTGAAAATATTCTAAAATATTATGAACTGTTGATTCAAAATGCTCTATACTATCTAAAGTCCCAACTGTACATGAACTTTCAAATTGTCACGTGACATAGTGGCTGACTGGGACTGTCTGCGGCCGATGTGGCACGAATAAGGTGGAAGAAAACTAAAACCCCTCTCCCATTCACCCTCCACCTTGCTGTTGCCAAAAAAATCATATGTGTTCTCTGATTCTTATGGAATTTCAATACATGTTCCTCCCGACATGCTGATGATTCCAATGTGTAAACCTTTTCACCAAAATTATGATTGGAATGGGAAGATATATAGGGAATCTCGCCGCCATGATAGCGGTCATCGAAGACCTACAAACCATATACCAGTTTAGATAAATGGCAAATACTTTGAGATATGTTAGAATATTTCCCCTTTAAGTCATATATATATTTTCCTTCGAGTTATTCTATCTCAACTAGTCATCAGCAATGTCAAAGTTCTGGTGGAGTCATTACCTTTTCTTTGTTAATTCTTGCATTGCTCTCACTAAATCTCATACCATGCATCTATTTTATGTCATGTCCTCTTATGCAATCTGAGTTTCAAATGTACCCTTTGCTATTTTGTGAGAAACTGAGAACTGAATGAGATGACTTGGACGTATGGTAATAGTTTTTGAGATAATCAGACGGACTAAAAATTGAATGCTGAGTATCTAAGTTTGTTCAAAAGGACATGATAATGCCAAAGGTCACATTTGATCATGGCTCAAGTAATTATATTTTGAAGAATTTATCAACATTCCCTAATATGTGCTAAGATTATAATAGTGACAAATTCAGGTTCTCTTTACTTCTATCTTATCGAGAACCTCTTTTTTTTACCCCTTATGTCATTTTTCATGTAGATTTGATTCATCATTTTATCTGAAGTGAAGCTGACAAATTATGCTCACATAAGTATGAATGAGCTTCCTCTGAGCATATTGATTGTGCTACTTATCATCTTTTTGTTGGCATTTATCCCATGACTTAATATGGAGCTTGTGCTGTTCCCTACATCTTGTCTATCATCTAAACCTCCACTGAAGTGTAAAAATAAAGATGTTATTGTTTAAATACTATTGCACAAACTTCAAAGTCCACTAACACTTGAATGATATAGAAAGAGTTATGATCAAAATATTTTATGTAATTGTTAATAATAATCAATTTTCTGGAATATCCTTTCCTAATATTACCTTTTCAGATAAAAGCTGGAGACACGCGTGTTTTGGCAAGTACCTCGTTTGTTTTGGTCAAGCGAGATTGGTCTCCTGAAATCCGGCTGCATGCTTTTAAAATGCTCCAGGTATTAATGGTCATTTACTTTCAATTTGCTTCCCAAAATTTATTATCTAGAATATCCCTTTCAGTTCAAGGTAATTCGTGAACCTTGTGAATGAGGTAAGGCTATATCAAAATTTTTTCATGGGAGCTTACTTGGCACTTAGCAGACATCCTATTCAGAGTTTCTAATAGATGAAATATTGGGAAACTGAAAGTGTGCCTTTTAAAATCCAATATTTAACCGATCAGAATCTTGGAAGGGCTAAAGGATCGATACATATTTTCAGATGTAGACGTGCCTGTTTATGCAAAAGTTAAAGTCTTGCTTATTCAGATGTATATTTGTTTGTTCCTATGCCAGTCATAGTGCTGGAAATGCTACTTTACATTTTTGTATATCTATGATGTCCATTATTTGCACATAAAGAAGATGCAGTTCTAGAATTTTGTCACTCCAAAATTCTTTGCATATTGGTGATGACTAATTGTTTGGGAATGCAGTACTCCAGCCATTGGACTTGGGTGATTTAACTCTTACTTTTATGTATAACCTATCAATTTTCTAGTTTAAATACTTAACCAGTTGGCTGTCTATTAGAACATCTACTTGTATGGGAACTCCACACATCTAATATTCATATTTCTCTGTGGCTTACTTTTTCACCTAAAAGTTCCCTGGCAAGTAATATTTTCTCTGGAGCTATACTGGTTGTATTCTTATCCTATTCATTATGTTATAATGTTAGTACCGTGTTCCAGTTAAAACCTGTGTCATGTTTGTAAGTTAAGATGTATGCAATAGATATGGCCTAGTTTGAATAGCTTGTATAGATAGTGGCATTTCCTTTTTATTCAACATTGAATTTCTCATGTTCAGCATCTGGTGCGATTACGTTGGGATGAACTAAGCCCTGTGGAAAGGAGGCACTTTGCAAATGTAGCTGTTGATTTGATGTCAGAAATTGCAAACCCTTGTGAAGAATGGGCTTTGAAAAGCCAGACAGCTGCTCTTGTTGCTGAGGTTATTTATATTTTAAATCCCAACTTTTTTAGGTGGGGGAAGGATACCCCTTTTTGAGTGGTCTGTATAATTTTGATATTTTCTTGCAGATAGTTAGGAGAGAAGGCCTGAGTCTATGGCAGGAGCTTTGGCCATCTATAGTCACACTCTCCAACATGGGCCCTATACAGGTGCTCTGCATACATGTGCTTTTACGATTTTTATTATTTAGTTATTGTAAACTGCTTGAGTCGTCTCTGCATGTATCGGGCAAACTCACTAAATTTGATGTCCTATAAAGACATTTTCCTAGTCCCTTTATGTCCTAAATTTGTGCATTCTCACTTTCTGTCTATGAGTGACTTTGAGGACTTGGATTGTGTTATTGTGCACCAATCCTTATTCTTTAAAATACTGTAGTTATGAGGTGTTGGTTATTAATATTATCTGGGTTTATTCTGCATTCTGCTCATTTGTTTGTTTAATTGTTTTTGCCAAATCACAGTTTTGTGGGGTTGACCTAACTTTGTGATGGTGGGTTTGGCTAGAGCTGGAATGGAGAATCGTGATTAAGGTATAGAAGCAATATGGGATAGATAAAATTTACGGTTGGATACTGGGTTTCAAACCATAGAAACTTCAAGGATATCTTTGTGTGAGTGACTCAGGGCCTGAATCAGGGGTAGTGTTCTTTAGCTCAAATTTGTTCAAGATCCTGACCTCTTTGTAATTAGTTTTCTATTTCATGAGTTGAACTTCTTTATTTCTTAATAGTTATTCCAAAAAAAGGGAAGTGCTTGGTTTGTATGATATGTAATGAGCTCTGTAGAAGAGAATGAATTGAAGATATTGGAGAAAAGATATTATACAAGTAGAAAGACTCCTGTATATAGCAGAGCATAGTAGAGAGACTCCCGTATATAGAGTGTAGTAGAGACTAGGTTACAAATTTCAACCTAAAACAAAAGGATGTACCTAGCATACAAAATCTATCCAAATAAGTACAAATATACACAAGGAAACATAAATACAAATAAGCTCTTCAACATTCTCCCTCAAGCCCTTTCTTATGTTCTTTTGTGGATATGTTACAACTGATTGAATATTTTAATTAATACTTCAACAGAAAGATTTATTTCTTATTAATAACAGAAACACACGAGCGCATACATATGTATATAATAGTGGTGTGTCACTACATACTCAGCATTTGCTGCCTCAATCTTTGAACATGAACAAGATTCTTATTTGACTTTTATTCAAATCTTTGCTGTCAGGCCGAGCTGGTATTAATGGTGCTAAGGTGGCTTCCAGAAGATATTACCGTACACAATGAGGATTTAGAAGGTCAGTCATCAGCATGATCAAAGGATTTTATCCTTGTCACTGTATCTAGGCTCTGAGAGTTTTGTTTGTTAACCCTTTTGCTCAAACTCTCTCCTTTAGCTGTGAAGTTTTTTTCTATTACATGAGTTGGAAGTGCAAATATATTATGCTAATGCTACAAAATGTATCATATATCATCATCTTTGTGCGCCAGTAAGGGGTTTTAAACAGTATTAAACCTTCCTCTCATTTTAAGTTCTGATTTCCTTGTTAACCTTTCTTGCATTTATGTGACTAGGGGATAGACGCAGGATGTTATTACGAGGCCTAAGTCAGTCTTTGCCAGAAATATTTCCTCTGTTGTTCACCGTAAGTGTTGGGCTGCTATATTTTTTGGCTGTATATCTGTCCTAGCATTATGTTTTGATGTAATTTTCTTTTTTAGTTGCTAGAGAGGCACTATGGAGCTGTGTTGATGGAAGCTGGTCGGCAGCAAATGGATGTCGCAAAGCAGCATGCAGCAGCAGTAATAGCTGCTATTAATGCTGTTAATGCATATGCTGAGTGGGCTCCTTTATCTGATCTTGCAAAATATGGAATTATATATGGGTATATTCTTATTCTACAATCTTTTTTCTTTTTTACATCATGGGATGTATTAATTCACTCACTCTCCCCTATTGCAAACAGTTGTGGATTCTTACTTTCTTCTCCAGATTTCCGCCTTCATGCATGCGAGTTTTTCAAACTTGTTGCTGCAAGGTAAGTAGTAAGAATCTTTAATTAGCTTCCTTACGTATTTTGCATGAAGAAATTTATGGTGGTTATGATTGTGTACTCCTTTATGCAGGAAAAGGCCTATAGATGATGCTACTGACTTTGATACTGCAATGAAAGTTGTTTCTGAGACCTTGATGAATGTCAGCAAAGATTTTCTTAATAAATCAAGTAGTGTTGTCAGCAACGAGAGTGAATTCGAGTTTGCAGAATATATATGCGAAAGCTTGGTTTCATTGGGTTCCACAAACTTGCAATGTCTTACTGCTGATAGCACATCTCTCTCATGTTATCTTCAACAGGTCATGTTTCTGCCCTACCTATTCTATAATTGCGAGTCTTTTCCCTCTTTATATTATATCTCATCTCTTCATCATGAATCTACTTGTGTAGATCTTACATAACCTGTACCTTGGAAAATTTATTTTTTACTCAATTTCATTTTCAATGGATTGGGTGAGCTTATGTTCCATCTTGATAGGTTAGGGGGTGCACTTTGAAGGAGTGGGAGAGGATATATTTTCTATTCCGGAGTCTAGAGTCTTTTTGCATAAATAATTTTATAGATAATTTCTTTTGCCTCACAATGATGAATATTCTTTTATGACAATGATTTGAAAATTCGTGGTTCGAAGATGGTTCAGTTCTTCACATGGTTCTTATCTAAAGGAAGTTGTCTATGTGCGATGAGCAACGGATATGGCTGGTTTTATCGGGCCAACAATTAGGTCAAGGCCAATCGGGCTTGATTTATTTTGCTTTAGAGTGGCCCTAAACCTAAACCTTCGACTTTCAGGCTAGTCGTTGGGCCGGCATTTTGTGAAAATATATTGATCCATTGATGATCCGTAAATGATGCTTATCTCTTATTTTTGGAATAAACAAATACTCAAAAACTCATATATAAAAGGAAAATAAATATAATGACCAGCATCTTATATTGATATTCATCTTCATCTATTAAACATGCTAATCTTATAACACAATTAGATAATGTAATATGAGTCATATGACCATCTAAAGAATATTTTACGAGGGAGCAATAACCAGAGAAGGGAAAAGGAAAAAAATAAAAAGTCCACTCATCTTTCTGGTGTTAATTAATCAACTAATAGCTTGGAACGGCATCACCTTCATTTTGAGGTGATGGTGAGTGCTTTAAAATTTAAATATAACTCATGTCCCATGCTTAGTTTGTCATTGCATTAGTATGGAGAATGTTTCTGATAACCGAGAATTATTCTTTATTGTTTCATCTGCTATTTTGTATGGTTATTGCTTACTTCTCAGGAAAAAGATCGTGTAATTTCTGCTGAATTCAATTTATTATAATCCTAACAGGGTTGACAATCTTCCTTGAAATGATGTAGAACATGTAGAAATTATTAGTGCCATATCGCAATTTGTTTTCCTCCTAGGACTTTCTGAAAGTTTTTGGTTTCATTCTTTTTTTGTTTGTTTCTGAAATCTGCAGATGCTGGGTTTTTTCCAACACACTAAGTTGGCACTTCACTACAATTCTCTACTTTTTTGGCTGGTATGATTAACTTCTTGATGACGGATAATGTTCTTATCCTTGCAGTCAATGATAATTGCTTTGTCTTTTGGCAGTCATTGATGCGTGACATATTGTCCAAATCTAAGACTGGTTTGGTTGATGACTCGAACAATGTTACTGGACGAACTGAAAATGAAAAGAAAAAGTTACTAGATTTAGTAACTGATGATATCTGCAGTGCTATTTTAGAGACATCCTTCTTACGCATGCTGAGGAAAGAGAAGGTACACGCTGAGATGTCACCAACTGTTGGAATGTTGGAGCTCTGGAGTAGTGATTTTGATAGCAAAATAGATTTTAGTAACTACCGTTCACGGCTGGTATGTCCCAATAACCAGATTATTGTAGTTTCTTGAGTTCTCATATCATGTTTTTACTGTTCTTCTACACTAAATGCACAGCTGAAGTATAATAAGTATCAACTGATTCGATGATTAGCTGTATTCGTCCTTGATGAAATGTTTGGAAATGGATTGCATTAAAAACTAGGTCGATATTACTTTTGGTAAACTTTACTGCATAAAGTGGCAAACGTGATTGAAGGTCTTTATTCTTGTTTTGAACTTATTCTGTGTATTCTAGGAAACTACGTCTAGTAGTGGGTTTTCTCAAAAGATGCTTCTGGTAGTGTGTGTTTTGGAAGATGAAAATAGTTAAAGGTAATTTTGGGGTAGACAAAAATTATTTTAGTGGCTTGTTTTTCATGAAAGATGGTATTACATTTGATAGATAGCAAAACTGAGCAGGCTTTAGGACCATGGTGTTAGTAATTCAACTTTATGAATGCTTGGTTGGATGAGATGGAAATAGCCAAATTATGAGTATATAACTATGGTTCACTAAAATTCACTTTTCCAACAATACCAGGCTTGGAAATACTTGATGATTTTTGAAGGAGCAATCATTTGCCAATTTCATGCTTGCATCCACACTTTTGTAGTTGTCGCTGTCTCTTTTTATTTCTGTGTCTCCATTTTTTTTGGGTGGGGGTGGGGTAGATTTAGGTACATTATTAACAAGAATGTAATTCATTACATATTTAGTCTTATTAACTGGATAATTGTTCAACAATTGGGTCATGTTTGTTTGCATTAGGCCTTTATTGATAACTTGATCCACCGACATCATTTTGAGATGAATCAAAGATTTTTTTTATAACAATGAGTTAATTTTAGAGTGTGGAGGATTGGATTGTGTTTAGGGTGGCCTTATAGATTGGGAGCATAGAGTTTGGTCATTTGTTTGTTTGTCTCTGAGGTGGTTAGAGATTGGGGTCTGGCTCTATAGTGTTTTTCATTCAATTTTTTATGCACCCCCCTGCGCGTCCACTCCAACCTTGATACGCCATATTCTTTCCTCGGTCCCAACTTGCCTAGTTGCCACTGCAGACGTTGGACCTACTAGCCATCTCAATTTGCCAATACTGCAAAGCCTGTCCCAGATATAAGTACATTCATCGATATATCAGTATATATGCATGTGATTTCAAGAAAAAATATGTGTTGTAGAGTTATGAAAAGCAAATGTGGGTTCAGCACAACTATGGGCATTGCTGTTTGAACTATCTTGGAAGTTTGAAAGAGTATTATGTATTGATTAGTAAAGTCCTTATCGGAGGTGGTAATAAAGTGAGTTTTTAGGAGTTTGCTTGGGTAGGCAATGGTTCGTTATCCACATTATTCCCCTCATTGTGCCACATCTCTTTTTACCACCACAAACCAATTATCTCCCTTTTTCCTTTTCGCGCCCCTCGACTCTTGAGACTAACATTTGTTTCATAATCTAAAAGACTGAACTGCAAGAATTTTGCTTTTTTAAGGCAATTGGAAAATTCTTTTGCAAGTCCATATTCAAATCAATCATCCCTACAAATTCTTTGCCCTCTTTCCCTTTCTTTAAAGCTATGCTATGAGCAATGTTCCTACGCCTACAAATGTTAAAGTCTTTTCATGGTTATTGGTGTTGGGTACATTGCTCAGTTGGGATGCATTGAAAAGATGCTTCACATATTCTTCTTCCCCCAAACTGGTGCCTAACGTAGGAATCAGTCTGAAGTTCTATATCATATCTTTCGGGGTTGCTCTTTCTGCTTTAGCTTATGGGTAAAATTCTGAAGGAATTAGGCTCAGTGGATTCTGCCATGTTCGTTCTAAATGTTCTTTTTGGAATCGTGGCAGCTTATTTATGCAAAATGGTAAATATTATGTGTGTGTGTGGGGGGGGGGTCTGACAATTCAAGTCTGCTGGTCTTTGTGGCTAGAAGTGGATAGGTGACTTTTTGAGGATCAAGAAGAATCCTTAGGGGAGTGGCCAATAAAGTTAGATTTAGAGTTCCTTGGTGGATCTCAAATCATTAAGAGTTCAACGTTTTGTTATGTTTAGATGTAGCCAGAGTTCGAGTTGTTTATTTAGCTAGGATGTTATCATCTTTTGGGATTACTCATCCCTTTTCTAACTAAATGTTGTGTCAACTAATTTTTTTATGCATGTATAAACATATTTACATTCTTAAAGTTTTCTTATTCTTCTTCCTTGTCTAAAAAATCCAAATTTGGTGTCCCGTTATAATCTAATATATATATATATATATAGGGGTTGGATGGGATTCATATATATATATACCATATATATATATGTATAAGCAGTGTTATTTGTATACTAATAGATAGAACAAAAAAAGGTTTTGTGGAGGGGGGATGGCTTCCAGTATTTTGCTTTTAGAAACTTTATTGGATGGAAAAGTCGATAAAAGGGTTTTATTTTGTGAATCCTTTTTTTAAGTGGTCAATCTGTTACAAGTGCACCTTTCATTTTCAAACAACTTTTTCGGACAACAATCACTGCAAACTGCTGATGGATCTCTTAAGCATAGTAAGGGAATTTGATGACAAACTAAAGTTTGTAATGGAAAATTTGAACAGATGCAATGAGTCTTAGTGAAATAATATTGAAGGGCTTTCTTTCACCATGCAGTTGGAATTGATACGTTTTTTCACATCTGCCAAGCCCCTTATAGCCGCTGCTAAAGTTTCTGAGAGAACTACTGCAGCTATAAAGAACCTGATGGTTGTTCCCTCATCTACTAAAGTAAGCACTGGGTAGTATAACCGACAGTGATATTCTTGTTTGTGCACCTATGATTTTTCTGTTATTGTTATTTGATACTTCTTGGCTTTAAAATCCAGGATTTGGCCATAATGGAGAGCATGCATTTGGCTTTGGAAAATGTTGTCATAACTATTTTTGATGGATCAAATGAATATGGCAAGATTAGCCCTGACTTTCAGCATTCATTACGTCAAACATTAGAAGGTTTGTTCACTGCCACATCCATGTATTTGAAACTTCTTTTTATAAGTCTACCTTCTGCTGATGTGTTTACTGTTGCCTGAAGGTCTGCTTCAACAACTTATCTCCCTGAAATGGACCGAACCAACAATGGTGGAGGTTCTTGGTCATTATTTAGATGCATTGGGTCCTTTCCTGAGGTACTATCCCGATGCTGTTGGCAGTGTAATCAATAAACTATTCGAACTATTAACATCCCTACCTGTCATGGTCAAGGTTGTGCCTTTGTCTTCTATGAGTGTCAAATACTATTTGTAATTTAATCATTCACTCGCTTAAAAGGCTATTCCAATTCTTGTAGGATCCTTCGACAAGCACTGCCCGGCGTGCGAGATTGCAAATATGTACATCCTTCATTAGAATTGCTAAGGCTGCTAATGAAAGCCTCTTACCTCACATGAAGGTAATATGCCCTCTTTTAATTATTTAGAAACTGAGATTGGTGAATGCTACCCGATTTAGTTTGGATTAATTGGTAAATGTCCTTTTTAGTCTTCTTGTTCTACTTCTGTTTTATACCTTGTTTTTATATGAGACAAATCAGCTTGTCTGTCGATCTTTATGTTTGATTAAAAATGTTGAGTTCTGTGATCTATGGCAGTATGTAATGAATCAGGTTTAGCTGAGGTATGTTGGGGAAGTGCAAATGTTCGAGTTATACACTGAACTGTAGAAACTCCCTGAACAGAGAAAAGTAACAAGCTGAAAAGTTAGGTTGGACTTCTAAAATTACTTATATTGGAGGGTTTGACATGCACTATGTAATTGCTGACTGTAATTTTCCTACTTCACTTTTAACATTAAAATAATTAGGAAAATGCAAAGAGAAACTATGTAATTTCAGCAAACAGAAATATAATAGAAATGAGAACATAGAAGAAAATTGTGAGAGAACAGAGAAATTGGGAAGCAATATACAGGAAGTTGTGCCAGGAAAGAAGAAAGCAAATGAAACAGAGGATGAGGAAACTAGAAAGGGAGGAGATAGAAATAACAAAAAAAAACTGAACATTCTTGCTGGAGAAACTGTGGCTGAAGATCCTAAATGGCTGAAATATTTTACTTGGCCTGGAATTTGTGTATCATATTTTGACTATTTGTTGATGTTGTTCGATACAAATGGGTGCATCTTTACATTATGTAGTCGCATTGACGCTTCCATGCCTTCAGCTATTTGCATTTTACGACTATGGTTTATCTAGTTGAGTCTGCAATTTTCGAGTTAAACACCAGCTTTTCTGAAACTGTATGGTATTTTACTGAATAGATCCTTGGATACTTACATAAAACTTCATGAACAAGATTGTAACTGTTCCAGTTTTGCTTGTTATGAGTGAGATACACTCCAAATCGATCACTTCAATATTTCATAAAAGCTCGAATAAACCTCTAATAGATGCTCGCTTGTCGTTTCTGTAGATGGTCCATCCACTATGATTTAGGGGTGCATGCCCATAAAACTTCACTGCCAAGTGAGGCCATACTAGTTAATGATTGTTCATGATGATTATTCAAAGTGTCATGATGTTCCCGAAAAACTTGCTTGAACAGTTATTGGAATATTTGAGTGTTCAACATTTCAACTGGGGCAGGTAATTTTGGTAATATCGGGGGGGGGGGGGGGCAGGTGTTGTTGGTGTTCTAGAGCCTTCTTAGGAGTGTCAACAATCTGCCATGAAATGTGTCACCCATTTTACTGCTAAATTACTTAATGGCCCAGAATTCAGTTGGTGTAATTTCCTTTATGGTCCTATTAGCTTCCTACACTGGCCTGGAAGATTTAGATGCAGGTGGTTCTATACTTCTATTTACAAAGGAAAAGGTGACTAACTGGTAAAATTTTGTATATTAACAATCATAAAAGCACTCTAATTGAAATCTTTATGGGTTAAGTTTTGAAGAAATGGAACTCTGGGGCTTTCTCAAAAATTATATTGGTGAACATTAAGCTTTGCTTATTGCACAGATAGGAATTACTTTTGAAATTTCGCCACCGTGTGATTTGTCATGTAGGCTGATCTATGAACTTCAATTTGAATATGCAAATATCATATTCTCAGTAGTTGGTCAATTTATATTAGAACTGTTTGCAGGGAATTGCTGATACTATGATGTATTTGCAAACGGAAGGTGTTCTACTGCGTGCAGAGCAAAATATTTTAGGTGAAGCATTTCTTATTATGGCTTCTTCTGCTGGGTAATTTCTTAATCCAAAGAGGAGAACTTTTCGTGCACTTTATTTTTGTTTTTCTAATTCAACTCATTTTGTAAAACATTACTTTGAGTAGGACTCAGCAACAACAGGAAGTTTTGCTCTGGTTGCTTGAGCCTTTGAGCAAACAATGGACTCAACCTGAGTGGCAAGAGGCGTATTTGACTAATCCAACCAGTTTAGTTCCCCTTTGTGCTGATACACGGTTTATGTGGTCAATATTTCACATAGTGACATTCTTCGAAAAGGCACTTAAGCGGAGTGGTTACAGAAAAGGTAGCTCGAGTTTAGAAAACAGTTCAAAAACAACTCTTGATGCGCATCCAATGGCTTCCCATCTCTTATGGATGATGCCGCCTCTGCTTAAAGTAAGGAACCTATGCTTGCTGCTACATCCAATAATTTATTGTTGACCAAGTTTTCGGATTTGATTAAACACTCTTTTCTGAACATGATGGTGATGGATTTTTTTATGCCCAGCTGCTTCGTTCCATACATTGTCTTTGGTCCCTGCCTGTTACTCAAGCGCTTCCTGGAGAAATGAGGGCGGCATTAGTTATGAGTGATGCTGAAAAAATCAGTCTTCTTGGAGAAGGGAAGCACAAATTGGCCAAGGGTTCATTAACATTTAATGATGGATATCCGGTTGATGTCAGCAAAGAAGCTTATTCAGAGGCTAGTGGAAATGACATACGAAATTGGTTAAAGGGAATACGAGACAGTGGGTATGTGAATGTCATAACATAACATCATTAAATAGTGTTAAAGTTGCAATGTGACATATTTTATGTTTAAACTAAAAGAATAGATAATCTTTCTTTTCATATATATCGAATGGAGGAAGAAATCCTCACATATATACTGCTACATCTGACTTCTGAGAATAGAAAAAGAGACCAACCAAAATAACTCCTAGAAATCAGGAATAAATAAGGAGAAAATCAATCTAATATCCCTAGACAAGTCTTTAATTTTAAACTAATTATATTCAATAAAACATCATTTTTGGAGGGTGATTATTTTCTCTACCACTGTACTGGTGATGATAATTAACATTTAAATAAAAATGAAACATATTTCTACTAAAAACCAATACTTGTATTATGAATATGAGCAATGAGTAGGTGCTCCAAGTGGGAAAATGATAAACATGCTTGACTAAATCAACTTTAGTGTTCATGAGTTAGTATTATAGTTAGGTTTAATGTTATTTTATCCTTTCTCTTCACCCTGCCCCTCACCCCAAGTCACATTGAGAATTTGTGTCCAGGGTAGATCCAATGCTCTCTAGATGTCTATACATCAGTTGATCTAACATCAAACTACGGGGGCTATAGCATGCACCAACCTGCTAGGTGATATAGTATCTATGACTTTAATTTCTAGTTGATAAATGGTTTGAATTGACATGGAAAAATCGAAGTTCAGCCCATGATTTTGAATGGCACATCTGGTTTCTTTTTGTAGTGATGGTTGCAAATTAAGCTATCACCTTACATCCCAGCCAGACTTGCTATCATAACCCCTTTATCAAGGCTTTCATAATATCAAAGATCCCAGGAAGAACCTGGACCTTTACATCCTACTTGTCCCTGTAGCAGTGATCCCAATCAATAATGTATTCATCTATCGTTCCTTGTCTTCACTCAGTTATCACCTTACATCCCAGCCAAACTTGCCATCAGAACCCCTTTGTCAAGTCATTTCCATAAACTATTTTTGTATCTTATTCTCTGTCTAATGACTGGAGCTCCTCTTGTCACTCCAGAATCCTCACAATCATTTCTAATTCTAATTATTGTCTGAAGTAAATTTGAATCTTTTATTACTGTTAGCTATCACACCGACCTAATCAATGAAAATTTCTCCTATTGAATATGGTCCGAGCCTAATCAGAGTAGAGCCTAATCAGAGTAGCAAGAATGATAGTTGAATAATATCAGTTTTCATGTTTGCTTCATCGTCTGAACTTACTCGATGTTAGTCGGTTTGATCCACGTAATTAAGACTGATGTTGTTTATGGTTTCTTCAGAGATCTATCAGCCCAAGTTTTTCTTAAGGTCTATCAGAATGTGGGCTTAATTCCCATATTAATTTTAATGTATCATGCTAACTTAGGGTTTTAGGGGGGTTGATATTGAAAATGGTGGCACTGTAGGGTATGACAATTACAAACTTTTATAAATTATTGTTTTGTAGAATTTAAATTTTGTTGCATACATGTAAGAAAACTCAAATGTGACAGTTTTAGCAAGTTAAGGATTCAAATGTGGAAAAAGAAATTTGCAGAAAACCGTACTCTGAAATACGACTCCTGAGCTGATAGGCAGTAAGGTGTTCTTGCCCATATGTTTTTCTAGCACTTGCAACTGGAATAGTGTGGAGATTTCTTTTCCCAAGTTGTCATGTGAGTGTTGAGAATATTCTCTAAGTAAATTTCTCTTGCTCCAGGTACAGCATATTAGGTTTATCTGCAATGCTTGGAGATTCCTTTTTCAGATGCATAGACTCTCATTCTGTTATAGTAGCATTGACGGAAAATATACAGTACATGGAGTTCAGGCATATAAAGCAGCTTGTACACTCGACTTTAATTCCATTGGTTAAATGCTGCCCCTCAGATCTGTGGGAGGTTTGGCTCGAAAAGCTCTTGCATCCATTACTTCTCCATGTATCTCAGGCTCTTAGTAGTTCATGGTCTAGTTTATTACAAGATGGGAAGGCAAAAGTTCCTGACTTGAGCGGCATACTTGTGGGGTCAGACTTAAAAGTGGAAGTCATGGAGGAAAAGCTTCTTAGGGATCTAACACGTGAGATATGTTCTCTTCTTTCCATTCTTGCTTCTCCTGGACTCAATACTGCAGTACCATTGTTAGAGCAGGTTGGTCAAATGAGCCACATGGACGATTCATCTAAGAGAGACCTAAACGCATTTGCTTGCAGTTCTATGGTTGGGTATGTTCACTGATACCTAGTTATTTCATAGATAACAATGTTGTTACTTATTGTTTATAGTGTTCATGCCCTTCATGTTAGTGGTACTTCTTTTTTTCCTTTTTGCAGATTTGTATTGCATAGCAAAAGTCTTGCAGTTCCAGTCTTAAAAATATGCATTGAAGCATTTGGTTGGACTGATAGTGAATCTATGTCTAAAGTTTCTACATTTTGTGGGCTAGTAGTTCTCCTTGCAGTTTCAACAAATAATGTGGAGCTCAGAGAATTCGTGTGTAAAGATTTGTTTTCTGCTATAATCCAAGGTCTAACCCTCGAGTCAAATGCATTTATAAGTGCTGAATTAGTTGGTCTCTGTCGTGAAATCTTTGTATACCTGTCCAATAGAGATCCATCTCCCAGGCAGGTTGGTAAAATATATTCTATTGCTATACCTTTAAATGTAAGATAAATAGTTGCTGCTATAACACTGTTGCAGCTGATAAAATGCCTTTGTCTATTGTAGATTCTGCTGTCTCTCCCTTCTATTACCCAACAAGATTTATTTGCTTTTGAAGAAGCTTTGTCAAAGACAGGTAGCCCCAAGGAGCAAAAACAACACATGAAAAGTCTTTTGATAATGGCAACAGGAAATAAATTGAAGGCTCTTGCTGCCCAAAAAGGTGTAAATGTCATCACGAATGTCACAAGTAAGTATCTACAATTGAACAAGTCTATGCATATGTGTGTGTGTGTGTATACCTGCCATTTCAGAGATGGCAGAACTTACAGAACAAAGAAAAAGTGCAAACCGATATTGAATTTAATCCCTCCCAAAAAAAGAGAGGAGAATTTAATTTAAATAAGAGGAATGTAGGATACAGCTCTTGTTTCTGCACTAGTGTTTTGGTGGAAGAATAAATAGTAATGCAATTTCTCCCAGAAGAATATAATAATCTTAATTTAGAAGTACAAGACCCCTTTCTCGATCAATCCTCTAGCTCAGACTGAAACTATTGGTAAAAAAGGTTGTAAATTGTTACTCGTCAAGTTTTGTTCCAGAACCTAATTATCTCAAGAGTTTTGCAACAATGTAGGATATATAATATGAATAAAAGATATTTTTGTATTTTTGCTTCACCCATTTTAACTAACTAGTAAATTTTATATCCATGATGTCCCACGCATTATTTAGCCTCAGCCGTGTATGTATTAAGTCACAATGGACTCCCTAGATCACAATGGACTCCCTAGAACTCAAGCATAATTTCTTAATGCAATTTAATTGTTTTATGATGTTATTTAATTTAGTTTTCTATTAAAACTCCCAATTTTATGTTAATGTCGTAATTTCATATTGCATATTTTTATTCCAGTTTCATACTTTTAGTTGAAACTCAAGCTTCCATATTCGATAAATCTCATTGTTCCAGATATGGAGGTCAATGGATGAGTTTACCCGGATCAATTCGGAACCGTTCATAGCTCATTAAATTTTAAAGCATTGGTTCCGATTCTGGTTTCGGTTTCAAACCGTTTAGACCCGGATCATTTAGACCCATAGTTTGATGGTTCGTTTCGGTTCGTTTTGGTTCCAGAACCAAAACCGATACTTATTTATTGATTCTGATTCTAGTAAAACTCGTCTATTGACAAGCTTAAGTTTAAGTAGGTTTGTCAATGAGTCGGTTTTACCCATTGTATTTCCGTTGTATCGAGTTTTTCGGAATCACTTATAGCCAATTAAATTCTAAAGCAACGTTTTGATTCCAATTTGGTTCTGGTTTCAGACCCGCTCAAATCCGGACCATTTAGACCCATAGTTGATGATCCAGGTCCGGTCCGGATTCGATATTTAATGGTTCGGTTCTAAAATCAGAACCGTTACTTATTTATTGGTTCTGATCCGTGTAAAACCCTCCATTGACATCTCTAATTCCAGACAACCTTCTTTAGGAAATGGAAATGGCCATATTCTCTTTATATTTTATCATTTTTCAAGATTGTTTGTGTGCCTGATACATAACCATTAAACCTTTCAGCAAGGTTTCGCAATTCGGATACAACTTCACAGTCAAACCATGGTGAAGAAGGTAGCATCGGACTGGCTGCGATAACATAAACGAATCTCTTTGCTGCATATTTGTCACATAGTTCTACTCTTGTTCTGGAGAGATGCTAGTGTACAAAGAGAGATGACCTCGATCGTGCTGGAGGTCATTAGAGTTCCATTTGTAAATTGGTACATGCTAGTTGCTAAACACTGAGATTATCATGATACTTTTTATGCTTCGTCTCGAATAACTGCAAATCTTCTTTTAAGTATTTTCATCTGTCACATTGCCGATGGAAGAAAATCCATATCCTTTTATTATGTCTTCCTTGCTTCCTTGACTGCAACCACGTTGAGTTTTCGATCTCAGACTTTCTTCAAACCCCACTGCGTTCATGCGATGTGGTATTGTGGCTCCTAAGAAATTGAGGAACCTCTTATGTCCACTTTACACACACACACACACAGATGAGTTCCTATAGAAACATTCTCCACCTAGTCACCTAGAACCAGGTTTCTTATATATACATAATTTATCTTTTATGACAATAGTAGATCATACAAATTTCTGTATTAATTGACCAAAAAAAATCAATCCTCTGTATTAATTGATCAAAACAAAAACAAAGATCAATCCTCTGGATTAATTTTTGCTTACTAAGAAGTAAGAATAGAGTTTCTAAAATAATCCTCAGAACTTGAAACCTAGCGTGGGAACATTATCTTGATCGATTTGTCTGACTGCAATCAGCTACTTCTCACGTATTGTAAGCTTGGACTGCTAGTGATATGGTTATTCAGACTTTGGGGTATCGGCTCCTCACATGGTTATACAATTGTGAGTCTTGGAGGTCTAGTAATTTCATTTAAAAACCAAAGTACAACATAAAAATTGAAGACATAGTTACGCAAGTCTGTTTAGAATTTGAATACTTGAGCACTTATACAAATAGAGATGATTAATGGGATTCGTAATTTCCAGTACGAACTAGATAAGAACAACTCAGTTTGAAATTAGTTCTCCAACCTCAAATCATAGGGGCTGTTTGGTTCAACTTGAGGGAACTAAGAGGAATAAGGAAAGGGAAGGAATAATTCTCAAATTTTCAACAAGTTTGGTTCAGCTTCACAATGGGAATTGAATTTCTTCTGATTCTCTTTTTGACTATTTGGTTCAACAAATCGAAATCGACTTTAGTGGCTGTGGTGGTGTAAGAGGTGGTGACGGTGCTAGTGGCAGTGGAGGGAGGGTGGGTGGTGGCGGTGGAGGACGGTAGGTGAGTGTGGCAGAGGATAGGGTGGTGGCAGCACAGGGTAGCGGCAGACGCGATGATGGCGGTGGAGGGATGGCGAGAAAAAAGAACATGGAGAATTTTAATTTTAATAATTGAACACCAGCTAAAATAAATATGATTTTAATTTTAAAATAAATAAATAAAAGAATTATGGTTTCTAATTTCTTTTTCATGGGTGATTTTTCCATCAAAATGTCCCCTTAAACTGAATTTAGATAACTCAATGTACCAATAGGCATTCTAACTGGATAAATGATATGGCCGCGGAGATTCTAGAATCTTTGTTGCGTGAAGGCTCTCTCTATCAACTTTTTAGGGGTTGTCGATTCATTTCTTTTAGGACAATCACTAACCTTTGGGACAAGACAACCCTGACCGTTACGAAAGACGTTGAAACAAGCGAACCACAAATCCGTTGCCTTATCACCTTCTTGAACTCCTAGTTGAACACGCAAATATTGATTTTGAATCCAAGGCAAGAAGCTAATATTAACAGCAACCAAATAAAGAATTAAGTTAAATGTCAAGCATGAATTTTCATTCGTCTTGTATTTTTAATATAATTTCAAAATAATATAATAATAATACCTTTCAATTTGTTGCAAAATCAACATTCCTAAAATTATTTAGTCACCAAACAGTTGAGGTGGTATGGACAGGGGTCGGCATTGCTATAGTGTGGTCGCGCTTAACATCAACATTCCTAAAATTATTTAGTCACCAAACAGTTGAGGTGGTATGGACAGGGGTCGGCATTGCTATAGTGTGGTCGCGCTTAACATGTCAACTCTAGTGAACCATTTTTTATTTTATTTTATGGGATGTTATATTTGCAATACATTGAGGTGATGAAATGTTTTAAAAAAAATTGGTATATAAATTCATGTATTTATTGATAATCAACCATAAATAATATATATAGTACACATATCATTACCCCACGGACTAATAATAACTTATGTCCCAACATTTGAACATTTTTTACTTAGTGATCCAATATTTTTATAGTGTTGATAAAATACTTAACATTTCATACTTTTCACTTAACATCCTCCGTAAAGTTTTCGACATCCATATGCTTACATGACTCGCAGGAGAATCTACATAGTTAATAATAATAATAATAATAATAATAATAATAATAATAATAATAATAATAATAATAATAATAATAATAATCAAAAAACGATGCCGTACTGTTGGTTGTTGTGCTTGAGTATAGGGGTGAATATTCGAATTTTCGTTTGGATTTTTACCTAATCCTAATCGATTTGAAAATTTGAATTTTGAGAGAGAGAAAATCTAATCCGATCCGAACATCCGAAAATCCAAAATTCTAAATTTGTATAAAAATAACCGAACTGAAAAATACAAAATTCTGAACGAAAAAAAAATCCGAAATCAATTTTTGCTGATTCTCACATATATTTATATTGATTTATATGTTTAAGGTTATGAAGTAACTTAGCTGTCTACAAAGGGAAAGGCGTCAGACGAGTCACGTCGGTGTGGATATAGACTAGGCTATAAGGAACGGAGTCTTAAACTATGGACCGAGACTACATGACACCTTTGATGTTGATATCCGCTTTATTTCAAGCTCCTTTGTGTAGTACATTGCTTGCGGCTTTAGATTGGAACATTATTGATAATTATGAAATCGTTGTTGGGTGGAATTGGGGTTGGTTGGCATTCCTCGTAGTTTACTTGCTTGGATTCTTCTTCTCCACAAGATCATAGTCAAATCTTTTATGATTTTAAAATATTTAAATAAAATATTATTATTATATACAATACAGATTTTTGGATCTTTTTGTATTTAAAAAATCGGATCTGATCGAAAAACTAAAATTTAGAAAAATATCAATCCGATCTGAATCGAAAATCCAAAAAATTCGAACTGAATTTTAAATTTCGACTTGGTTCGGATCGAATATTCGGTTTTGAATATTTTGCTCACCCTTACTTGAGTAAGTTGAGCAAGGGCATCTGATGGCGGCACTGTTTTGGCGTCGATGATGATTCTCAGCGGAGCAGCGGCACGCAGCAAAGCGAGCGACGTCTGGAGGAGAGATGGAGATGGCAGAGGCACAACGGTGGCAGCTAGCAATCGTTGTAGTTCGTTCGATTGTGGAGGAAGTAGCGACGACGGCCCTTGTAGGGGGTCATCTGACAGTGATAGAGAGAGAGAGAGATATGGATGAGAAATTTTATATTTAAGAGTATATTTCCCCATTTTGCGTGAGTTAAGGAGAAGATGGTGAAGGAAGCCGCACAATGGAACGACAAAAGCTTCATGCAACCACGGTGTGTCGTCTCGCCGAAAATTTCAGAAAATGGAGGGTGTTAAGAGCAAATCTAAGTTTGGAAATTTAGGGCACTAAAGCAGACACCGATGTTTTTTTGCCAGAATTTAGATAGGTGATGGTGGCAACGTTTTTAAGTTGTTTCTTGAATTATGGCCTTTTAAGTTGTGCGAACAACATCGTTTTTGTGTGATCAGCTCAATTCCAAAACTGCCACAGTCGCATCACTCGAGTCACTAACAACTAAAGCTCTAAGTTTTGATAGAATATGGGGATCATAGAGAAGGAACGATTCATATGAATAGATAAGATAATACTTCATCCGTCCACAAAGAGTGTGTCACAATTGCCTTATGCGCTATCCACAAAAAGTGTGTTGTTATCTTATTCGGTGTCCACAAAGAGCATGTTATTACCTTATTCGGTGATCACAAATAGTGTGTAACTTTCTTTTTTATGACACTACTCCACACTGAACTTTTATTATTCAACCTCACAACTATTCATTATTTACTAAAAAAACCATATTGTCCAACAATCAACTTTTATTATTCAATCTCATAACCATTTATCAAAAAAGCACTATTTCTTTATTCAAAAAACATCTATTGTAAAGCTTTTTATTTACTCAAAAAAATATCTAATAAAATTTATTAAAATTTGTAGTATTCATCAAGTGACATCCTTTTGATGGAATAAGAGGTAATATAAAATAAGATATACATTACAATTAAAAAATCTGAAGATTCTAAATAAATTGGAATCTGGAAAGTAATGGGTAGAATCAGACGACGAACTGAGGAGTCAGTTGATGTGATTGATCATATTTTGTTTGACACGTTATTTCATATTAATATTTGAACACGTAATCTCGAAAATTTTATGAGAATCTTTTGAAATTTTAGGTGAAAGTGTGATAATGACTGTAGTTGCACTATTATTTAATAATTGAGTTAGTGGTATTTCCTATTTTTATAAATTTGAGACAAACATAAGACAAAAAACAGTTCCAAATGCTTTTGCAATAACTATAAGAAAACAAAATGAAACGATAATAGACAAAAGGAAAAAGAAAAACTAACGGTTTCCTTTTCAAATCTTAACCTCTCCTATCTACAAGTACAATACAACATCAGGCGCTGCGAAGAAGGTAATTATCTAAGAGTATCTATTAATTTTTTAATTAACTAATTAGTTAATTGCTATTAATAAATATTAATTATATTTAATAAATCTTAGTTATAAATAAATAGATTTTAACTTTAAATTAATAAATCATAATTATGAATTAATAAAGTTTAATTATAAATTAGTAAATCTTAATTGTGAATCAATAAACTATAATAAAAAATTAATAAATTATAATAATTCTTAATTATTTTAATTAATGTACTATAAATGAGTGTACGTATCTAATCTCATTATCTAATTATCATTTGGCTCTCAAATTCCAAAAAATACCTAATCTCTACATACACGACGCCACGGTGATTGGATTAGCATTACGTTTGATAAACACTATCTGTCAATATCCACATCACTTTTTGTCCAAATCATTTGATGCTCGCTTTTGTGTAAATAGATGTACCAAATTATATATTCTCTGTATGAGCTCACGTCTTCCTAAAATTGAAACTCCATCCCATGCGTGTATTAGCTTTTCATTTACATTTATTTAATTTCTGCCAATTTTTAAACCCAACCATGGTTATTGGTAGGGCCTACTATTCTGAATAAGGCTTTCTCTAGGAAGCCACATCCATATTTTCTCTTTTCCTTCGAACCTTTTTTTAATAAAAATTTATATGAATTCTCCTCTATTATATATTCAGAAAAAAATGAATAAAATTTAATAATATAAATAAAAATAATAGTTGTTATGAATAAAAATAATAGCTCTTATAAAAATAGATTAATGATTATGTTTCACTGATGCTTGGTGTTGTGGCAGTATCATTGCCTGAGGAAAAGAAAATGACCATGTTTGAGGTAACGATGAACGACAAAAAATCAACGATGATTAAAATATGAAAGTGGACATGACCGACAAACAACTTCTTCTATAGATAAGAATAGGGAAATGGAAAGATAGAGTTTCGATGATTTGGGGGAAAAAATGAATTTGGGGAAAGAGAAAATATGGTTCCCGGGAAAGGCTTATTCAAAATAGTAGAGCCCATCCATTGACATTGTTATGGAATTATATAAATGTAGAATGAAAAGCTAATACACGTATCGGATGGAGTGAAGAAATTACAAAGTGGACTAAAGATTCATTCAATATTGGAAACCTACCTTTAAATATTTTAAGCCAATTTAATCCATAAGTCTGCGTTGTTGTTCACACGCTCTTGCGTCTCCTGCAAATGCAAATATATAATAGTCATTTCGTCTCATCCAAAACGATTCATTTCTTTTCCGTCTCATCGAAGATATCATTTTTTTCGGTACCGTTATTTATGAGAAGTAGATAAAGTGACAAAAAGTAATAGATCTCACAACTTTTGAAGAAATATTTCATAAAAAAAATGGATAATTTTGTGTGGACAATCCAAAAAGAATATAGATAGATGGGACGGATGTAGTATATAACTAATAACTGAGCCTCCCTGCCAACCAAAATTATACCGTGAATTCCGATTCTTTTGGCGTTGCCACCATTACACACAGCACCAGATCTCTCTCACTCTCTCACTAGATCCATTGTTTCGCTCACCCATTTTTCTGCCAGAATCCCATTTCTCATCGCCGATGGAAGAAGCTAAAGGTTAGCAGCTTCTGCTCGCTGTGCTTTCAATGCAAATTTTGATTTTGTTTTCGACCAATTGCTTATAATTGTTAGTGTAGCTCTAAGCAGTTTCCGAATTTGGCGTTTCGGATTTCCTTCTTCTGGCTTGATTGGGGGTATGTGTATTAGCAATGATTAAATAATCATCAATTGCGTTTTTACCGCTAAACATAGTCTGGATTGTTTGGGAGAATCTGCAAGATTATGCTGAATCTAGCCGATCACTTTGTTCGGAAACTATTGAGCTTTCGTGAAATTGAGTGGTGCGTCCTGTCTACTTTAGAATCGCTAGTGCATTTCTGGTGTGAGGACAAAGATGAGTCGATGGGGGAAGGGGAATCTTGCTATCTTGTAGTGTCGCTCCCCCGGCCCGTTTAGACCCGATATTGGTAATCATTAGGCGTGACTTGAAATGCAACTGTCGAAAGCTCTTTTAAGAATCGATGAAGTTCGTGATTGTGATTATATTCAATTTATTTCATGACCTGGTGGGAAGTAGTTGGTGGTTGATGATGATGTCTGCTTCAGAAGCTGTTTGATTCATCTTGTTTGGTTCATTGATCGATCTGGAGGCTGTAAGGAATTTTACCGTTTGTTTATTATAATACCACACGCAATTTCTTCACTTTATGCAGTTGCAAAATGGGCATCTTCCGAACTGCACAACTAACTGCTTCTAAGGAATTATTCCCAATCACCAATGACCTATATCCTACAGCTATTTTTTGCTTTGGTGGATAGAGATGGATAAGAGTGGATCACTAAAAATATCCATTTGTGCACAGTGCTTGTTTTGGTTTAGAGTGACTAGATGGATGACAATGTATGTGTATCCCTTCTAAAGCGATAAGATATGATTTATTAATCTCTTCTTATTTCTTCTTAATGCATTACATTATACACATGACGTATGTATTAATTTTTGTGTTAATTGTTGAATAAAACATTTGCTCGAATTTGCAATTTTCACACAACTTTTAAAGCTTTGCAACTACAACGTCCCTAATTTTTTTCAGTGAAGTTTTCGATATGTAATAAGAAAACGGCATCATTTTACTGATGTATTGGCACCACTGAAAGAATTGGAGATGTTATAATTACAAAAACTTGAAGGTGATGTAGTAATTGCAACGTTTTAGAAGTCATGTGGAAATTCCAAAATCGGGTAAAAGTTGTGTTATTGCAATTAACTTTAGATTTTTATCATAACATCTATCTATTTAACTCTCTATCCATTAAATGAGAAATCCTTGAAGTAAACAAGACCTACATGTCAGCGGCTGAATTATGTATTTTTTGCTCTTTTGAAGCACACTAGAGGGTGAATGTAATTTACTATTCCATAGCCCATACCCATGTGTCATTGTTTGATTGTGTTCCCTCCATTTATTAGTTGTTGACGTCAAAGATAGAACTACGGCTGCATTCACTGCTCGTCAAGAAGGTATGTCAACATTTTTTATTTTTGTTCATTGCTGTTTCCATTTTAGGGATGTGACTTTTGTTATCTCACCTGATATGAAGTTTGATAAAATCTCTTCGATATGAGTTGACTCTTTTAATTGCTGAAAATTCATGCTACACAGAGCATATCATATGGATTCTGTCCCGGCATTGTTTTTAACTGCAGAGAATACATTCTTCAGAAAAGTATATGTTATAATTGTCTTGGTCAATTTGGAATCTTTGACTTGCTTCGGTGGTTTCTTTTGGCTGCCCGTTCTAGCTGTACTAAGACGATTATAAATTTAGTGATGTTTTAAAGTGGGAAAATAAGCTATACACTCACCTCTATTTTCAATTGGCTGACCCTTCTGTTTTATTAGTTATTGAAGCTAAAGATGGAGATATTACTGTTCCTACTGCATTTGCTGGTCATCAAGAAGGCAAGCTTGCTTTCGTATTTTTATTACTTGATACATCAATTCTAATTTTTGGTTTGGTTAATAATTTGATGTTTTTTATGGTGAGTTTATCAAGTCATGTATTTTACAACTTATTTACATATGGTCTCTTACATGCGAGATAACCTTGCAAGTAGAAAATATCCGAGAAGAGGCCTAACTTAAGAATGTGCCCGAAACCAGAAACAACATATTGCAATCGCAAAGGAATGAAAGACTGATTGAATAGTTGAAGAACACTTAGTAACACACTTTTATTTGGCAAGCTGATGGTTCATGGAGTAAACAGGAGGATGCACCTTGCGTAACTAATCCTGGATAAGGATTTAACAAGATGATTTATTTGCTTACTATAGCCATGTCATGCCATATTTATAGAGATAAAATGGAATATTATAGTTAAATTTACTTTATCCTACACTGTTCATTCGATATCATTACCAGTGTCTGCTAAAAAAACTTCAAAGACTCTTCTACACTAAAATATTACATTGATTCTTGATAGACAATACTGCCTCTGAACTAAATTTAAATATGATTTACTTTTGCATGTCCTCTTTAGCACACGGCCTGGTGCTCAACCTAATGCTGTAACTATGAACCTTATCTTTGTAGAATATGATTGTTATAAGTGTGTATAGCATATGAGATGGGGAATATAAGTCCCTCTTATTCAATGAAAAGAGCTCCTATATATAAATGTGAATAACTCTAATCCTAATAGGATTCTAACCCTAATCCTAATAGGATTATAATATGCATCTACCATATATAATATATTTACATATATAACACTCTCCCTCAAGTGGAGCATAGATGTTAATCATGCCCGACTTGTTACAAAATAATCAATCCTAACCCAAAATAAACCGAGCGAAAATCTTAAATTTCAACGAAATCTCAAACATAATTCAAATCGATCCAAAGCGAATCCGGCACCAATTAGATGCAGATCCAAACGGTATCCAGACAACTCACGAACGTCTGACCCAAACTGAATCCCACACCAATCAGATGTTGACCCAAACAGGTATCCAGACAACACACAAACGTTGAGATGAGCAAACCACAACAAACGGAACTCAATTCCGGCAGCAAATGTGCTCACGGGCACCGAAAACCAAATCTGAAAATGAACAGATCCCACACCGCACCGGTACTAATCCAAACAAGTACTCAATCTGAAAGGGGACGAAGACGCGAACCAAACGGGACTGGCCGGAGTGAATTCTGGCCACGGACGCGACCTGTACGTGCGAAAAACTGCACTGCACAGAAACACTGTTCACATGTGCACTGTTCACCAGAACACTGTTCACGCGCATGGGCCCCACACGCGCCGGCTCCGGCGATCGGACTTCCGGCGAAGGTTTGTCGGACGGTGGCGCACCTCCCTGTGCCAGAGGTGTCAACCGGTGAAGCTCCGAACTCAAATGGGTGGCTTTTCCCTTTTTCACCCAAAACCATAATTTCAAAAAATTCGAAATTCCAAACCCTAGATCTGGAACGTAGCTCTGATACCATGTTATAAGTGTGTATAACATATGAGATGGGGAATATAAGTCCCTCTTATTCAATGAAAAGAGCTCCTATATATAAATGTGAATAACTCTAATCCTAATAGGATTCTAACCCTAAT
The DNA here is from genome assembly GCA_036937905.1 of Salvia rosmarinus. Classification (NCBI taxonomy): domain Eukaryota; kingdom Viridiplantae; phylum Streptophyta; class Magnoliopsida; order Lamiales; family Lamiaceae; genus Salvia; species Salvia rosmarinus. The sequence continues at coordinate 21,907,335 of CM072813.1, forward strand.
CCTAATAGGATTCTAATATGCATCTACCATATATAATATATTTACATATATAACAATGATTTACAAATCCAATTAGCAATCTAGTTCTCTCTTATGGTTACCTGTTACAATGATCTTTGCATTTCACTTCCCTACATTTTGCTGATTGTCTTCTTTTCATAGTTGTTGAAGCCAAAGATGGAACTATCTCAGTGGCATCTGCATTTCCTGGTCATCAAGAAGGTAATCTCCATTCTTCAATTTCTCCTTTTCTCATCGTTTTTCTCTGCTGTACAAAATGATATTCTCTTTCCTTTGACGAACACGTCATGCTAATAATATGATATGTGACATATGTCTATGAGTTTTTGTAATGAATAATCAAATATCAAGTTATTACTGTTCGTTTGTCCTTGGTTAGAGGACTGGCTTTCCCATTCCTTTAGATTGCTTATCTTAATCAACCATTTGTTTCTTGGGTAAGATATTTTGCAATATCAAGAACATATAAGAGAATAGATAGTTAGATACTAACATTATTATTTTTGTAATGGCTGCAGCTGTTCAGGATAGAGATCACAAATTCTTGACAAAAGCAGTTGAAGAGGCCTACAAAGGTGTAGATAGTGGAGATGGAGGTCCTTTTGGTGCTGTTGTAGTACACAATGATGAGGTGGTCGTAAGCTGTCATAACCTGGTCCTTAAGCACACAGACCCCACTGCTCATGCAGAGGTTACAGCAATAAGAGAGGTTAGAACTGTACACATACTGGATGTTAAAATATTTGAGATGTTTTTGCTGAAAAAGATTGCTATTTTAACTTAAAAGCCGACTTTTTGGTAAAGTTGACATTACTGCTGGAGGGGAAATTTGGAAATAAAAGTTCCTGAACTACTATAGTGTAAAGAAATCAAAGAAAAGTCATTTTACTCATTTTGATTGCAACTTACCTAGCTGTGTGGCGATTGAACATATTCCGGTTATTTGGTCTTTGTATTGATAAAATAGAGAGATTTCATGTTAACACAATGCTGTCATTCTTGCTAATTGAAAAAGTCCTTAGTTGTAGGATTAGATATGTTTATAATGTAATTGTGTTGATTTCTTGTCCTCATTCGTACTGATCCACTCCTGTTTTAATACGTCTTTGGCTTCTTATAAACAAAATGTTTTGGATATTTAGCCCTTGATCTTGTCATTTGTTGTTGTTTCATGATTCAGTCTCATGACAAAACTACAATTCATTGCTGATTGATTTGAAAGGTTATTGCATTTGATTTGATCCCCCGTTTTAATACGTCTTTGGTTTTTTATAAACAAAATGTTTTGGATATTTAGCCCTTGATCTTATCATTTGTTGTTATTCATTGCTGATTAATTAAAAAGGTTACTGCATTTGATTTGTGGCATCGAATATGGTCTTGGCTTCAATACCAATTTTTGCCTTTACTAGTTGAGAGATTTAGTCAGATGGAATTGAAATATACAGTTATTAAACTTTAAATTAGCTACTTTTTCCTGTGGATGGTAAGAGTGAACTGAGGGTACTTTTTCTATAATTTTCATTGAAATATGTTTTCTCTATCATCATCTTAGTACCTGGCTGGATGCATGATGAATTCCTAAATTCTCTCCCCTAGATGTTATTGAGCAGAGTGAGGTGCAATAAAAGTATTGTTCTCATGGTTGGGTATGTCTGAACTGTTCTTTTGTACTTCAGGCATTGTATAATTAGATAATTTGATTCTGTTTCTTAATTTTGTATTATCCATCTCTGCTGACGATTTGTCCAACATAATTCTAAAGAAAAAATCCCTAATCTCAATATGCATTCTGTACCATTATCTCACAAACAGTCTTTATTTTGTTTGTTCGGGTTCATCATTTCTTATGATGTGTATCCTCATGCTTACCATGCATTTTCAGGCTTGCAAGAAGCTCAACAGGATTGAGCTCTCAGACTGTGAGATATATGCGTCATGTGAGCCATGTCCAATGTGTTTTGGTGCAATCCATCTCTCTAGAATCAAGGTCTTGACTGCTGATCTTTTCTCTTTGCCTTAAATGTTTTTCGCTTGTATTTGTATGCTTAAAACCCCAGGATCTCATTTCTGTATTTCAGAGATTGGTGTACGGAGCCAAAGCTGAAGCTGCTATTGCCATCGGTTTCGATGACTTCATTGCAGATGCACTAAGAGGAACTGGGTTTTACCAGAAGGCTAATCTTGAAATAAAAAAAGCTGATGGGAATGGGGCGATGATTGCAGAGCAGGTATTCGAGAAAACAAAGGAGAAATTTCGACTGTACTGAACAATATTCTTCAATTGTAAATGTTGATGAAATATTCCCTGACACTTGCTCAATAGCATTTCACAATTAACTCAACAACTGCTCCATTGTTCTTGGTATTTGCTGGATAATGGGATATGTCAAATTCTCTTGATGATGATGATGAAATTCAAAGAAATTGTAGCCATGGATGACGTCACAGGCTGACAAGAATAGTAAATGCATATAACGAAACGGAGACATTCCTTTTGTTTATCGCCAATTGCCAAAGTTTGCACCGCCCAAAATATCTATACTCCTTGCATTAGGGTTCACACACGTCTTTCACCCTCACAAAGGGGAGGAATAATTGCACTCCTGTTTGCCGACGCTCATCTTTTAGAAATTGAAATAAGTAGATATGTTATAAGTTAATCAACTATTGTAAAAGTATGTCCTCCATAATAGTACATTAATTAGGTTTAGCTTATTTCATTTACTGCTCATTTATGACAATCTGGATAAGGGAAGTTTGAGTAAAAGAGCAATTTATTTCATTATGATCTCCAAAGGAGATTTGAGAAGGCCAATCTTTTTTTTTTTTGGTATCATGGGAAACCCGCAGCCCTACATTAGGTGCTTGCTGGAAAATACGTATTCTTGTCTGATAAGCGCAAACCACATAGGACAGTAAATCACACTTGAAAACCAGGTGTGTGGGCTCAAATCCATAGATCGTTTGGTGGGGTTCGAGCCCATGGCCTCTCGTGCGTGAGCCATCTTATCTTAATTTAAATTTGTCGCAGGGACAAGCCCAACCTTGTTTTTTATGTGGCATGCATTATTTGAAAAGCCAATTAATTGCAGTTTGGGGTACACCTCCTTTCACTTTGAAGTATAGACAGATTCTATAGGCACTTTTTCAATTAAAATTAGGGACGGAGGCAGTAAGGGGCCCGGGGGGGCTCATGGGCCCCCATCAATTTTGAAAAAATACAGGGGTATTTTAGTAATTTCACAATTTAGTTAAAATTTTAATATATTATTACATATATCAGTAAATATCTTGGAGCTCTTGCATAGAAGCCTTTTCGCTTCTTTTATCTTTCTCTCTCTCGTTACATTTCTTCCCCCAACAGAGACATCTTCCACCGGGAACAACATCGGCGAGAAGTTCAACATGTAACTGAATTAGGCATTTGAGTAAACGTTTCACTTGATAGATAGAAAAACCTGCAGCTTCTCTACTGATTAAAGCCCCCCTAACTACAACATTTTCAATCAGGTTTTGTTTGGATTTTCGCTGTACACCACCAAATACAACTTTTCTCAAAGATCACCCCCTCCCCCCAAAAAAATGCCATTTATACTCTTATCTTCATTCCACATAATTCTAACTTAGCTGTATTTCTTTCTGTAGCTCGCTACCAATTATATGCAATCATTACGCATACATTCCAAAGCTAAAAAAACACACATATATCAATGAGAAGATAAATTAATTTCTAAAATAAATTATGAAACTATTTACCTCTGCGCAGCCTAGAATCAGGACTAGGCTTAGGAGTGGCTGCAAAGGAATGATCAAGACATTGTTAATGCAATAAATCTTGTTAAGGTAGCAAAAACACGTTTGCAAGTAATGAGGAAAAAGGTTGGGAGATTTTGGTTCTTGAAGTTTGTAAGTTTTGTAGCACATATGAGATAGATGTGCTAGATATGGAAGATGAATATGTAGTTCGAGGAAGAGGAAGGCGTAGAATTGAGAAAATGACGAATCTCCATCATTATCGAGTTGAGCTATTTTGTTACGTGATTGACATGCAAGCTCGAGAGTTGAATCAACGTTTTGATGAAGTCAACACGGATTTACTTTATGCATGACATGCTTGATCCTAGAGATTCATTTTACGCATTTGATTCGAGAAGCTTGCCGCTTGCAGTGTTACCATCCGAATTTTCAAGTTACTTTGTATGAATTTGAAAGTCAACTTGAAAACTTTATTTTCGATGTGCGTATAGATGAAACATTTTCAGTAGTATCAGGGATTGGAGGTCTTGCTCAACAGATGGTTTCTACAAGAAAACATGAAGTTTTTCCATTGGTTTATTTATTAGTTAAGTTGTCATTGATCTCACCACTTGCCTCGATGAAAGAGCTTTTCAAAGAATGAAATTCATCAAAGTTCTCTACGCAATCGTATGAGAGACCAACTACTGAATGATTGCTTAGTTCCTTATATTGATAATGATGTGTTCGTCAATATCACTAAGAAACTATTATGCAGCGATTTCAGAAGATGAAGAATAAAAGAGAAATGTTATGATGTGATTGTATTTAACTTTTATTTTTTGAATATTGTAATTAATTTAAACAATACTATTTATTTTTATTTTTATTATAAAAATTATTTTTGGGCCCCCCAACATGAAATGTCTGGCTCCGCCACTGATTAAAATCCGCCTCTTAATAACGTGTTAAATCTTTCGTTCTTTTCTTTGAATTCTTCATGCTTTCAAATGAATATTCTGAAATTATGGGATATCCATAATCCACAGTTAGCAACTATCCATTGAGGTGTCCAATAAAAGATGATTTCTAACGAATCTCGTAATAACAACTTCCAACAAATATAAGTGAAAAATGATAGAGTTTTGCTTGTATATATTTTGTAAAATGGAGTGAGTGAGCAACAATGATACAACAATTAGCAAAAAAATGTGAATACCAATATTAAAAAATTGAATTTGTGTTGTAGAGGTCGTTGGCTAGATTTGGTAAAATGTTGATAGTATAGATACTTTATTCGAACTATCGATATGTTAGGATATATATGTTGAAAAGGTCAAACAATGAAATATGCCTTTATTTATATGTTGGCCTATGAGCCTTCTATGGCCTGCTTTGCAGTTGTTGGTAGGCATTTTATATACAACATATAGGCATAGTCAGGATTTTTCAAGTATAGAAATAATTATTTATATTATATTCAATATTTTCATGCATTCATAGTTGTGACCTGGAGATTAAGTTGAACTTGTCTTGGGGTTCAATCGGGGACCACATGAAATTGGATTCTAATCATGCTACATGATCTTATCTAATTCTAGTTATATATTGTTGATGAGACCGACAAAAATTTAAAACTTATAGTTGATCTCATTTTCGTTCTTTATTGTCAAAATATATCCACGTAAAAGGCATTAGTGTTTGGAAGGGGTGATCAAAGGTATTTTGAAAGAAACTTGGCTAAAATTTTCATATCAGTATATGATAAAAACTCTTATGCGTCTTGTTTGATTCTAGAAACCAACGTTGATTAAAGACTCCTCCTAAGAGTAGCATGTTTCGAACTCGTTCCATGATATCGCATATGTCCGCCTGTAGTAAGTCAGCATTTTCCTCCGAAATAAAAAATCTCGCAACCAAGAAAGAATATGTAAAATCTCAATGGGCATTGTTGTTGATAACACACTAACCTTGTTTTCACCACTAACAAAGGATTAATTGCATCTATGTTATCTAGGCATGGTGGAAGATTTCATCAAAGTTTGGTCATCTAGTTTGAATGCACGTCACCGACTTAGGCATCTAGTGATTCACGACAAAGAAATTCTGACAAAGTTTATCCTATGAGATTTCCTAAGATTAAATAATGAATTTTCTTTTATGTCAAAGTTAAGGTTTGAAAAATTAGTGGTCCCGATAGGTTAAATTAGTGTAAAATAACCGATGAGATTTAATTCAAGTGACAGAGCTATGAGGTACCAAAAGTAATCTTTAGTGAAAGGTTAGTTTGAGTCCTAACGACACGTAGGTTATTTTTTCATTTTATTTAGATATAGTTTATTTTGTGTTAAAATTAGTCTAATAACGAGCAATGTGTGAATTGTGTTTCCATTTTATTTGGATATTATATTAATCCGACACCCAACAATGTCTGAATTTTATTTCCATCTTATTTGGATATTGTATAATGTGTGAATTTTAGTTTTATTTTATTTGATATGATCTAGTTTATACTAACATAATACATTCATATAACTTTTAAAAAAGTTCAAATATACATGAAATGACATTTTTTCTTTATATTTTTTCACAAAAACTCATGTACATCCGTCCACACCGTGTAGACGAATAAAAATATCATTTGTTGTTAAAAAAATTATTATTTGTATTACAGAAAAATATCATTTACATTGAATAAAAACATCAAAATTTATATGTACAGATAAATGTATAGGAGACTATCTCATACTTTTTCAATCGGTGGGAATGTAAGGACGTTCCTATTATAGCATGACAGTGATAATTACCAATTAATCCCAATAGACAATAAGAGTGACTCCTTATGTGTGTGTGTGTTGGCCTAGTGGTAGAGTGGTTAATGCCGAGGCCAAAGGTCTCGGGTTCGAGTCCACCGTGACGCAACCTTTAAAATTTCTGTATTAATTGACAAAAAAAAAAAAAAAAGAGTGACTCCTTCTCCATCCATCTTGAACGAATATTTAATCAAAAACAAAATCTCAACAAACACGAAAAACAGAAATTGGACACATCATTCGAATTTTTATAGGTCTAAACTTGTCATATTTTATTTTTAAAATCTAATTTATCTGTTCTTTATAATTTATAAGTTATTGATATTTAATTTCTAAAGTTGTAATTTATCTATTACGGATAGTTTGCAAGTTAATGAAAATAATTTTAAACTCAATAAATATTGAAAATCAATTGCAAATTTCTCATAAATTAAAAGAGAAAAGAAAAAGAAGAATAGATTGGACACATTATATCTTTTAACACGCAATGCTAAGTTGCAATCTTATTTAAATGACGACTTTTGCATGTAGAAGAAGAAGTTAGAAATTCGTATTGTCATATGGTCTGACATTTTGAAGTTCGTATTGTCATATGGTCTGACATTTTGAAGTTGAACAAATACAAATTGGTCGATAGCCACCTGTTTGCGAAACTTCCATTCGCAAGGTGGCGCCGCCTCCAGCACGGCACTCCGCCGCGACACGCGTATAAATCACCCTATCGTTTTCTAAATAATAGACAATCCAAAAATATAATGTTAGACAATTGCCATCATCAACTTTCACCTAGCCCCAAGCAGCGCGAGAGGGCTCTTCCGAAGCGCATAATCCTCGTCCGCCACGGCCAGAGCGCCGGAAACATCGACGGTACCGCCTACGCCACCACCCCCGACAACCGGATACCCCTCACTCCCCAAGGTGACCAGCAGTCCGAGCGCGCCGGCGCTCAGATCTACGACGTCGTCTCCGACGGCGGCGCTTGCTCCAACTGGAAGGTCTACTTCTACGTCTCCCCCTACGCCAGGACGCGTTCCACGCTCCGAGGAATCGGCCGAGCCTTCTCGAGGAGCAGGATCATCGGCGCCAGGGAGGAATGCCGGATCAGAGAACAGGATTTCGGCAATTTTCAGGTTGCCGAACGGATGAAGGTGATCAAGGAGAATAGGGAGAGGTTTGGGAGGTTCTTCTATCGCTTTCCCGAAGGCGAGTCCGCCGCCGATGTTTTCGATCGCGTTTCGAGTATGTTTTCCTCTTAATAGACTATTTTAACTCATTTTGTTTTGCTCTTAGAATTGTCTCTTTGGTTTTGTTGTTTTTTGCGCGTATTGATTTTGATTGAAGTGGTTGCCTCTTCAATTATAAAACAGTGATTACGATATTCCAATTTTGTCTACTTATTCGAGGTAAATCAATTTGATTCTTAAATTACGTGATTATTTCTGACTTATCGTCTGTCCACTTCCTTTGCAATCAATGCCTAACATTTGAATGTGTAGATGATATCTGTTTCTAGTGTTTTATTTCATAAAGACGCGTTTTCTTGGTTTTGTTGTTTCACTCTTAGATTGGATTTTTCTTTTTTTTTGCATCGTCTCTGTATCGTTAATTCGTTATAGATCAGAATAGCAGAGTACAAGACTTAATTTGGGTGATCGTACTTACTGAAACAATAGAGGTAGTGTAGTGTTTGCTTGAGGTTTTGGATGAACAATTACCAAATCAGGAACATATTTGTCGTTACACTAAGTTGCTGTTTGCAAGAAAATTATCAAATTATTGGGACATATTAGTGTATGAAAATATGCTGCTGATATAGTACTCACTCTGATGCAATGGATCTGAGAGCATCTCCGTGTGCTGTATATGGGAAGTTGATGCAGTTAGTTTTATCAGAAAATCTTCAGACACATTTGAAAAGATGATTTATAGTGATGTTATATTTGACAGTATCTGCAATATACTGGTCTCATCTGATTTTCATGCTAGGCCAAGACACGGAGATAAGAATTGCTTCATGAACTGAGTTTAACCAGTCATTGTTCTTCTATGAATTGTCTACAGTATAGAAAAAACTGGCTTTGCATTTCAAAGTTCAATAAAGTCATGCCAGTCATCCTAAACTGTCATGATTGCTGTGTTAAATTGAATATGGCACGTCCACTTCAATTATTTCAGTCACATTGAAGGTTCTACGTCACTTACTCTGGCATGACTTAAAAATATTCTCGTCTTTTATGCCAAGAAAACTGGATTGGCAATGGGAAGAACAGAGAGTCCTTGACTGTATAATGACATTGCAAACTCTTATTGCTCATTTCATCTACCTCCATGTTTGTAACTCCACATCTGTATTGGTTTACTCTTGGTGCTGACAAACTTATCTTCTCAGGTATGTATTATTGGAGTTGTCTTTCTCTTGAAATGTTTTCTTGGTTTTCATCTATTATTTGTCAATTGTGTTCAAGTTCTTTTTTGTACATGTTTTGATTATTTTCTCATCTGTGTGAGATTGTTTTGTTTCATTGCAATATGTGTATTTTTTTTTTCTGTTGATGGGGAGATTCATAAGGTTGGGGAAGGAAGGTGAAAAGAAGAAGAGAAGGGAAGAAGAAGAAGAAGAAAATAGGGAGTGAAGGGAAGAAGAGGGTTGACTATTCAGTGGGTGGGCAGCAAAGGGAAAAAAGAGTTGGAAGAGGGAGAACTAGGGAGAGGCTTTGGTGGGCTGTGGCCAGTGGATATAGGGAAAGAAAAGAAAAGCCACACAGAAGGAAGAAATAAAGACAACTTCAGCAATGGTTGAGGTGGCAGAGTAAGCAAGAAAAGAACAAGAGATACAAGCACCCAAGAAATATAAACATACTGCAATCATGATCATATGATCCATATGTGATGCTGTCTGTTTTAGTGTCCCCTTCTGTTAGTTGAACCATCATTCTGGCCACCCCAGGGAAAACAAGAGCAGATTGTGAGTCAAAATTACTGATTCTTAATGTGATTGCGGAGAGGTTCATTGCCATCTTTGGAGTGAAGCAGATAGAATACTTCTGTCATTATTTTGTATATTCTTAGAAGCTAACAGTTTTTGAAAATGATATATTTTATCTTGTTTCTTTTGCACTTGCGGTATATGAAATTAAAGATCCTGTTACGATGTGCAGGTTTTCTTGAATCCTTATGGAGGGACATAGATATGAACAGGCTCCACCGCGACCCAACTGATGAACTTAACCTTGTCATCGTATCACACGGGCTTGCAATTCGTGTGTTTCTCATGAAATGGTTTAAATGGACAGTCGAGCAGTTTGAGCAATTGAATAACCTTGGCAATTGCGAGTTTCAAGTAATGCAGTTAGGCGATGGAGGAGAATACAGTCTTGCAGTCCAACACACCGATGAAGAAATGCGAGAGTGGGGATTATCCCCTGATATGATAGCTGACCAACATTGGCGAGCTCAAGCCAACAAGGGTGACTGGAATGACAGCTTCCCTTGGTATCTCGACTCCTTCTTTGACAAGTTTGCAGACCCTGAAAGTGAAGATATTGGTGAGGAATTACAATAACCGTCGATATTCTCGTCGTGATTCTTTACCCGTTATCTCTCTGCGTGTTGATGAATATGTTGTATTGTCCTAGTATAGTAACTCATTGAATAGCTAAGAATGTGGGAAGCATGAAAGAGAACTCAAAATTTTACTTGTATATGACCACACACTCAAATCATTGTACTAAACTGCAGGTTCGTTTTGTAAGTATGTGTGATTAGTGTTTACGTACGGCTATAATAGCAGTAACAATGCAGGTAAAAAATTAACGTCCGATTCTTCGGAAAGATATTTGTTTGATTTGAAAGAAAATGTTTAATGAAATTCTGTCATGGTCTGCCAGTTACTAATATCTAGAGAATGATAGTGATAAAATTTATGTTGGAGAGAGAGAGTGGGAATCAAATATTAGGAACGACAAACAAAAATGCAAGGCTATAACTTCCAAACTATCCAATGGTGGGAGACAAAGACTAGACCTTGCATGATACAAAAGAGGAGACAAAATGGAAGTACATCTACTTTTAATTACTCACGAGATATATTATACGAACAAAGAATAGACACTCAACTTTGTGTGTGTGGGCAACACTATGATCAGATAATCCCATCTTCATCCCTCCTCATACTAGTCATTCCTGTCATCATCATTGTCTTGCTTCGCTATACTACTGCTGGCGGCGAGCCCACAACAGCAACTGCATGTTCATAGCTCATAGCACCATCAACTTAGATCCTACTTCAGGTATACTGATGGGATATACCAACATTTCGGCCCAATGATAGTAAACAGTGGCGCAGGATGATAACGGCCGCGGTTAAGCCAAAGGCCCATCCTCTAAACCCTGTAACCACCTCAAAGCCTAATCGGTATGGCCTGCGGAAGGCTAAGAGTCCCTATGGACGAGAGGAACAGTCCCTACATGCGAGAGGAAGAGTCCCTACATGGGAGGGGATCGGATCCCGCCTTAAGGTTCCTCAGATATGTATAAATAGGAGTTAGATCGAAGGTAGAAGGGTTAGCAACTTATTGAATACTAAGAGCTTTTAGCTACACTCACTGTAATCAAATCATAGTGAAAGTATTGAGGAATCACTCCTCCGTGGACGTAGATCTTATTCTGGATCGAACCACGTAAAAGCCTTGGTGTTCTTTACTGCTTTATATAAATCTCGTATATTAACATACACTAGGTTTATCATTGGCGTCGTCTGTGGGAAGGCTGAACAAAAAAGCTTCGTTTTTCTACAAATTAATGGCAAGAACACGCAACCGCCGCCGACACCGGCAACAACGGCGAAGAGGACGGTGGTCACTCGGTAGCATGAAGGAGATTGCGACGCCATGCGCCACACGCGCGAGGGCTACATGGAAAACATTTGCATACACCCGGGATCGCCGTCCCGACGAGGAAGAAGACGCCGACCTCAGCGCCGGTGAGCAGGCGGTTCACGGTCTCGTGAAGCCTCGGCGGCGTATCGAGTTCCTCAATGTCGATCTCGGCCGATTCAAAACTTCCTTCACCAAAGGACAAATGGGCGGACACCTCTCGAGTGCCCGGCGGCGAATCTGGCGGCGAGGTCGCTCACCCCACCGAGGCGGTCAACGCCACCTCGCACAATAGCGAGAACGCGTACATCAATCCGTCGCCGAAGTCCATCACCTCGTCGAGATGGTAGCAACCATTCACCACCACATCGCCATGAAGCCCTCTCCCTCGGCATGCCTCCCGAGGCCGAGCGAGAATAGGAGAGAGAAGGCGGAGCCGAACTCCCCGGAAGGCGATGAGGCGCCGTTATCGGTCTCCACCCTCCAGAAAGAGATGGCAGCGATCTCCGGGGTTCGACCGTGCGGAGAATCATCTCCTTTTTCCGAGAGATTACGGACCGCCCGCCCCGTGATACAGGGCACCCAACATCGCCGCCTCGATGGCCTTGGGACCCTCCGACTTCCTTTTCGCCTATACCACCAATATGGCGAATCGAGGAATGGAAGATTTTCACATGTGCAAAATCTTCCCGAGTCTTGATCTCCAGCGCTTGACGTTGGTTCACCTCGCTCTGCCGAGCAGATACACCGCTTCCGGGACCTCATGGATCGATTCAGTGGCGCTTCTATCGGAAGATGCCACCTCGCGCAACTTCGTCCGACCCGCTCACCATCCGCCAAGGGCGAGGCGAGGCGATGTCAAATTTCGTCTCACGGTTCATCAAGGAATCTCTCAAGATTGATGATAGTAACGATCAGACATCATCAATGCGTTCAGCACGGATCCGACCGGCGATCGAACAAAGAAATCACCGGGAGAAACCAAAGGCGGCGAGTAAACTTTGGAACACGGTGGACAACTATGTCGGAGGGACGAGTCGGATCGGAAGAAAAGAGATCCGGGATGAGCAAAGGGTTGGCGAAAAGCGGATGACCAAGTCGTCGGCGCCGATCGTCAAGCGCCGATAGAATCGAGAGGGCCATTGGAGTCGGGCTGGGACCTCGGCCAAACCACGGCGGCAAAGCGCCTCATCCGCTCAAATCGAGGGGAGATATTGAGCTCCACTCAGAGCTCTTCTCGAAACCACCTCCTATGAAAGGAGGATCAAGAAGAGGTCGACATAGAGGTATTGCGACTATCACCAGGGTATGGTCACGATACGAAGATTTGAAACACAGGCTCGCAGATTGACGAGCTCGTCAAAGGGCGCGCTTAAGAAATACCTCGGCGGTGGTCCGAGGGGCGAGGCGTAGAGGAAAGAATAATGGAGGCAACAAGCTGCGGTCCGACCTCGACGGCGACCCAACGAAGATGGCGAGGATGAAGGTCCCAACGCTATGGAGCAGTCTATGCCATCACGGACTCACAGCAGGAGCAGCGAGGTCATCGTTAAAAACGACGCCGAGGCCGGCCCCGAGGAGCCGAAAAACAAGCGACTTGGGGATGGTGAGAACATCGTGTTCTCCAAAGATGACCGGTGCCCAAAATCATGCCCCACTGAGACGCCATCACAATCTGAGCCATGGTGGGCAACAAGAGCGTCCACCGGGTCTACATCGACATCGGTGCCTCCGTTAGCATTATCTTCCAGTATGCGGATAAACTTGAGGTCGGAGGGATTCAATCGTCTGCGCCATCCCGGTTCGGAGCTTCACTCGGAGGCGGTTCGACCCGAAGGTGTCATCACCATTCCGGTTCTGGTAGGGCGTGCTCCCAGTCGGTCACAAAGTCCATTCAATTTTCTTGGTGAGCTCCTCTCCATACAACATCATCCCAGGCGGAGATTGGCTATATGCCACCAAGGCCGTCTTCTCGGTGTACCACCTCACGATCGAGATACCCGCCCCGGTGGGAGTGCTAACATCGGGGTGACCAAGCGGCGGCCAAAGAATGCCTACGAGTCTCAACCTGGGATGTAGCCTCGCCTCGAGCATAGCAATTCTGAGAATCCCGAAGCCGCCACCTCGGGACGACGGACCGAGAACCTCCAAGCTATCTGACGGCGACCCTCCAAGGTCGTCAAGGTCGGCGTCGAGCCGGTGATATTCGGCGGCATGTCATGCGACACGAGGGAATACATGGGCGTGTTCGCATGGTCCCGCTCGACATGACCGGAGTGTCACCCGAGCTCATAACTCATCGCCTCGACATTGACCCGACCACTAAGCGGTTCGTGAGAAGAAAAGAGTGTTTATGACGGAGCGCTGACCGGTCGTAAGGGACGAAGTGACTCGACTCGAAGGCAAGATCTTGTTCGAGGTCAGTACCCGACACGGATGGCTAATCCGATCGTGGTCCGAAAGTCGGGAGGGTGGGCGTGTGTGTCGACTACACCGACCTCAACAAACACTGCCCGAAAGATTGTTACCCCATCCCCGACATTGACAAGAAGGTGGAGGCACTGGTAGGTCACGAGGTCTTCAGCTTCCTAGATCGGTACAAAGGGTACCACCAAATCCTGATGAGCCTGGAGGACGCCCCAAAGACAGCGTTCATCACCGACTTCGGCGTCTTTGCGTATCGGAAGATGCATTTCGGCCTGAAGAACGCCGGAGCTACCTACCAGAGGATGGTGGACGTAATATTCAAAGAACACATCGGGGAGATTGTCGAGGTCTACGTCGACGACATCGTAGTCAAATTAAAAGCGGAGAGCTGCACCGGCGACCTCGGGACTATCGACTCCTCGGATCGGCCAACCTCAAGATCAACCCCAGTGCACATTCATGGTGAGGACGGGTAAATTCACGGGATCTTTGGGTTTCACAAGAAGGCACAAGGCAAATCCCACTAAGGTGAAAGCGGTGCTCGACATGCGGTGCAAAGACCATCCGTGAGATCCACAAACTCACGGGTGCTAGCCGCCTCTCAGATTCTTATCTCGGCGTCGTCGGCGGCTCCTTCTTCAAGATCTTGAGAGCTCGGTTCGCTGGCGGGAAGAACACCAGTCGTAGCCGCCTGTTGAAAGAGTATCTCGCCGACCTGCCGACCCTGTCCGGCCCGAAACAAGGTGAAATCCTCTCTTTATATCTGGCCGCCTCGAACGAGGCAATCAGTCTTGATATTAATGCGAGATGAGGTGGGACGGCAACTCCCATCTACTTATTAGCCGGCTCTCAAGGACCAGGAGGCGAGGTACACCCACCGAAAAGGTAGACAGCCTAGTGAACGCCAAGCGACGCCTCCGACCTTACTTCCAAGCTCATTCCATCCAGGTGCTAACTGACTTACCCTTGAGACAAGTCTTGTCAAAGCCGGAGTCATCCGGACGTATAGCTAAGTGGGCATTGGAGCTCGGCGAGCACGACATTTCATACTCCCCCAGGCCGGCCATAAAAGGCAAGCTCTCGCTGACTTCCTGGTGGAGGCCAGATTCACCGAGGTCGATCCTACCAGCGAGGTCACTCCAACTCCCGCCCCCACTGCGGAGGAATCTATCCTTAACCCACCGACGGTTCTTTGGCGGATGTGCGTGGGCGGAGCTTCATGCAAAAGCAGGCGTGGGCGAGCCTCCTCCTCCCGGCATAACAATCAAGTGACCTCGCCTCCGGTTTACCTTCCCGACCACAAACAACGAGGTGGAGTACGAGGCCGATCTCGGGACTCACCGCAGCGAAATGAAAGTGGACAAGATCCGGATCTTGGAGATTCCTGTCGTGGTAAACCGGTCTGGCGAATCTGAGGCGAGGAGGATCGAATGAAGCAATACCTTGAGAAGGCGAAGGAGATGCAGACCTCGTTCGGTACTTGAGATTCATCGAATCCCACGAGGAGAAAAGCAGCCGGTGATATCCTCGATAAGTTAGGCTGCGTCGTCAACGAATCCACCGGTGGAGGAAGTTCATTCCGTAGTATCGCGAGTCCCACATCGGCATCATCACGAAATAGAGCCGAACTAGATGTCACCCATAAAGGCTATCGGAAGATGGCGCCGCCTCAAGATCGGCTCGAAGCGAAAAGATGATGGTGAAATCCCAAAAGTACCTCACACATGAGGGCGTTCTCTACAGGAAGTCTTATCTTCAACCCCTCCTGAGGTGCCTCGGGCCGGAAGAAGCCGACTACGTGCTCAATGAGATTCACGGAGGGTCTTTGGAAGTCACATCGGTCGCGAGCTCTATCAAAGAAAGGCCGAGGTTGGGATATTCTTGGCCCCCTCATCCAGATTCGCCGAGCTCGTCAAAAAGTGTCCGAAGTGCCAGCTTCACTCCACAGTCAAGAAGCTACCCCAGACCGATCTAAGCAGCCTACAGAGTCCGTGGCCTTTCATGCAGTGGGGGATCGACATCGTAGGTCCGTTTGACCGAGCACCAGGTCAGCTTCGATACTTAGTCGTAGCCGTAGACTACTTCACAAAATGGGTCGAAGCAGAGCCACTTTCGAGCCTCATGGCGGAGGATTGGCACCGTGTGGAAGAACATAGTTTGCCGCTTCGGCATACCGCATATCTTGGTCTCGGACAACGGCACCCAGTTCGTCGACAAAACTTTCAAGGAATTGTGTGAGGAGCTCCAGATCGAGCAACGTTTTACCTCGGTCGCACACCCGCAGGCGAATGGTCGAGACCAGGGTGACGAACCGCTGCGATCGTACAAGGATTGAAGAAGAGGTTAGACCGAGCTAAGGGTGATTGGGCTGAAAATCTCCCTCAAGTCCTCTGGTCCTAGAGGACAACACCTCGGACTTCGCACGGAGAAACCCCATTCAGCTTGGTCTACGGGACCGAGGCTATCATACCGGCTGAGATCGACGCACCGAGTCCACGCACTCTTCACTTCGACCAGAACGGGAACGAGGAAGACTGCGTGTCGACCTTGATGCTCTCGGGAGAAGCGAGCTCACCTTCATAAATGAAGCCAAATACTGAGGGCGGTCGCATGGCATCTTGTTGGGAAAAACTATGTTTAGCCTCTCCGATGATCTATCTTGGATGTTTAATTCACCATACATTGATTATATACCTAGCATGCACCTATATAATTAATTGCAACACGTTGGGGTTTTCGTGTTTACCTTTGAATCTGTCGGCGGAATGGATCGAGACTCGTGCTTTGACCTTACGGGTGTATCCGGTTGCCCGATCTCCAGCGTCGGTGAGGACGATCTATGGAGAATGCTTGGAAAAACACCCTCAAGCTCTCAAGAATTTTGAAAATCTCTCAAAGGATGAACCTCAAATTCTCGAAAATAATGATGATGATTATTAATCATTGACTAGATTTAATCTCTTACCTCGTATTTATAATGCATTACCATAATCTATATGGAAATTACCATAATCCCATATGGAAATTACCATAATCCTATATGGAAATTACCATAATCCCATATGGAAATTACCATAATCCTTTATGGAAATTACCATAATCCCGTATGGAGATTACCATAAACCTTTATGGAAAGGATTATTACCATAATCTTATATAGAAAGGATCTATGCATATCCCATAAATATAATAATATCCTTATAGGATAAAGAGAATCAAATCCTTGCCTTGTAGAGCATAGGGCGCCGATTTTGCCTAGCTTACGGGCTGGATGGGCCGCCAGAGGATCAAATGCAAGGAATAAAGATGGGCCTCAAATAAATTAATTATCTTATGTTCACCAGAACATAAATTAATTTATAAACATTTATTCATGCCACTAGAGAATAAATCTTGACTTACCCTTTATTACCGAAGTTGAGTCGGGCTTGCACTTAGACATTCTGAATCCCGTATTTAAGATATCGAGCGTCCATTAATTATTTATAGCATTACATTGCTTAAAATAATTAATATCTTTAATTCCTTAAGTAGTACCACTCAACCTTATTATTGTACTTGAGCTAACTCAACTGCGGGGTTTAGTACAATAAACCTTTGAGCTCATTAAAGTGCGTCATCATCCTAGCGGATACGGTGACTCGTCTGGATAACTAGCATGACATCTGACACTTGCCGCCACCTAAGATGCGGAGAATATTGGGTTAGAACATATAACCTCACCCATAACAAGTCAAAGTGATGGTCAAGAACTCATACTCATCTAATACCTTATCGAGGTTTAGATCATCGTAAATCACCGAGATCTTGGTTCTTCACGGCGGTCGGATAGAAGAACTCGTCTCACTGTGATCCTTGATACGTCGAGGCGTACCAGCATGAACAAGCAAACAAGTCAAGTCACTTCTTATATATACATGAGCTATACCGACAACTCGTCCTCAAGTTGTCTCGGTGTGAAACTTTTATATCTCATTAAGCTTGACCAATCATACGGACTTACGTGATCTTCTACACACCTGTATGATCTAACTTATATATGAGATAAGGGGACACAAATATATGCAATCAAGTATTCATTTCGGATAGGAGATTGTAATAGTGGTAACATGAAACATTGTATACAAGCTTAACCAAGCGCTTTCGGTATACAATCAACGGTACTACAACAAAGAGTAAAAGCCGCCACACTCCAGTAGGCGACCTCGTCTCTGAAATAATGAAGCCAGCGAGCCGGCGTCTTAACAAGCTAGATCCGACATGGGAAGGTCCATACCGCGTTCACAAGGACCTCGGCAAAGGGGCTATAAGCTTGCTCACTTATCCGGTGCACTTATCCCCAGACACGGCATATCACTCATTTGAGGAGGTCTTTACATAGCTTTGATTTCGGATCGCATCATGTTAGTCCTCTTATTGCTTTGCAAGTGCGATGTTATTTACTTCTCGATAAAATATTTGTTTTACGAAATAGTATTTCACTTGTCTCGTCTTATGCTTATGTGCACATCGCTCTCAAGTCGGATAACACATAATCAACCTTCTGAGGGGCGCCCTTACGAAGATGACAAACCCACTAAGTAGGGTGCTCGACTAAGCGCGCCGCTCCCAGTTACTCATTGAATTGAGCGTCTCGGTGCGAGGCATACTGGGACTACTCATTAAATTGAGCGTCTACATGCGCATACGGACTACTCATTAAATTGAGCGTCTACATGCACGCATCAGATTACTCATTAAGTTGAAACATCTACATGCAAGCAGCGTCCACATCGGATCTCGTCAAATTATGCCCTTTATTTGGGAAGATATACACTTACGTATCTGATCTAAATACATTTCGACTAAAACCAAGTCTAAGCTATATTTGTACCTCTCGGGGAAAATATACACTTGATACCGATCTAAATACATTTACGACTAAATACAAAGTCTAGCTATATACACATCATTCGAAGCCCGAGCTCCGCCTCATGGGACTCACTTGAAGCTGCAGCTTGAACAAAATCTCCGGTCGACGATGAATACTCGGAGCGAACTCGATGCTCTCCACCCAATCAGCGAGGTCGGCACCACCCCGGCTGCTCGGGTACACTCGAGCCAAGCACGAGATGGGTTCCAGGCCGAGGGGCATTCTACACGCGAGGTCACACCTCGGCCCCTTGAGCTTGGCCGGGCGGGATCACGACCTCGCCCCGACCGCCGCCCTTCACGCCGACACGAAGTCACAGGGCACCTCAGAGCCTACCGGCGACCGCCCTCACGCGGCTCCCTTTCGGCCGGACCCATCAACCGAAGCACTACGGCATGATCGGCGTAGCCGCCCTCCTCCTCGGGTTCTTCTATTATTGGATCAGTGGAGCCCGCCGTGGACTCGCTGCGGGGATGGGGCATGCGTCGTTTACGGACAATCTCGTACATCTGCATGTACTTCACGATGGAGTTAGCGATCTTTAAACTTTTCTTTGTTGGGCCCTCCTCATCCGTCCCCGGCACCATGCCTCTGCCCGACAAGTTACGAACTCGATCATCGACACGATATGGTAGTCCCACCAGATCGGTGGATTACCTTCTCATACTCTGCGTGTTCCTCCGAGATCCGAGCTAGCTTCTCCGTCGTCAGCTCGAGCTGCTCCTCACATTATATCAGGCGTCCATGGATCACATCGGCAGATAAGTCCACCCCCTGGACTTCGAGCTGTATGATTCTTAGCTTTAGAGCCTCGTTCTCAGCTAGGAGGCGGGCCACTTCTCGATCGGCCTCTTGCAACTTCTTCTTCAGGTCGGCGGATGACACCGAGCTGACGTCCATCTTGGATAAAACACAGGTCGATTCGGTGACCGCTCATCCAAAACAACACCTCTTCGTCCTCTCGACCAAGGCACCTCGGACCTCCTTTGGCTTGGTGGCAATTCGTGATCGAGTCAGGTATTGAGGTGTGGTGCTATGAATAAAGAGGCAAGACACGTTTAGAAAATTGTAAATTTATTATTCAAAAGAGGAAAAAATTTACAAGGGCTCGGGATCCTATCGACCCGGCAATTGACCTATTACATTAGGTCCACTCACCTCGGGCTCTATGCGGGCTCTCGGCCTCTCACTGCACTAACTGCTTTGTTGCTACATAAGGCCCCTTGGAAGGAAGCTCAGAGCTCGGTTCTACTCATCCTCCACCTCCCGGCCGGCTCGCCTCGGTAAGAAGCTCACGGAGTTCGGGATCTTCGTCCTCCTTGCACTGGGCAACGGCCTCCGCCGTCAGAAGGGAGGAGCTGGATTCCAGAGCCTCCAACACAGGGAAGGACCCGACCTCGGAGATCACCCGGGCGTCGCGCTTATTCATTTCAGAGTGGCGACCTCGACCCACCCATGCTTGACCTTGTCAAAGTCGGGCATGGCGGCCTAACCCTCCGGATGGTGCGACACCACCTGGGCTTGAGCACGGCGGCGGTCGGTAATAAGCGAGAAGCTCTCTGACTCGATGAGCTTGCTAGCAAAGGCCCTTAGCATTGGCCCCTGATCGGCCAGCCTAGCCCCCCTCTCGTCAGCGAGCTCCTTCTTCGCCTCGACCGCCTCCTCGCGAGCCTCTTCGAGCTCCCCGGGCGACCTCCGATTGCCCAGCCCTCTTCTTGAGGCGGCCTCGGCGACCCTCGTGGCCTCAGCAGCATCCCTCGCGGCCTCAGCTTCCGCCTTGGCCGGCCCGGCGGCATCGGCATCCGCCCGCGCGCGGCAAGCTCCGCTCAGCGCCTCATGCGGGGTGAGCTCTCACGATCAGCCCGGTGGCAGTGTAGGTCCCCGGCAACACGTTGCGGGACCCCATCACCGAGCTCGCATCCTAAAAAAACCAACACAAGTTAATACAGATCGCAGAGCGGATAAAGCCAGATGTGGAAGAACTTTATACCTTGGGGAGGGGTGCGACCGAGCTGGAGGGTGGCGCCTCGTACTTGAGGCGGGCCTGAGTCTGCTTCTCCGCTGCTGGGCTCGACCCCGGTAGAGGCCCCGTCATCAGTTGACTAATATCGTCAACCTTCTTTGGGCGCTTGGCTAGTTCAGCCCGCCTCACCTTTTTCTTGGAAGGCATACCTTTCGGTGATCGTGAGCCCTTCTCTGCTGCGTCGGTTTCAACGCATCACAAAAGAAAATCGCGTTACTGACAAAATCGATTTAAGGGGTAAGAAGAAGAAGGCGCCTCGCTGACTCGGACCTCGACCACAGGGCCTCGACATATAAACGCTAAGCCGGCATTGTTGAGTCATCCTCGGTGAAATTAATAGATAATATCTCACCGAGGTTGTCGAGCTCTCCTCCATGTAGCCCGAGGACTTGACCTTCACATCCATCATCTTACCGGGCCCCACTCGTACCTCGGATGCCCATCAACCCGCAAGAAGAAATACCTATTTTGCGATGGGACACAGCCGAGGGGCCGCTACCTAAATTTTCGCCGAGGAGGCGGATAATACACTCCTCCTATAGTCTTGATGCTAAAAGCATCAAGACCTCGAAGGAGAACTCAGCGGCAACGCCATGGCGAGAGAGCCCCGGCCCACCCACCACCGACCTAATGGAATTGGGGTCAAGCGACATATGGGGATGCGGAAATATTCTTGGATGCTAAGAAAAATTGGGGCGAGGAAACCTAAGGCCAGCTCTCAAAGCGTCTACATATCGGTAATAAAGCCCTCGGTGGGGCCATAGCCCTATCATCGGTGTGGCGAGCACCACCACGCCTCCTCGGGATCCGGCATTCCTTCGCCATTTCAAAAGCTCCTCCGATGTCAAGCAAGACCCGCTAAACCCACTGTGTCCATCCCATGCGATGATACCGGCGGGACCTAGCACTAAGTCATCGACCTACCCAAACGATTATAGCACATATAACCCTTAATGTCGATGGCACTATCGGGGGAGGAAGACGGACGGCCAGAGGAAGACGGAAGGCCAGAGCCCGAAGCAGACTCAGAATGTTCAGAACAAGAAGAAGAACGGGCAGAAGAGGAAATCATACTTACTTTTTAGATGATGGGTTATCGCTTCTTCGATGAGTCGGGATGGATTTTTGAGAACTCTAAAAGTCTGTAAGTTTTCTTTTGCTCTGGAACGATGGGAAGAAAGAAAGTGAACAGTTGCCTTATTTGGGCCTATTTATGGTACAAATAGGCGCCTAAAAACTGCCGTTTCAACTACACACGTGCCTATCCACGATTTGGCGTGGAGTTGGCCAAGACACGATTTGAGCCCCAACTACCGTGCAGTGCGTATGGCGTACTCTAGGGTAAGACAGACCGCCAGTCTAACCGAGCAATCATCACTCGGGCCTCGGCAACCCCCAGAAGGCGACGCCACTCAGGTCGGACCTCGGCATCCTCCAAAAGGGCCGAGCCACTTAGGTCACACCTCGGCATCCTCCAGAAGGGCGGTGCTTCTCAGGTCGGACCTCGGCATCCTTCAGATAGGCGTCAGACCTCCAGAAGGGCGGTCCATTCAGCTCGGACCTCGACGCCCTACCAACGGACATTACCCCCTGCCATCAGAAAATTCATGTCTGACCTCGGCATCCTTCCAACGGACATTCCTGTACAGCAACTGATGGCTCAAGTCCATGGGTTCCTGCCAGGAAAGGCAGGTCGCCTCGCCCAGTTCAGACCTTGGGAAAACAATCAGACGTCTCAAGTCGGACCTCGGTATCATCCAGAAGGATATCTCTATCCAGATCGGACCTCGACATTACCTATGCGGGTATCGCTATCCAGGTCGGACTTCGACATCCTTCTGCCGGACATCTTTGTCCAACGACGGTGATGCGGTTCGGTCTTGACTAAGTTATGCGTACCGGAATGGCGACGCCCAACTCGGATCGAGCGAAGATCGCCAAGTCGAACCACGACATAAAGAGATCGAAAAACCTCAGGCAACAACATCGGTAGAGCAACGTCCACCTCGGCAAAGCGCATTCTTCACTTCATCTCGGCATGGTTGTTCCCGACTATTAGGGGGCTATGATGGGATATGGCCCAACCGCTCGGGCCAGCAGCGACAGCCCAAACAGTGGGCACGGGATGATCTGACCAGCGGTTATGATGGGCTGAGTGGCTCACGCCTACGGAGGATGCCGAGGTCCGACCTGAGTGGCGCCATTTCACGGGGTTCTGGGGCCGGTGATGATTGCTCGGTCGGTGGTGATCTGTCTTACCTAGAGTACGTCATACGCGCGGGACGGTGGTTGGGCGCTCAAATCGTGTTGTGCGATCAACTCCGCGTCAAATCGTGGATGAGCACGTGTGTAGTTGAAGCAGCGGTTTTAGGCGCCCATTTGTACCATAAATAGGCCCAAATAAGGCAGCTGTTCACTTTCTTCTCCCCATCGTTCCAGAGCAAAAGAAAACTTACAGACTTTCAGAGTTCTCAGAAATCCATCCCGACTCATCGAAGAAGCGATAACCCATCATCTAAAAAGTAAGTATGATTTCCTCTTCTGCCCGTTCTTCTTCTTGTTACGAACATTACGAGTGCGCCGGGCTCACGGCCTTCGTCTTCCTCTGGCCGTCCGTCTTCCTCCCTCGATAGTGCCATTGACATTAAGTATTATATGTGCTATAATCGTTTGGGTAGGTCGATAGGACTTAGTGCTAGGGTCCTGCCGGTATCATCAGTATGGGATGGACACAGGGTGTGTTTAGCGAGGTCTTGCTTGACATTGGAGGAGCTTTTGAAATGGCGAAGAATGGGATCCGGAGGCGTGGTGGTTCTGCCATTGCACGATGATAGGGGCTATGGCCCCACGGAGAGGGCTTTATTACCGTATATGTAGATGAGAGCTGGCCTTAGGTTTCCTCGCCCCAATTTTTCTTAGCATCGAGAATATTTCGGATCCCCATATGTCGATTGACCAATTCCATTAGGTCGGTGGTGGGGTGGGCTCTCTGCCATGGCGTTGCTTGTGAGTTCTCCTTCGAGGTCTTGATGCGTTTTTAGCGTCAAGACTATAGGAGAGTGTATTATCTGTCTCCCCGGTGGAAATTTAAGGTGGCGGCCCCCCGAAGGTGTCCCGTTGGCAAAATAGGTATTTCTTCTTGCGGGTTGATGGGAATCCGAGGTGCAGTGGGGCTGGGTAAGATGATGGATGTGAAGGTCAAGTCCACAGGCTACATGGAGGAGGAGCTCGACAACCTCGGTGAGATATTATCTATTAATTTCACCGGATGACTGAACAATGCCGGGCTGAGCGTTTATAGGTCAGAGGTCCCAGGGTCGAGGTCCGAGCTTGGTGAGGACGTCTTCTTCTTCTTACTCCCCCTAAATCTGATTTTGTTGTGCTAACGCGATTTTCCTTTGTGATGCAATGGCGACGCAGCAAGAGAATGGCTCACGATCGAGGCGGCGCCTCCCAAGAAAAAGGCGAGGCGGGCTGAACTAGCCAAGCGCCTGAAGAAGGTTGATGATATTAGTCAATTGATGACGGGGCCTCTGCCGGGGTCGAGCCCGGCAGCGGAGACACAGACTCAGGCCCACCTCGAGTACGAGGCGCCGTCCTCCAGCTCGGTCGCACCCCTCCCCAAGGTATAAAGTTCTTCCACATCTGGCTTTATCCGCTCTGCGATCTGTATTAACTTGTGTTGGTTTTTAGGATGCGAGCTCGGTGATGGGGTCTGCAACGTCTTCTTGGGGACTCAGCAACTTGCCACCGGGCTGATCGTTGAGCTCGGCCGGTATGAGGCGCTGGGCGGGAGCTTGCCGCGGCGGCGGATCTTGATGTCGCGTGGCGGCGGGCGGAAGGCGAGGCGCGCGGTCGCTGCGAGGCCACCCAGAAGAGGGCTTGGGCTGGAGGTGCATGGGGAGCTCGAAGAGGCTCATGGAGGCGGCAGGCGAAGAGGAGCTCGGACGAGGAGGGGCTAGGCTGGCGATCGGGGCAATCTTGAGGGCCTTTGCCAACAAGCTCGTCGAGTCGAGAGCTTCTCGGCTTTTATTGCCGACACAGCCGCCGTGCTCAAGCCCAGGTGGTGTCGGACCATCTGGAGGTTGGCGGCCGCCATGCGACTTTGACAAGGTCGAGCATGGGTGGGTCGAGTCGCCACTCATGGTGAATGAAAGGCGTCGCCGGGTGATCTCGGTCGGGTCCTTCCACGTGTTGGAGGCTCGGGGTCCAGCTCCTCCCGCCCGGCGGAGGCCGTTGCCCGTCTGAGGAGGGCGAAGATCACGAACTCCGGGAGCTTCTTGCCGAGTGCGAGCAGCCGAGGAGGTGGAGGAGGAGGAACCGAGCTCGGGCTTCTTACGAAGGGCCTTGCATAGCAAGCGGCAAGCTGCGAGGAGGCGGCGAGCTGGCATAGAAACTGGTCGGTGGACCTAATGTAATAGGTTGAATTGCGGGGTCGACCTCGGCATCCTTCTAACGGACATTCACATACCTGACGGATGGCTCAGGTCCATAGGTTCCCTTGGGGAAAGGCGGTCGCCTCGCCCAGTTCAGACCTTGGGAAAACAATCAGACGTCTCAAGTCGAACCTCGGTATCATCCAGAAGGATATCTCTATCTAGATCGGACCTCGATATTACCTATGCGGGTATCGCTATCCGGTCGGACTTGACATCCTTACCGGACATCTTTGTCCAGCGACGGTGGCCTTGATTCGGTCTTGACAGGCATGTGCGTGCCCGGCGGCAACCCGCCCAACTCGGATCGAGCGTAGATCGCCAAGTCGAAACCCAACATCAAAGAGATCGAAAAACCTCGACAACAACATCGGTAGAACAACGTCCCACCTCGGCAAAGCGCGTTCTTCACTTCCGCTTTCGGCATTTGTTCCTCGACTATTCGGGGGCTATGATGGGATATGGCCCAACCGCTCAGCCCAGCGACAAGGCCCAAGCGAGTGGGCACGGGATGATAACGCCCACGTGATTAAGCGAGGCCCATCCTCTAAACCCCAACCGGCCTCAAACCCTAATCGGCCGCCCCACACGGAGGCTAAGAGTCACATGGGCGAGAGGGCAGTCCCTACATGCGAGAGGAAGAGTCCCTACATGGGAGGATCGAGATCCATATAGGGTCCTCAGATATGTATAAATAGGAGTTAGATCGAAGGTAGAAGGATTAGCAACTTATTGAATACTAAGAGCTTTTAGCTACACTCACTGTAATCAAATCATAGTGAAAGTATTGAGGAATCACTCATCTGTGGACGTAGATCTTATTCTGGATCGAACCACGTAAAAGCCTTGGTGTTCTTTACTGCTTTATATAAATCTCGTATATTAACATACACTAGGTTTATCATATACCTAACGTGCTCGAATGCATATTTGTTGCCAATAATAGAAACGAACAAAATCACATATTACGTACGAATGGCGGCAGACGGCGGTTGCCTATATGGAGAGCATGGGTGACATGTCGCAGATGTTCACGCTCAAGGAGGCGGAGAAGGCGAAGGGCTCCTCCCGCAGCCGTCTACAGAGGGGTGCTCTATGATGGAGCTGACGATTAAGTCGGATATAGGGATGTCAATGGGTGGGTTTTACCCTGATCAATTCAGAACCGCTTAAAATCCATTAAATTTTAGAGCAACGGTTCTGGTTCTGGTTCCGGTTCCAGTCCCACTTTAGATCTTGACCGTTTAGATCCATAGTTTGATGGTCCGATCCGTTTCGGATCTGGAACCAATACTTATTTATTGGTTCTGGTCCGAGTAAAATCCGTCTATTGACAAGCCTAAGTTTAAATAAGCTTGTTAATGAGCTAGTTTTATCCATATCGATTCAAAATCACTCATAACACATTAAATTATAAAGCAACGGTTTCGATTCTAATTTTGGTTCTTATCCGGTTCTGGTCTGGTTATAGTTCCAGACCCCCTCAGATCCGGACCACTTAAGACCCGTAGTTGATGGTCCGGGTCCGGTCCGGATCTAGTGTCTAATGGGTCGATTTCAGAACCAGAACGTTTTGGTCCGGGTTATACACACCTATTGACATCCCTAGTCGGATACGTGTATTTATGGAGTCGTTAGCGGTAGTGTGCTAACGACACCACTGCCTGCCTAGGGACGCGTCGCCGTTTCTTGGGTATCTATTTGTTTACTACCTCTTACTTTGAGTGATAAATTAAAGGGGTGGTCTCCTGTGCGCACCGCATGTGCAGTGAGAATCCCCTAATTAATTTTTCAATTAATTAATTATTATTAAATTAATTATAATTAAAATTAATTAATTTAATAAACTATAATCATGAATTAATAAATCTTAATTTTAAGTTAATAAAGTCTAATTATAAATAATAAACCCTAATTATAAATTAATAAACCCTAATCGTGAATTAATAAATCTTAATTTTAAATTAATAAAACCTAATTGGAATTAATAAACCCTAATTATGAATTAATAAACCCTAATTTGAATAATATACTCTAATTGTAAATTAATAAACTCTAATTGTGAATTAATAAACCCTAATTTTGAATAATAATTCCCAATTTTGAATTAATAAACTTTAATTATGAATCAATAAACCTTAATTGTGAATTAATAAATTATAATTCTGAATTAATAAATTATAATTAAAAATCAATAAATTTAATTATAAATTAATAAAATTTAACTATCCTTACCCACCATAATTGATATATAATTATTTTATCAAACAATAAGGATGAGCTCATGGGAAGCGGAATTCAACCAAGTTTTTGTCTAAATTAAATTAACAATCCGTGGAGGTGCAGCAGTAAGTTGAAAACTGTTCATTCCGTCGAAGTATGCCGTTAACTAGTTTTTATCTGTTTAAGCTATTAAAGTAAATGACTTATGTTCTCTCATAATGTGCGACTTTCAGGCGCTCCCACCTTTGACCAATAGAGACAAAGTGATGGAAATGATCGATCCACCACTACAAGGCCACTACTTAAAGAAGGATCTTATTCATGTAACATTAGTTAGAATCATTGTATTCAAAACAAGAAATCTCGTCGCATTTGATAACAATGTTATGATGATGTAGTTGGAGAGTGGACGAATTCCACATAAATAGAAATTGGATTGCATATACGGAAATAAGAAGGTAGGGTGGTCAGTGATAAATCTTGTGTGTAAGATTGTGAAAACGATAAAGAACACAAGAGGCTTTTACGTGGTTCGATCAAGGAAAAGATCTACGTCCACGAAGGAATGATTCCCCAATACTCTCACTATATGCGATTACAATGAATGTATCTAAAAGCTCGAGTATTGAATAGTTGCTAACCCTTCTACCTTGATCTAACTCCTATTTATACATGTTGTGGATCACTCTGATTACTATGTGATCCGATCTACGAAGATAGATTCGATCCTGAATATCTCCTCAAATATCTCCTTCCATATCGATAGGATATGGTTGATCTTGAATAGGGTTTAGGTGTTGGGCTTTGGGTTGAACCGTGTATCTTAGAAGTAGCTAGGTGGGCCGGTTCACGTGGGCTGCTATTGGGCTTGAGCGGTTGGGCCGTATCCCATCATAGCCCCCGATTAGTCGAGGAACAACTACACTGAGATGAGGTGAAGGATGTATTTTGCCGAGGTTGGTTGTTGCTCGGCTGAGGTCACTGTCGATGATTTTTCTGCCTTTTTGATGTCGGGGTTGGAATTTGATGATTGGCGAGTCGGCGAGTTGGATGTTTCGCCGTTCGGTTGTCTTTGGACAATTTTCGAGGGCGGCGGAGTTGTCCAGTTGGATGGCGATATCCTTTTGTTAAGAGAATGCCGGGGTGGTTGGCCAGGCACGGAGGCGGGCGTCCTCATAAAATAAGAGGATGCGGTGGATGACCGACCGAGGCGAGCGTCCTCATTGAATAAGAGGATGCCGAGGTGGTTAACCGACACAGGCGGAGCGTCCTCGTAAAATAAGAGGATGCCGAGGTGGTTAACCGGCACAGGCGGGCGTCCTCGTAAAATAAGAAGATGCCGAGGTGATTGATCGTCTTTGGAGCTAGTGTGATGATTGCGCCGTCGGACTAGTGCGTCCGGCGTCGTAGGATATTACCTCACGTGTGTCGAGACGGTTGGTTGGCGCTTGAATTCGCGCGTCTACCTCGCATCAAGTCGTGGGTAAACACGTGGGAAGTTGAATAGGCAGTTTTTGGGCGCTATTTGCACTTTAAATAGGTCAGAAAGGAAAAGCATTCGTTTCCTTCTTCGTCCATTTTGCTCGTAGAGAATTTTTGAACTTCTTTCGAACTTCGTCGAAGAAGCAAAATCTCTCATTGAAAAAGTAAGTGTGTATTCCTCATCTTCTTCTACGTCTTCTCGGTAGAGTTTTACGGGTCCTTGATCATCTTCTTCCGTTGATAGTGAGATGGAGATTAGGGATTATACTGTTATACTGTCCGGTAGGTCCGGGGTATTAGTGCTAGGGTTCCAGTGATTCCACCTGTCTGGGATAGTTATAAGATTATGGACGCTAGTTCGTCTTTGACCGCCGCTGATGTGTGTAAGATAGCATCGGAATTTCATATTCCGACGGAGGCATGGTGGTGCTTGCGCAACGGGGATAGAGGCGATCTTAGGTGAGCACTTATAAATCCAAGCTTGGGATCGGGTCGAGATCGGGGTGAGGCACCACCTTTCTTTATTTCCTTATATTTACGATGTCTTTGTGCTAATCAACTTCTCTTCTTATTGTGCAGTGAAGCTCGATGCACGTAAGAAGGCAATGGTGGCGGCTTTGCCGCCTCAAGCCTGATCGTCGAGCCGAGGCCAAAAAGAAGGCGAGGTTGATCGAGGTAGAGCAAGGCACCCGAGATGGTGGCCGACCTCGGCCCGATTGGTGGCGGCACCTCGGTAGAGGTTAGGTCCGACCTCGGCGGAGGCGCTCGTACTCGGATTACGTCGAGGTGCCGATTCAAGCTCCCCATATCATTTCCACGGTATAGGTCTATTTCGTATTTTTGTTATTTCCTTACGCGATGTGTGTCTAATGGTGTGATTTTCGGGATGCGACTTGGTGGCGGGATCCGCATGCGGATAGCGGATACATTGTCGAGGGCGTCTCTCGATATGAGACGGTGGAGAGGGAGCGGGCTGCTGCTGAGACCGCGAGGGCCGCTGCTGAGGCCGCGAGGGCCGATGCTGAGTCCGCGAAGGCCGCTGCTGAGGCCACACTGAAGGAGAAGGCCCGGGCTTTGGAGGTGGCCCAAGCCGAGGTGAGGAAGGTGCAAGAGGAGACGGCGGCAGCTGTGGCATCGGCCGTGGACGAGGCGGAGAAGAAGCTCGCTGAAGAGAAGAATGCCCTGCTGGCGGGGCAAGGGCCGATGTTGAAGGCCTTTGCCAGCAGGCTCATCGAATCAGAGACCTTCTCCGCCTTCCTCTCGGACCTGCGCCGTGCTCGGGACGCGGTGGTGTCAGACCACTGGAGGAGTTGGCGGCGAGATGCACGACCGACAAGGTCGGGGCATGGGTGGGTCGAGGTCGATCGAGTGGCGCAGAAGGACTACGCTCGCGTGATTGCCGGCGAGGTTCTTCCATTTCTTTGGAGACCTTGGCGGCCTCCACTTCTCTCCTGACGGCCGAGGTCGTCTCCCGGTCTGAGGAGGATGAAGATGCGGAGCTTGGGAACTCCTTGCTAAAGTACTGAGTTGAGGCGGCGGGCGGGCGAGCTCGGGTCTTCCTCTAGTGAGCCCACCAAGAGGCTCGGTCGGTGGAGCTTTGTAATAGGTTTGATCACGGGGTCATTAGGATCCAGAGTTTTGTACAAACTCCACTTTGTGAATAATAAATACATCTTTTGAAATGAATGTGTTGTCTCTTGTTTTAGCTTTTCGTCTTCTCAATACATTGGGCTAGATCACGATCTTTTGACCAAGTTGAAATAGGTCAGAGGTGCCCTTGCCTTTGAGAAGGATGAGGAGGTGGTGTTACGGAGGAGCCGTTCTATCGGTGACTCGGACCTTGCATATACGGATAGTCAGTCGCTGGGATCGGTAGCACGGCATCGCCACCGGGTGAAAAAGTAACCGGTGGCTAAGCGAGGTGACCATATACAGCGGAGAGCGAAGCCTTAAAGATGAGAATTATTCATCTCGAGGTCCGGGGGTGGATGTCTCTGTGGCGGCCTTCAAGGCGCTTGATACCTTGTGAAGAACGACGGTGAGCCTGAGAGAAGTTGGCGCGGGTCTCGGAAGGCACGCTGAATATGGTGGTGATTCACGATCGGTGGTATCACCATATCCGAAGCGAGACGGCCGGACTCAACTCTTGTTAGGTGAAGGCATGGTACTAAGGGACGAGGAGGGCCCAACAAGAAGAGTTTAAAGATTGCCTTGATGAGGTGGTCAAATGCCTTGACTTTACGAGATCGTCCATAGCGGCGTATGCACGAGCCCGTATTCACGCCCCAGCCGACGTGAGAATTGAAGAAGTCGAGGTGGGCGGTGGCTAGATGGACCATGCTGAGGTGCTTCGACAAATGGGTTCAGATATGTCGGAAATGTCATCTCGTGGTCGGGCCCCATCTTCGGGTGTTCGGCGAGGAAGGATGTCAGGTCGGGGATGAGTTCGTAGCACTGGCAAGACGGTGCGGTCGAGAGGCAGGAGTTCGACCTCGGCCCAAGGAGTATCCACTTCGGGTCGGGGCACCTCTGTGCTGTTCAAAAACCCCTGGAGTAGGTGTGGCGGCGACTTGACCGTTGGTGGGTTGAAGGCAGAGTTCATCCGGGTATTCATCGCCGACCGGAGATTTTGTTTGAATGGTGTAGCTTGGTGATTCTTGGCGGTGCAGCTCGGAAACCAGTGATCTGTATATAACTTAGGACTTGGTTTTAGTCATAAATGTATTTAGACTTTGTACCGAAGTGTATATTTTCCCCATAAAGAGGTACAAATATAGCTTAAGACTTGGTTTTAATCGTAACTGTATTTAGACTTTGTACCGAAGTGTATATCTTCCCAATAAAGAGGTATAAATTGTACGAGATACGATTTGGACGTCGTTTGCATGTAGATGTTTCAAATTAATGAGTAATCTGTATGTCTTGCACGTAGATGTTCAAATTAATGAGTAATCTGTGTGCTTGCCTTGTTTGTCGAGAAATATCGATAGGGGTGGTCCCCTGGATCCGATTTGGACGTCGTTGGCACGTGGATGTTTCAAATTAATGAGTAATTTGTATGTGCTGGGGTGGTCCCCTGGCGCGCGCTTAGTTGAGTACCCTACTTTGTAGGTTTATCATCTTCGCAAGGGCGTCCCTTTTGAAGGTAAGTTGTGCTTCGCTTTAGGGTGAGCAGTTTTCACATAGGTATAAGATAGGACGAGTAATCCACTCATAATAAAAGAGATGTTTTATTGATAAGAAAATGACATCGTGCTTTGGAAAAAATAGAAATTGGGCTAACATAATGCCGATGTGAAATAAAAACTATGTAAAGTACCTCCTCAGGTGAATGATATGCCAAGTTCGGGGATAAGTGCACTTAGGATAGGTGAAGCAAGCTTATAGGCCCGCTTTGCCGAGGTCTCGTGGATGCGGTATGGGCCTTCCCATGTTGGATCCAACTTATTAAGGCGCTCGGCTTTACTAGCTTCATTGTTCCGTTGGACGAGGTCGCCCACGTGGAGTGTAGAGGCTTTCACCCTTCTGTTGTAGTACTTTGCTACTTGGCATTTGTACTTGGCTTCATTGATGAAAGCGAGTTCACGTTTTTCCTCTAGAGCATCAAGATTGGCCCGTAGGTTCTCCTCGTTGCCATGCTCGACAAAATTGAGAGTTCTTGGGCTCGAGGCACCGATCTCAGCTGGTATAACTGTAATACCCCGATTATTTAAACGCCTAATTACGATATTAATTTCGTAAATTAGAGTATTATTATGATAATTTGATTATTAAAATATCGAATAATGATTTCGATTATTGTTGGAATAATAAATTCCTATGATTTATTCACAAATGAATGTGAATTTAGAAATACGAATATGTGACGTATTTTAATAGTATAATTTCAACATCGATTACGTATCGATAATTGAAATCTCGTAATCTTTTCTAAGTTTTAAGCTTAGAATTTAATTCCATTATTATTGGAATGATTTAATAAAGTGATTACGTCTTTATTACGACCATTTTGAGATGAATCGATATTTAACGTTTTGAAACGTTTCAAACGTTAACGTTTAGAGATGACTTGAGAATCAAGTCTAACGATAAAGGAATTATGATATTTAAATTCCTATGATTATTTTATATAATTGGAATATTATTTAGTATTGAATTAATGCTAGAAAATTTTGGAATGATATTGTTGATTAATTAAGATTCTCGAAAACCCTAAATCGAGAATTAGGGTTTTCTACCTATGGATTAATTCCAATAATTTTTCCTATGATATAAATTATCATCTAGGATATATATTATACTATATATCTACTTATAGCATGAAAATCAATATTTGAGCATTTATTTGTTGAAATTGCCGTGAGTTTGCTATGTGGATTAACATAGGATTATTTTATTTTGATCATCAATTTGTGATATTTCTTAAGTGTAGTATTAATACATACTTACCAAGTAAAATGTGTAGATGAAAATACCCTAGCATTTGGTTTTATAAGAGCCGATTATTTTGACATTTGTACACAAAATTGGATCTTGATTCTTATTTACACTTGATTGCTATTTTTGGAAAGCATGTATCTAATACACTTGAGAGTTACAACACCAAAAATCTGAAAATTTAGTCCATGCGTGAGAGTTGGCAGCAATAGGTGTGTATGGGACAAAATTATATTTGTTTATTCCCAAAAACTTTAATAAAGCTATCAAGAAGTAAATATGTTGTAAGAGATATTTGTGATGCATGACCTATGCATTTGACCAAAAATAAATAAATCTTGCTCCTTGTCGATACGATACCGAGAGGAGTATTAAGTGTATATACATTTCATTTCTTTTATTTGCACGCTTACATAAGTCTTGAAACACACAACACAATTCATTCCCTTTTTTTTTTTCCTTTCTCGCGAGAGCACCTCTCAAAGGAAACCAAACTTTTCTTCTTCCTTAATCCCCAATAGTTTGAGTTTGAATTATCCTACAACCGATCGACTCGATAACGAGGTTAGATATCGAACAAGCTTCGATAAAACCTAACTTTTCAATAATCCATTGGTTTAAATTATTATTTTAGCATGTATTAATTATCGATAAATCATGCTAGCATGTTATAAACTTAGAAATTATGTTACATATGTTAATATGTGCATAGATTATTTATTTACTAAACAGCAATATATTTAAATTATTCTAGTGATGCTCGATTTTGCTAGGATGTTTTTAATGTTGGATTATTGATCTATAGTGTTGTAGGAGTGCATGGTATTAAATTGAAATTTTGGAATCCATTTGCTTAATTTTATAAAGCGCGAAATGAACCTAGGTTGGAACTATGGTGTATAATTTTTATATGCTTGATATAATAGCATATTATTGATCTAGGGTTTTAATTAGGTGATGTAGGAATTTATTAGAATTTTTGGACAATTGTAGCTAATTTATTTCAAAATGGCCGAAACCTAGGGTGTTTAGATTAATGGGTTGTAATGTGTTATTACAATATATTATGATGTATTAGTGCTATATGATAGCATATAAGCATAGTGTAATTTTATTGGATTTTATAAAAATTGTTTGGTTTGATACACCCTAAGTAGCCGTGAGCTACAATTAATTATTTCTTGGTGTATAGTTTGATTACATTAAACCTTAGGCTATAATTATGTTATATATTGGTATTAGAGCCTTGTGTATAATTATTAGAATTTTTTGGGAAATTATTTGATTATTTTTATAAAAACCGTGAGCCTATAGCGTATATAGGTGTGTTCCAAATTTTTCTATAGTGATATTAATACATATTAATGATCATAGTGTAAAATAATACACTATATGAATTTAGAGAATTTTTGGAACAAAGTTTGAAAATTTACCATATAGTAGTGAGCTATATGTTGTTAAATAAGGAATTTTAATTCCTTTTAATCAAGAATAATAATTTATTATATATCCGAAAATTATATTAGACATAATTGAAATTTTGAGAATTATTAAACATAGAATATTATGTTTAAGGCTAAACGTTATATTAAATAACGTTAAAAGCATAAATAATGCTTAATGTATTAAAGATTAATATTGAAAGAAAATATTAATCAAGTTTATCGATTTGCGTGAAAATCGGGATTAAAGCTTTATGAAAGAAATCGATTGAAAATCGATTATATTGATTTTATTGATAAAATATGTTTTATTAAAATTTATAACGAAAAGTCAAAATGGTTGACTTTCGAAATTAACGTCTTAAATCGTTCGTTAAATACGCTAATACGTGAAAAGCGTATTACTTTTATCGAATATCTCAATTGTGAGAAAAGATTTTAATTGAAATCATTTTATTGAATAACGTTATTATCGTTAATTATTTAACCTAAAAGGTTAAAATGAGGCGTAGATCATATTACGCCTCTCTCGAGATACGAGAATTATTTTATTGAAATACGGCGTTGAAACGACGTATTAAGACTATCAAAACTTGAATTATTATTATTTATCAAAGTTGAATGAACTTTGAAAATCTCGGCGTGCCAACGTGCTAAGCGTAAATTTTTGCGTAAAGGTGGGACGTGAAGGCTCACACGCAACCGAGAGGAGAACAGCGTGTCGAAATTCGAAGTTCAAAAGTAAGGTGGGCTTTACTATACTCAAGCGGTAGAATTTACCAAATGATTTATTTATGATGCTTTATTGCAAGCAAATATTTATGAAATGATTTATTTAATTACACGCCCAAAATGTTTATGTTTATGTATGAATCGATCCATGATTGTTGATGCATAATGTTGGGTAGCTCCCACTTTATGACATGCTTGAATTCGTATTCTTGGAAGTACCCCAAGGATGATGGAGAATTAGTATCTGTCTTGAGATGGCACGGATTTTGTCTTGATTATTTTGTATTTGTGTCTTTGAAAGGGTGCTCGGCGGTCACGGCGTCTGTGAGAGGAGGCCTCCTCTCCAAAGCGAGAATTATTTGGATGAATTATTGTGGTGGATATGGATCATACATACATGGAAAAATGTCCGCCGATTTAATCTTTATGGAAAATGAAAGAAAATATTTAGTAAACACGAGTATTTCAAATTAAAACCTCGTGTTATTCTTGTGATAGGCGAGTAATTCAAATGTGATAAACTATTTTGGCATGAGCCATTGAGTGCAATCTTGTACTCGACCGCATGTTGTTTTAAATGTGCGAGTTGAGCGGATGATGGATGGAGATGTGTCGGAGCGGTGGAACCCCTTTTAATGCAATATATTAGAAACCTTGAATACACATCGTCATATGTGTATTCACACGTTTCATTGCAATTGAATTTATTTTATCTTATGATGTTGATTAGTTGAATACTTTGAACATATGAGTTCTTGTATATATATTGATTAAAGCTTCCTTGATTATTATTCCATGTATTAGCCCCTGTTAAATCATACTTAGGATTTAGGGGTTGTTACAAAGTGGTATCGCGGTTAAGCTTTTGAATCCAAAACCTCTTTTCAGAGTTAAGTCTAGATTGAGTCACTAGACTTCTAGAGGTCAGCCGACACTGCTCGACACTCCATCACATCAAGCTCAACTGGAAAAAGGTAAATTATTTTCTCATCTTTGAAAAGAAAAAAATTTGAGATTTATGAAAATGATTTGGTGTCGATAGAACATTATCGACAAATGATTTGGTGTCGATAGAACATTATCGACCAATGATTTGCTGTCGATAGAACATTATCGACAAATGATTTATGAATTTGATTTGTTGTCGATAGAACATTATCGACAAATGAAATGAAAAAGGTTGTAAATAACCATGATTGATTGATTGAAAATTTTTCGCAAGAAATGCGTATGTTTGAAACGAACTATGTTCGTCATATTTGAAATTTTATTCTTCAATTCTCAATATTGTTTTGATTAATGACTATGTCATCCCAAATGAAAGTTATGAGAATTGATTGAAAGTCGTTGATTCGCCACCAACGTATGATAATGTCATACGAGAATGTATTGACAATTTTTTTTTTTTGGGGATGAAATGTTTGAATTCATGTAAATCAATAGAAATTTATTGATATGAATATTTGAAAATTTTATTTCAAATCCCAAAGATGTTTACGATGATGGGTATGTTATCCCAAAAGAGCGTGGCATTTAAGGCGCATGATCCCAATTGCGAAGAACATAGGAAGATGAATTATTAGAATTTTATTCCATCACGAGAATCTCGAATTGATGAGCGAGAAGAAAATTCAAGCTCGAAATGGAAAAGATGTCGAGAAAATGAATGTCCTTTGTGCGATAAGTGACACGAGAATGATCCTTTATTTGGAAGTTCATGCATGGCGAATTCCAAATCATCTATGACTCTTCGTTGAAAGCAGTAAAATGTGATCAAAGAATTCGTTAGAGTCGGTTAAAGGCCGAACTTCATGATCATGCTCGATCGACCTTGAACTCGACTTGCTTCGCACCAGCATGTATAATTTTGACTTCGCTTTCGGTCAGTTCAGTCCGACCTCGGCTGTTCAAACTTGGCAGTACGACCTCGGTTGTTCGACCTTGTCAGTCCACCTCGGCTTCGAGCTCGGTAGGTGCGACTTCGGTAGAAGCGAGCCCGGTGGTTACGAGCTCGGCTTATGACCTCGGCAACGGCAGGTGTGACCTCCACCTTGCCAATTTATCTTGACCTCGGTCAGATCACCTCCACCGCGGAAAACAACCTCGGCGTCGACCTGTACGCCTTTGGCTTTGATGTCGGCATTATCATGTACGACTTCGGCTTTGACATATATGCCCTCGACTGCGGCGTCGATACCTTCAACTTCGGCTTTGAAGTTGGCGTTAATGACTTCATCATTATGTCAAAAATCTCGGCAATGACCTCGGCATTGGCAAATGACTTCGGCAACAACTTCGACATCGGTATTACTTACGACCTCGGTATCCCAAGCTCGGCATCAGCAAAACTGTTTTGCGCAATGTTTTTATTTTAGCTCGTTTTCCTTCGTTAGAGCTCCGATTTTCAAACGGTTTTCGCCTACGTACTTCTATCACAGAGTACTATACTTCTTATGAAGGACCAAATCCCTGATTCCTTCTCCAGAATTGACGAGAGTCAGTTGAAATTAATTTATAGTTATATAGAATAAGAACTTTCTGGTCGTAGTAGAATTTTAGAATGATACTAGAAAGTAGTATTCGATGAGTACGAGAAGCGCTATGACGTACATAAGAACTCTTGTTGATGACTTTTTATGAAATGTATAAGGATTCAATTCTATTCATTTCCAAATTTCTGTCATTGAATCTAACTCTATGACCTAGTTCAAATTGAGAAATCACATGAGTTTCTCACTTTTTCTGAAGAAAATTTTCAACCCGAGAATATATAATGTGTCCTTTTGAAACCAAACCCTCATGTGACTGAGAGAATATTTGTGATGGGTCTGGCCAACCCATATGACCAAAGAAATCTCAGTAGTCGTCATTCTGGTCTTCGGACCCTAGATCCCAAATTATTCAGTTCAAAGAATATATGGATTCAAATAGCAAGATATGTTATTTTGAATCACGAACCCATAACTTTTGAAGTCTACATGATGCAATTTCTTCAATCACGGAGACGATAGGTGAGATGAAGGTTGATTTATCTTGTCACCTAAGTTTTGAATTAGTAAAGTGATAAACATCGGTATGATGTAGGTTGACTTATTTTGATAACCTAAAGGTTGCGGATCGGTGGGGTGACGGACATCGAGGAGATATGATGTAAATAGGATCTCGATGAGGCGAGATATTTTTCCTATGATACACACGGATGTGATGACCTTGATGGGCTTTACAAGATTGATAACGATGAAGTTATACCTTCATATGATGTTATGATAATAAAGTTGAATAAGATACTCTTTATCATTGAATGCAAGAGTAAAAGTAAAGAAAAGTATATGATATCCGTGGGATATAATTTCCTTATTATGACATAACGAGAGATTACAACTTATCTTTAAGATAGTTGATTGTCAGTAAAACCTCCTTAGTAGGTTGGACATGTTTAAAGAATGGAGATGCACAATATTCTTTTCAAAGGATATATATATGTAAAGAAATGATAGCATCTCGGATATGAATCTCTCGCTTTATACCTCGATCAATGAGATTATGCTTGAGCATAATCAATTCCAAGTAATTGAGACTTGGTTAAACCAATGATAATGAGATTGAGGAATCATAATCATTGAGATGTGTGAGCGACTAGGATAGCCCTAGCAAGTAAATCAAGTATGGAAGATATCTCACAATGAAGACATGGTGATGAGATGCTTGGAATTTAAGTTATGGTATCTGAATGTACTACCTTACCAAGCTATATGACATTAATGAGCGGTTCTAGTCACGAGAGTAAGAACCAAGTATAATGAAAGTAATATTACTTTCGACACCATGCTTTCGAAAAAGGGACAAAAGTCCAAAATAGTGAAGAAATTATGAGCTATGCAATTATGAGATAGCCACAATATGAGATAAGTTTCGTGATTTTATGACTTGATAAGTAAAGTAATTCCTTTCAAGTAAAGAAGCATAGTAAGAATCGATTCATTATTTGAAATGGATCTTAGTGCTCTAAATTGTATTGACACAAAATATTTGTTTTGCGTGTCTTAGAAATTAACAAACACGATAGCTTCTTTAGACTTTTGCAAAGGAAATGTTTTCAAGAGAACGAATGAAAAGATTCACATGGAAGAATCTTAAAGTGAATCTAATTGTAAATCTTACCCCTCATACTTTTGTGACGATCAATAAAGTGAGATATTAAGTATCTTTGACATGGGAATGAAGCATTCAACGAATGTCAAGAAAATGATAAAGATATTTGACATCAAGATAAAAGTATAATACGTCCCTATCGGACAAAGGATTTTATCCTATGCAAAATTGCATAATGAATCAATAAAGATTAAGAAGAAATGACGTATATCCAAAAAGAGACATTACAAACGATGGCACTAAATGCCAGTACAAGGATTTTCTCTAGAAAAGAGTTTAAAATAAGGATATATGAGATATATATTCCTAAGATTGATAAAGTGAAATGGAAATTGAATCATTCATACTGGATCAGAAATGAATGATAGTGTCAGGTACATCACGATCTCTACGATGAGATTAAGATATCAAGATATTAATATCAAGGATAGGTCGATATAAACCTAACCACAGAATGCTATTGATAAAAGCATAATAGTACTGACACTGAGAAGGATATGATTAACGAAGTAACAGAAGGCCATAGCAAGAAAGCATAATGTCCCAAGGGAAAGGACAATGATGTATGAAATAGATGTTTATTTGAACAGACGAGAACACCGTAGACCAGAGCCTATACTTCGCACCGAAAACAGGACGAACAGAAATCAGGAAGGCCTTATAGATATAAGAAAAATTTCTCATGATACTTATAATTTTTCTGTTCGATATAGGTGCTTCGTTTTCTAACATCGCACAAGTATGCGTAGGAACGATAGAACCCAATTAGGGGTAAGCAGATAGAAATGAAAATCTCTTCTCTTATACGAGAATTATGGCCATCACGGTATTGCTCGAGTTTAAAATTGGGCCTATGATGCCTTTAGGTTCTAACAAATGAGTTAGATCATAATATCTATGTGGAGCGTAGATATAATTCAAGAAATGTAAGTTTCAAAATAGATGTCACTCACGTGATTAAAAGCA
The DNA here is from genome assembly GCA_036937905.1 of Salvia rosmarinus. NCBI lineage: Eukaryota > Viridiplantae > Streptophyta > Magnoliopsida > Lamiales > Lamiaceae > Salvia > Salvia rosmarinus. Next base: position 21,948,013 of record CM072813.1, read on the forward strand.
CGGACATAGTTTCTCCATTCGAAATTCTATGCAGCGAGTTTTGAATCCTCAATTACTTTAATTTAAGGTTGGCTCATCTAGAACTATCTATTCTGAGATGGTAAGAAAGAGAGTCCGACAAGTAGAAGGTTAATCCCAAGGCCTACAAGTTAGAGTTCATACAGAAGTATCGACTCTCTTATTATAAACTGGGCATGACTTGGGACAGTTTTTGGAAGAATTTCTACATTTTGGATGAATGCTCGTAACTATGGAGAGATGGATGAGGATGACATCCAATAACTTATCCATCGTTTGCCAAGAATGGCGGGATCTTGTAAAGAGGTGTTAAGAGAATATCTTCTTCAAATGAAAATTCCAAGACTTGGGCGGACTTATCGATTTGTCGTGAGGCTCAGTGTATATTTAATGCATGTGGAATGGCACCTCTGGTACTTGTCCTAGTCCACGGCAAGTTACTGACAAGGCGTAAAGGAATGGTTGTACTACGATGTTCCAAATGCCGCCCACGCGTCTATCCGTCTATTATACTAGAAAGAGACAAGAATGGCAAAAGGACGAGGATCTTATCGTCCTCAAGGATTAAAGGAATTACCGTTATCAAATCGACCTTACTTCACGATAAAAGTAACACACATACGGAATCAAAGAAGTAACAGGAGGCGATGTGACCCCAGCTCTACGAAAGAAAGATCGTCGGATAAATGAGGTAAAAGCGTGCTTGAAATAGACAAGTTTCTAGCGAAGGTGCGATTCCGACAAAGGCCACTCGAGACACAGAGTCCTATGATAATGTGAGACTCGTATGTAAATGGTGGCTTATGTGTAAATGGTATCGATGTACGAAAGCAAAATTGTTCGAATAAGATATGGTTACTATGAGATTATAGTCATGCCATTCGGACAAGCTAGTACACCACCCTATTCATGAACCTCAAAAATCAAGTGTTCCATATGTACTTAGACAATTTTGTCTAAATCTTTATGAACGATGTTCTTATCCATATGAAGGACGAGAAAGAACCTAAAGAACATAGAAAGACTGTATTGCGGACTTTTAGAGTCGAGCAAAATTTTGCCAAGTTTAATATATGAATTTCGACTTAAAGAAGAAAAATTCCTTAGACACATGATGTCTTAGAAGAATCAAATTTACATGGACAAATAAATGTGAGGCCACTTATTAAAGTGAGAAAGATGATAGTCAACGCACCGCGATGACTTGAACCTCATAAATAGAATTACCCAACTTATGACTTGAAATAGCGACAATGGTATAAGTACGAGGTTTTGGAGACATTTCCTATATATGGAATGAGTTGTGGATTTTCACAAACCATAAAAGTTTGAATTATTTCTTGAGCAAGAGACTTAAAATGAGATAGAAAAGATGGCTCGAATCGAAAAAGATTCAATTGTGATATAAACTATCACTATAAAAGTGAAGGGTTTTAAAGAGGCGCGACAATGTTATATTGTCTAAGGAAAGGTTATATATATATTTCAAGCAATGATAAGCTTAGAAATGAAATCATAAATGAAGTTCATGATATTCCTCATACCGCCCACCCACTGACATTTAAGTATATTATGATTCTGAGAGAAAAAATTTGATAGTAAAGAATGAGAAGAGCGATAACCTCATTGTGAGCATTGTCTCGGTTATAAGAGGTGAAGGCATTGTATCAATGACCTTATAAGAGGTTATAATCTCTAATGAGATACAAATGAGAATGAAATGACATATGATGGATTTTATGACGGGTTTCACCAAAGTCATAAAGAAATAACACTACTATATGGGTAGTAGTGGTTTGACTCACCTAAAATGCTCATCTCTGTCTATTCAGATGACTCAGAGACCTGATAATTTATCTTAGTCGCACATAAGGAAGATCGTATCTTTGCAAGGGGTACCAAAACCTATCACTTCAGATAGAGATTCCAAGTTTACCCCTAGTTTTGAGCTAGCTACCAAAAGAGAGTTATCGCGATATTGAACCTTATCGTAGATGTTCTCTCACGGACAGATGGACGATAAAAAGGACAATATGAATGTTTAAAGATACGATGAGGACATTCATGTTAAATCGAGGTGCAAGTGGGAACATGTTTTACCACTTATTAAGTTTACGTCGACTATAAGCTGTCGACAACGATTGACATAGCCACACGTGGCATTATATGGAAAGAAATATCGAACACCACTTTATTGTAATAAAGTAGGTGAGAGAAAGTTTAAGGTCTTGACAACGTAAATGAAATGATTAAGATATTTGCCAAATAAGGCAAAGGCTGAGAGAAGCTCAGTACAGATAAAAGTCTTACGCTAGTACGCGTAGATCTGAACCGCATTTTAAATGCGAAAATGAAGTTCCTTGAGATTTCTCCATCGAGGGAAATTATTAAGTTAAAGTGCAAGGAATGTTGAGATCACGTTTTATAGGACCTTACGAGGATCCTAGAAATAAAAGGCCCAGTAGCCTATAGATTGGTACTTCCACCAAAATTTGGGGAATGTACATAATGATTTTCCACGTATCACAGCTAAAGAAATGTGAATATGACCCAAATCACGTAATTCATCATAATGATGTGATCCTTAACTCAAATCTGAGTTGTGATGAACATCTCGACAACTTGATCGTATGATTAAATGATTAAGAATTAAATTGGGTCTTTGATGAAAGTCGATGGAGAAACCATGGACAAAAAAATCACTTGGAAACTTAAGATATTATGGTGCTAAGATGCCCCATACTTTTGATGTATGTAAATTTAGGGATGAAATTTCTTTAAGGGGTGGAATGTAATACCCGATTATTTAAACGCCTAATTACGATATTAATTTAAGTAAATTAGAGTATTATTATGATAATTTGATTATTAAAATATCGAATAATGATTTCGATTATTGTTGGAATAATAAATTCCTATGATTTATTCACAAATGAATGTGAATTTAGAAATACGAATATGTGACGTATTTTAATAGTATAATTTCAACATCGATTACGTATCGATAATTGAAATCTCGTAATCTTTTCTAAGTTTTAAGCTTAGAATTTAATTCCATTATTATTGGAATGATTTAATAAAGTGATTACGTCTTTATTACGACCATTTTGAGATGAGTCGATATTTAACGTTTTGAAACGTTTCAAACGTTAACGTTTAGAGATGACTTGAGAATCAAGTCTAACGATCAAGGAATTATGATATTTAAATTCCTATGATTATTTTATATAATTGGAATATTATTTAGTATTGAATTAATGCTAGAAAATTTTGGAATGATATTGTTGATTAATTAAGATTCTCGAAAACCCTAAATCGAAATTAGGGTTTTCTACCTATGGATTAATTCAATAATTTTTCCTATGATATAAATTATCATCTAGGATATATATTATACTATATATCTACTTATAGCATGAAAATCAATATTTGGGCATTTATTTGTTGAAATTGCCGTGAGTTTGCTATGTGGATTAACATAGGATTATTTTATTTTGATCATCAATTTGTGATATTTCTTAAGTGTAGTATTAATACATACTTACCAAGTAAAATGTGTAGATGAAAAATACCCTAGCATTTGGTTTTTATAAGAGCCGATTATTTTGACATTTTGTACACAAAATTGGATCTTGATTCTTATTTACACTTGATTGCTATTTTTGGGAAAGCATGTATCTAATACACTTGAGAGTTACAACACCAAAAATCTGAAAATTTCGTCCATGCGTGAGAGTTGGCAGCAATAGGTGTGTATGGGACAAAATTATATTTGTTTATTCCCAAAAAACTTTAATAAAGCTATGCAAGAAGTAAATATGTTGTAAGAGATATTTGTGATGCATGACCTATGCATTTGACCAAAAAAATAAATAAATCTTGCTCCTTGCGATGCAATAACCGAGAGGAGTATTAAGTGTATATACATTTCATTTCTTTTATTTGCACGCTTACATAAGTCTTGAAACACACAACACAATTCATTCCTTTCATTTTTTTTCCTTTACACGAGAGCACCTCTCAAAGGAAACCAAACTTTTCTTCTTCCTTAATCCCCAATAGTTTGAGTTTGAATTATCCTACAACCGATCGACTCGATAACGAGGTTAGATATCGAACAAGCTTCGATAAAACCTAACTTTTCAATAATCCATTGGTTTAAATTATTATTTTAGCATGTATTAATTATGCGATAAATCATGCTAGCATGTTATAAGCTTAGAAATTATGTTACATATGTTAATATGTGCATAGATTATTTATTTACTAAGCTTAGCAATATATTTAAATTATTCTAGTGATGCTCGATTTTGCTAGGATGTTTTAATGTTGGATTATTGATCTATAGTGTTGTAGGGTGCATGGTATTAAATTGAAATTTTGGAATCCATTTGCTTAATTTTATAAAACTGCCGAAATGAACCTAGGTTGGAACTATGGTGTATAATTTTTATATGCTTGATATAATAGCATATTATTGATCTAGGGTTTTAATTAGGTGATGTAGGAATTTATTAGAATTTTTGGACAATTGTAGCTAATTTATTTCAAAATGGCCGAAACCTAGGGTGTTTAGATTAATGGGTTGTAATGTGTTATTACAAGATATTATGATGTATTAGTGCTATATGATAGCATATAAGCATAGTGTAATTTTATTGGATTTTATAAAAATTGTTTGGTTTGATACACCCTAAGTAGCCGTGAGCTACAATTAATTATTTCTTGGTGTATAGTTTGATTACATTAAACCTTAGGCTATAATTATGTTATATATTGGTATTAGAGCCTTGTGTATAATTATTAAATTTTTGGGAAATTATTTGATTATTTTATAAAACAGTGAGCTATAGCGTATATAGGTGTGTTCAAATTTTTCTATAGTGATATTAATACATATTAATGATCATAGTGTAAAATAATACACTATATGAATTTAGAAATTTTGGAACAAAGTTTGAAAAATTTACCATATAATAGTGAGCTATATGTTGTTAAATAAGGAATTTTAATTCCTTTTAATCAAGAATAATAATTTATTATATGTACGAAAATTATATTAGACATAATTGAAATTTTGAGAATTATTAAACATAGAATATTATGTTTAAGGCGAAGCGTTATATTAAATAACGTTAAAAGCATAAATAATGCTTAATGTATTAAAGATTAATATTGAAGAAAATATTAATCAAGTTTATCGATTTGCGTGAAAATCGGGATTAAAGCTTTATGAAAAGAAATCGATTGAAAATCGATTATATTGATTTTATTGATAAAATATGTTTTATTAAAATTTATAACGAAAAGTCAAAATGGTTGACTTTCGAAATTAACGTCTGAAATCGTTAGTTAAATACGCTAATACGTGAAAAACGTATTACTTTTATCGAATATCTCAATTGTGAGAAAAGATTTGAGTGAAATCATTTTATTGAATAACGTTATTATCGTTAATTATTTAACCTAAAAGGTTAAAATGAGGCGTAGATCATATTACGTCTCTCGAGATACGAAATTATTTTATTGAAATACGCGTTGAAGCGGCGTATTAAGACTATCAAAACTTCAATTATTATTATTTATCAAAGTTGAATGAACTTTGAAAATCTCGGCGTGCCTGACGTGCTAAGCGTAAATTTTTGCGTAAAGGTGGGACGTGAAGGCTCACACGCAACGAGAGGAGAACAGCGTGTCGAAATTCAAGTTCAAAAGTAAAGGTGGGCTTTACTATACTCAAGCTGGTAGAATTTACCAAATGATTTATTTATGATGCTTTATTGCGAGCAAATATTTATGAAATGATTTATTTAATTACACGCCCAAAATGTTTATGTTTTATGTATGAATCGATCCATGATTGTTGATGCATAATGTTGGGTAGCTCCCACTTTATGACATGCTTGAATTCGTATTCTTGGAAGTACCCCAAGGATGATGGAGAATTAAGTATCTGTCTTGAGATGGCACGGATTTTGTGCACCGATTATTTTGTATTTGTGTCTTTGAAAGGGTGCTTTCGGTCGCGGCGTCTGTGAGAGGAGGCCTCCTCTCCAGGGCGAGAATTATTGTTGGATGAATTATTGTGGTGGATATGGATCATACATACATGGAAAAATGTCTGGCCAGACGAATCTTTATGGAAAATGAAAGAAAATATTTAGTAAACACGAGTATTTCAAATTAAAACCTCGTGTTATTCTTGTGATGGGCGAGTAACTCAAATGTGATAAACTATTTTGGCATGAGCCATCGAGTGCAATCTTGTACTCACCGCATGTTTGTTTTAAATGTGCGGGTTGAGCGGATGATGGATGGAGATGTGTCGGAGCGGTGGAACCCTTTTAATGCAATATATTAGAAACTTGAATACACATCGTCATATGTGTATTCACACTTTTTCATTGCAATTGAATTTATTTTATCTTATGATGTTGATTAGTTGAATACTTTCGAACATATGAGTTCTTGTATATATATTGATTAAAGCTTCTTGATTATTATTCCATGTATTAGCCCTGTTAAATCATACTTAGGATTTGGGTCACATTACAATCTTGACCTCGGTACCATAGACTAGGTGAAGGGTATTTTTCCGTGGGAAATCCGAGGTGTCGATTCGTATGACGAGGAGGACTTGAGGAGATTTTCAAACCAATCCCTTTAGCTCGATCTAGCCTCTTTTTCAATCCTTATGCGATCGTGCGATTTGTCGATTCGGTCGACCATTCGCTTTATGGGTGTGCGACCGAGGTGAGCGCCGCTTGTCTGGAGCTCTTCACACCATTCTTTGAAATTTTGTCGACGAACCTGGGTGTTGTTGTCGAGATCGAGGCGTGTGGTATCGAAGCGGCAAACTATATTTTCAAACAAAGTTACGGATCCTTTTGCTTGTGAGATTTGAAGAGGCTCCGCTTGACCCATTTGTGAAATAGTCTATGGCTACAACCAAATACAAGCTGCCCGGTGTTGGTCGAAGGGACCAACGATGTCAATTCCCCACTGCATAAAGGCCATGGACTTTGTAGGCTCGAGGTCGGTTTGAGGTAGCTTCTTGGTGTGGCATGGGTTGGCACGGACACTTCTTGACGAGCTCGGCCGAGTCTAGGATGAGGTGGGCGATAATATCGACCTCGTTTTCTTTGAGAGAGCTCGTGACCCGATGTGGCTTCCACAAGATCCCATGTGAATCTCGTTTAGTACATAGTCCGCCTCTTCTGGCCCAAGGCATCTCAGGAAGGGTTGAAGGTAGGATTTCCTGTAGAGAGTTCCTTCGTGAATAAGGTACTTCTAGGACTTGATCACCATCTTTTTGGCTTCGAGCCGATCCTGTGGTAGCACGCCTTCTTCCAGGTATGCTCTTATAGGACTCATCTAATTCGGTTCGGTTTCTGTGATGATGCCGATGTGGGGCTCCTCGATACTTCTGGATTGAACTTCCTCCACTGGTGGATTTGTAGATGACGATGCTAATTTGCTGAGGAAGTCAGCTCAGATGTTCTCCCCTCACGGGATTCGGTGAATTATGAAATATCTGAAGCAGGTCAGCATCTCTTTAGCATTCTCAAGGTATTGCTTCATCCTATCCTCTTTGGCCTCGTATTTTCCTAAGACTTAGTTTACCACCACCTGTGAATCTCCGAAGATCTGGATTTTTCCACTTTCAACTCCTTTGCAAGGCGAAGTCACGAGATTAGTGCTTCATACTCCACCTTGTTGTTGGTGGTGGGAAGGAGAACCAAGTGCATAGGTTCTTCTTTTTTTCGGACCGAGAAGCAAGTGTTGGATTTGTATCTTGAAAGCGGTTTGGTTGAGCTTGTATACAATGTTTCTGTTACCACTATTACAATCTCTATCGATTTGAATACTTGATTGCATATATCGTGTCCCTTATCTCATATATAAGTTAGATCATACGATTGTGTAGAAGATCACGAGTCCGTATGATTGGTCAAGCTTAATGAGATATAAAAGTTTCACGGTGAGGCGACTTAAGGACGAGTTGTCGGTTTAGGCTGCAGTATAGATAAGAAGTGACTTGACTTAGTTGCTTGTCTATCTTTGATACGTCTCGACGTATTGAAGGATCACGATGAGATGAGTTCTTCTTTCGACCGTCGTGAAGAACCAAGATCTCGGTGACTTACGATGATCTAAACATCGATAAGGTATTAGGTGAGTATGAGTTCTTGACCATCACTTTGACTTGTTATGAGTGAGGGTTATATGTTCTAACCAGATTCTCCGCATCTTGGGTGGTGGCGATCTTGTATGTCACGCTAGTTATCATGTCAGTCACCGTATCCGTTTAGGATGATGGCGTCCCTTAAGGAGCTCAAAGGTTTATTGTACTAAACCCTGCAGTTGAGTTAGCTCAAGTACAATAATAAGGTTGAGTGGTACTACTTAAGGAAATGAAGTTGTGTCGTTTTAAGCGATGATTGCTAGAAATGATTAATGGACGTTCGATATCTTAAATCGGGATTCGTAATGTCTAAGTGCAAGCCCGAGCTCAACTTCGGTAATAAAGGGTAAGTCGACATTCTTTCTCTAGTGGCATGATCGAATGTTTATAAATTAATTTATGTTCGGGTGAACATAAGATAATTAATTTATTTGAGGCCCATCTTTATTCCTTGCATTTGATCCCTGGGCTGGCCCATCCAGGCCCGAAGCTTAGCAAGAAAATCGGCGCCCCCTATCATGCTCTCTAAGGCAAGATTTTATTCTCTTTATCCCACAAGGATATAATTATATTTATGGTATATGCATAGATCCTTTCCATATAAGATTATGGTAATAATCACGAGTATGGAAATAATCTAAGAGTATGGAAATAATCCTAAGATTATGGTAATATTCCATATAGGATTATGGTAATTTCCATATAGGATTATGGTAATTTCCATATAGGATTAAGGTAGTGCATTATAAATATAAGGTATGAGATAAAGTCTAGGTTAATGCTTAATCATTGACAAGAAATTTTCGTCCATCCTCTTTGTGAGTTTGAGAGTTTCGAAAATTGATAGAGAGAAATTGGGTGATTTTCCGAAGCATTCTCCATAGATCGTCCTCACTCGACGTTGGAGATTGGGCAATCGGGATACAGTCCAGAAGGTCAAAGCACGAGTCCGATCCGTTCGATCCGTTCATCTCGTTTCATCGACCTCTTCAGATCCAAAGGTAAACACGTGAAAACCCCAACGTGTTGCGATTTAATTATATAGACGCATGCTAGGTTTATAATCAATGTATGGTGAATTAAACACCCAAGATGGATCCTCGGGGCGAGGGTTAACATACGTATTCCCTACAATTGGTATCAGAGCCTGGGATCAGAATCTTGGCTCTGTTGGATTAATTCACGTTTGATTATTACGTGCGTTTTAATAATTGTGGATCCGCTGTTCATCGTGGCTCGTTTATTGTTTTTGTTGGTTTTGTTTTACACCACGAGAAAATCGTGGTTAGATTAGATTTTATTATGTAAATCTTATACGTAAAGAAGAACGAAGACGAAAGAACGAAGAACGAAACGACGGAAAAGCAGTCTCTCGGTGTCATCGGGTGGTTTCTCGCGGCGAGCCTCGCGATCGCGAGGGCGATCGCGAGGGCTGCGGCGACGGCGCGCGCGTCTCGCGCGAGATCCTGGCGCCTAGCGAGCGAGCTTCATGATCGCGAGATTACCAGCGAGGTGCGCGCCGTCGCGAGCTAGCGGGCGGCAGGCGCGCGTTCGCGCGCGAAACCCGGCGCAGCGGCGGACTTCATGATCGCGAAGTTTCGCCGCCGGGCGACGACGTCTCGGCGGGCGTTCGGCGCGGGCGGTGGCCGCTGTGTGCGCTCGTCGGTCGCGGTCGCCTTAGCGACCGCGAGGTAGCCCGCGAGGACACGCGAGCACGCGAGCGGCGGTGGGCGGGCCTGGGTGGGCCTGCCCTCAGCGGCGGCCCAAAGACAGGCCGACCCGGCCCAGACCCGTTTTTCCAGATTTTCCGGTCCGTGCCCGTGCACGCGAGGCCCATTTGTTGAATCCGGTCCGTGCCCGTGCACGCGAGGCCCGTTTTCGAGTTTAATTGCACTTTGTAAATCTATGTAATAGATTAGATTTAAATGTGCGGGGTTTCACGATTGGGCGCGATGAGCGTTTTATTTTATTTTATCGTTCATATGCATGTCGTGGATGTTTAAATTATGCGGTAGCATGCTATGTATGTTTATATTACGTTGACAAACCTTTAAGTGTTTTACGTAATTGGATGCGCATAGTAAGCATGCTAGGTTTATCGCGTTTATCAAGCATATTTTAGAATTACTGCGAGCATGTTTTACATGTTGAGTTTTATAGAAAAGCATGCTAGGATTACGTGATCCGCATGGACAAAACTTTTGAATAAAAGACTAAGCAAGCAACCCGACAAATTAATTTTTCAAATTAAAATGTCAAGACCTCCACTTTTAATCTCTAAACAAAGTGAGGCCTTGTGAGTGAACGCCCGACACGCGTGGCTTGCTTGCACTTGTTTATCATAAGTTTGTTAGATGAGATTTCTAAATAAAACATTTTAAATCTATTGAGAAGTGGGAGTTTCATGTGTGGCGATCACACGCGTGACTTGCATGTGCGATTTTCATAAGTTCTCTAGAGATAGATATAAAATGAGATAACAAAAGAATTTGAATTGGAAGCGGTATGGTGCTCGAGTGAGTATACAAATTCTAAGAATTCATCTTCTCACGTTAAAATTGTGGTCATTGCTTAGACATCACCTCAAGTACAACTTCCCATGAAGTCCCTTCTTGCGATAGTGATGTGGTCAGTAAGGTCCAATCATTAATTTCATTTGTCATAAGGATAAGTTGACATGGATTGAAATTAAGCGACTAAAAGGTATATTTTAGTGCAGTCGGGGGTTCGTGTGTAAGCGCCCACACGCGTGGCTTGCATGTGGAATTCCTTGGGCGATTGGAGGTTTCAATTAATATTGTTTTATCAAAAGGTTACAATATTATTATTACGAATTATTTGCGATCGTATGCTTATGTGTTTACATTATCGTTTCGAGATATGTCTCTTACGCCGATTATCAATATGCTCGCACAAAATCCGTTATCCGGTCCAAATTTTATCGAGTGGAAGCGAAACATGGAATATGTTCTTATCATTGAAGAACACATGTTTGTTCTCACTACTCCTAAACCCGATGCCCTATCGACGATCGACTAATGAGCGGCGAGAGAGGCAAGACTTTGGAATAAGTCAAACAATATGGCTAAATGCTATATGATGACTACGATGTCCAAAGGCTTGCAGTGCGACATCGATCGATGGTGAGCTGACGATATTTGGTCAAGTCTCGAGAGTAAGTTTGGGCGATCGGATCGGACGATCGACTTCCACACAATGAGAGAAATCTTGGCGTGTAAGATGGAAGAAGGAAGTTCGGTCCATGAACATGTCTCCACATGACTCATCTCATGGATAGTCTTGATCGGTTGGGAGGAGGTATTGACGGCGAAGCCAAGGTCGATATCATCCTCAATACCTTGCCCAAGTCTTTTGAGAACTTTCGCGTGAATGCGATCATGAGCAAGACCGAGTTTACACTTAGTCGGTTGCTTAATGATCTCGTTCTGCGGAAGGAGTTATGGGAAAAGGAGCACATGCTCTTGCTAGCACATCTAAGGGCCCAAAATTTTCATCGCAAAATGGAAATAGAAAAGGGTGCCAAAGGTGGTAGAGGCGAGGAAATAGTGGGAGCAATGGGAACAAGAACATGGTTGCCACGGAGGCTTGAAGAAGCGAAGGAGAAGGCAATGCTTGAAGTCTTGATGTAAGGCGGGCATTGGAAGGCCAAGTGCCCTATGCTCGAGGCTCAAGTACGCCGTTTGCTTTAATAACGGAAACATGTTTAGCGACTTGTTCTACCCATTCTTGGGTAGTAGATCTGCGCAATCGATCATGTTTGTTACACCTTGCGAGGGTTCCCGCGGACAAGGAGGCTGTTTGATGGCGAGATAACGATCTCCATGGGCAACGCTTGGCGAAAGTCAAGTCATTGCGAGTTGGAGATGTTTCTTTATGTTTTGGGACAAAAGTTTTAGTTTTGAAAGGCGTTTTATATGTGCGGATTTTCGGTGGAACCTTGTTTCTGTTTCAAATTATTTACTCATGGATATTCGTTATTTTTGATAGTGGTGTTTCTATCATAAGAAATGGCGAAGTTATACGTGTTGGCACCTTATATAATTCGCTTTATACTATTTACGCAAAACATAATACCTATAACTATGTTACATCTTCATCAAACCCTAAAAGAGAAAGTTTTCTTCAGAAGATGACTCTACTTTTCTCGGCATCTTAGATTAGGTCACATCAATCTAAATAGGATCCAAAGGCGGCTAAGAATGGGCGTTGGGTAATCTCACGGTTACTCGGTTCCCGATCTGCGAATCTGTATAGAAGGTAAGATGTCGACGGACCTTCAAAGCGAAGGGTTATAGAGCCAAAGAAATGTTGGAGTTAGTCCATTTCGACTGTGTGGACCGATGTCCACACAAGCTCGTGGAGAATACAGTATTTTGTCACTTTCATTGACGATTACTCAAGGTGCGGATACGTATACCGCTTCACCGCAAGTCCGAATGCTTTGAGAAATTCAAAGAGTTTAAGGCGGAAGTGGAGCGAAGCTAGGTAAGAGTATCAAGTCATCATGGTCCGATCGCGGTGGCGAATACCTCGATAACGAGTTTATGGACTATCTAGTGAAGTGTGGGATTACATCCCAACAAGATTTCACCGGGCACACCTGACAAAATGGTGTGTCGAGGCGAAGAAATAGGACTCTTTTGGAAATGGTTAGATCTATGATGAGTTATGCTACATTGCCTATTTCGTTACGGGGTATGCCTAGAGGCGGTGCATACTTGCTAAATCTAGTACCGCCCAAGTCGGTCGAAAAGACCCCTTCGAGTTGTGGTTTGGGCGTAAGCCGGTTTAAGCCACATAAGGATATGGGCGATCCAAAGACGTCTTTGAACAAGAAGGCGACAAGTTGGAAGCTAGATCCGACGCAAGGTTGTTTATTGGCTATCCTAGAGGAGCGAAGGTGGTTTATTCTATAGTCCTAGGATCGGAAGGTCATTATTAGCACTAATGCCCGATTCTTAGAAGAGGATTATATGAAAATCATAAGTCCAAAGTTGAAATCATTCTTCAAGAATTAGAAGATGATCGTATTCCACCACCGATTAGGCAAAGGTGCGAGATGTCGAGTCTAGTGGGAGGATCGACACGGATACTTCAAGAAATTGAAGTGGGTCGAGTTCCTTTGGAGATACCGACCGCATGAGTGGTACCTACACAGCAAGTTTTGCAAGTTAGAGAACCACAAGTATCTGCACCCACCGTTGCCATAGTGCTGTAGAACCTCGTCGTAGTGGGAGGGTTGTTCGTCAACCCGAGCGATTTATGTTCGTGGGTGAATCTTGGATTTAGTCAGCAGACGAACATGCAATAATCGACCCATGGACATACAAGGAGGCGATACAAGATATTGATGCAAGATCATGGCACACCGCTATGGACTTAGAAATGGAGTCCATAACGGCTATGGATGTATATGAAAGACACCTCTACCGGATGGCAAGGAAGCCGTAGGTAGTAAGTGGATATCTGAGAGGAAGAGATTAGATGGAGGTTTCGGCTTTCAAAGCCGGGCTTGTGGCGAAAGGGTACACTCAGTTGAGGGCATCGATTTCGATGAGACCTTTTTCGCTGTAGCAATGCTCAAGTCCATCGAAATTCTTCTAGCCATAGCGACCCACTTGAACCTAGAGGTTTGGCAAATGGATGTTAAAACCGCTTTTCTAAGCGGTTACCTTGAGGAAGGTAGAGACATCTATATGCAAAGAACACAGAAGGTTATGTGGTAAAGGGTGAAGAGCATCTAGTATGGAAGCTTAAGAAGTCCATTTATGGGCTTAAGCGAGCCTCCGATCATGGAACTTACGCTTTGACGAGGTAGTAAAGTCCTATGGATTTACCCAGTTGCCTAGCGAGAGTTGTGTGTATCGGTTAGATGTCAACAGTGATGTGGTATTTCTTGCACTTTATGTAGATGACATCCTTCTAGTTGGCAACAACGTGAAGTCGTTATCGAGGCGTAAAGAGTTGGTTATCCGATCGGTTTCAAATGAAAGACCTAGGAGATGCGTACATTCTTGGGATCAAGGTTTACCGAGATCGCAAGAAGAAAATATTGAGCTTATCTCGGGCGTCTTACATTGATCTTGTGATTACTCGTTTTAGTATGCGACCGCCAAGAAAGGATTGCTACCTTCGGACATGGCGTTCCTTTATCTCAAACGCATCATCTATGACCGCAAGGAGATAGAGGAAATGAGACAAGTTCCTTACGCTCCGCCGTAGGAAGTCTCATGTACGCAATGCTATGCACGAGACCGATATACGCTATGTGGTAGGCATAGTAGCTAGATATCGATCTAACCTCGACAAGCTCATTGATGCGAAGAAGCATATACTCAAGTACCTGAAAAGGACTCGAGATTATAGGCTAGTTTACCATGCAGATAGTCTAATGCCTTTGGGTTATACAGACTCGGATTTCCAAGCTGACCGTGATGAGAAAAATTCAACCTCGGGCTATGTGTTTACCTTGGGAGGTGGAGCCGTATCCTGGCGGAGTGCAAAGCAGCGATGCATTGCGGACTCTACCATGGAAGCCGAATATGTAGCCGCTTCGGAGGCTTCTAAGGAGGCTGTATGGTTCAAGAACTACCTCATGGATCTAGGTGTGGTACCTGGTTTGCCCAAGAGTATCATAGTTTACTGTGATAACTCAGGTGCAGTGGCAAACTCGAAGGAACCACGGACCCACAAGGCGACAAAACACATAGAGAGAAAGTACCATGTCATACGAGAAATCGTTAGGCGGTGGCGTGCTGATTGAAAAGATTGATACAACGGAAAATCTAGCGGATCCATTCACGAAGAGCACGCCGCAAAAGTCTACGATGGACACGTTAGAGGACTTGGATTGCGCTTGATGGCACCCACTTAGAACGGAAACTTTTGTATAAGTGGGAGAAGCAAAGTGATGGTTGTTTGTAATAGCTAGTAGAAAGACACATTGTATACTAAAAGTTTGCTTTAGTATAAGTGGGAGATTGTTGGATTTGTATCTTGAAAGCAGTTTGGTTGAGCTTGTATACAATGTTTCTGTTACCACTATTACAATCTCTATCGATTTGAATACTTGATTGCATATATCGTGTCCCTTATCTCATATATAAGTTAGATCATACGGTGTGTAGAAGATCACGAAGTGCGTATGATTGGTCAAGCTTAATGAGATATAAAAGTTTCACGGTGAGGCGACTTAAGGACGAGTTGTCGGTTTAGGCTGCAGTATAGATAAGTGACTTGACTTAGTTGCTTGTCTATCTTTGATGCGTCCTCGGCGTATTGAAGGATCACGATGAGATGAGTTCTTCTTTCGACCGTCGTGAAGAACCAAGATCTCGGTGACTTACGATGATCTAAACCTCGATAAGGTATTAGGTGAGTATGAGTTCTTGACCATCACTTTGACTTGTTATGAGTGAGGGTTATATGTTCTAACCCAAGATTCTCCGCATCTTGGGTGGTGGCGATCTTGTATGTCACGCTAGTTATCATGTCGAGTCACCGTATCCGTTTAGGATGATGGCGCCCCTTAAGGAGCTCAAAGGTTTATTGTACTAAACCTGCAGTTGAGTTAGCTCAAGTACAATAATAAGGTTGAGTGGTACTACTTAAGGAAATGAAGTTATTAATCGTTTTAAGCAGTCAGATTGCTAGAAATGATTAATGGACGTTCGATATCTTAAATACGGGGATTCGTAATGTCTAAGTGCAAGCCCGACTCAACTTCGGTAATAAAGGGGTAAGTCAGCATTCTTTCTCTAGTGGCATGATCGAATGTTTATAAATTAATTTATGTTCTGGGCTGAACATAAGATAATTAATTTATTTGAGGCCCATCTTTATTCCTTGCATTTGATCCCTGGGCTGGCCCATCCAGGCCCGAAGCTTAGCAAGAAAATCGGCGCCCCCTATCATGCTCTCTAAGGCAAGATTTTATTCTCTTTATCCCACAAGGATATAATTATATTTATGGTATATGCATAGATCCTTTCCATATAAGATTATGGTAATAATCACGAGTATGGAAATAATCCTAAGAGTATGGAAATAATCCTAAGATTATGGTAATATTCCATATAGGATTATGGTAATTTCCATATAGGATTATGGTAATTTCCATATAGGATTAAGGTAGTGCATTATAAATATAAGGTATGAGATAAAGTCTAGGTTAATGCTTAATCATTGACAAGAAATTTTCGTCCATCCTCTTTTGTGAGTTTGAGAGTTTGAAAATTGATAGAGAGAAATTGGGTGATTTTCCAAGCATTCTCCATAGATCGTCCTCACTCGGCGTTGGAGATTGGGCAATCGGGATCTGATCCGGAAGGTCAAAGCACGAGTCCGATCCGTTCGATCCGTTCATCTCGTTTCATCGACCTCTTGGATCAAAGGTAAACACGTGAAAACCCCAGCGTGTTGCGATTTAATTATATAGACGCATGCTAGGTTTATAATCAATGTATGGTGAATTAAACACCCAAGATGGATCCTCGGGGCGAAGGTTAACATACCTATTCCCTACAGCAAGATGCATGCCCCACTACCTGTTTTGCATGAGGCTCCGTCCACATACATTTGCCAACAGTCATCAGGTAGGTTGAGGCGGGTTCCTCCGTTAGTGGCGGAGGTCGAGTGACCTTCTTTGGTAGGATTGACCTCGGTAAACTTGGCTTCTACCAGGAAGTCAGCTAGAGCTTGCCCCTTTATGGCCGGTCTGGGGGAGTATAAGATGTCATGCTCTCCGAGCTCCAGTGCCCACTTAGCTATACGTCCTGACGATTCAGGTTTTGACAAAACTTGTCTCAAGGGTAAGTCAGTCAGTACCTGGATGGAATGGGCTTGAAAATAAGGTCGGAGACGTCGCTTGGCGTTCACCAGTGCCAACGCTATTTTTTCGAAGCTGGTGTACCTAGTCTCCGGTCCTTTGAGAGCTCGGCTGATGAAATAAATAAGGAGTTGTCGTTCGAGCTAATCTCGCACCAGTACCGCACTGATTGCCTCATCCGAGGCGGCCAGATATAAGGAAATGATCTCGCCTTCTTTTGGGGCGGACAGTGTGGGCAGGTCGGCGAGGTACTCCTTTAGCTGTGTGAAGGCGACATGGTGTTCATCCTCCCAGGCAAAATCCGGGGCTCTCCTCAAGATTTTGAAGAAAGGGAGTTGTTTCTCGGCAGCCCAGGATAGGAACCTGCTGAGGGCGGCCAAGCATCCGGTGAGTTTATGGATCTCACGAACGGTCTTTGGCACTTGCATGTCAAGTATCGTCTTCACTTTGGTGGGATTAGCCTTCAACCTTTCTTGAGAAACCCAGCATCCCAGGAATTTCCCCGTTTTCATCATGAACGTGCACTTTTGAGGGTTGAGTTTGAGATTTGCCGACCTGAGAAGCTGGAGGATGGTTCTGAGATCCTCGGCACAACTTTCCATCTTTTTTCTTTTGACCACTATGTCGTCGACGTAGACCTCCACGATCTTTCCGATGTGATCTTTGAATATTGCGTCCACCATTCGTTGGTAGGTAGCTCCGGCGTTTTTCAATCCAAAAGGTATTTTTCGGTATGCGAAGACACCGAAGTCAGTGATGAATGCCGTTTTTGGAGCGTCTTCCTTACTCATTAAGACTTAGTGGTATCCCTTATATAGATCCAGGAAACTGAAGATCTCGTGGCCTACCAATGCCTCCACCTTCTTGTCGATATCGGGAGGGATAGCGATCATTTAGGGGTGTTTATTCGGTCGGTATAGTCGACACATGCACCGCCCCCCTCCCGGCTTTCGAGCGATGGCGGATTAGCCATCGAGTTGGGTACTGGCCTCGAACAAGATCTTGGCTTTACGGGTTGGGTCACTTCGTCCCTTATCACTTCTGCGCTACCGTCGCAAATGCCCTTTTCTTTTGTCGAGGCGGTTTGGTAGCGGATCGATGTTGAGTCGATGAGTGATGAGCTCGGGTGACACTCTGTCATGTCGAGTGGTGACCACGCGAACACGTCCTGTATTCCTCGAAGTTGCATAATATGTTGTCGAATGTCAGTGGGACCCTGGGTGCCGACCTTGACGACCTTGGAGGAATCATCGTCATATAATTGGAGGTCGTCAGTCAGATCATCCCGGGGTGATAACTTTCGAGGAGGGTTCTGTAATTGCTAGGCCTGAGGTAAGGCCTCATCTTGGGCTGAGATCCTCAGGCATTCTTTCGCCGCTGCTTGATCACCTTGGATACTCAATACTCCAGTCGGGGTTGGTATCTTGATGGTGAGGTGGTAGACCGAGCAGATGGCCTTGGTGGCATAGAGCCAATCTCTTCCGAGGATGATGTTATACGGAGAGGAAGCCTTTACCAGGAAGAATTGTATGGCTTTGGTAACCGACCTGGGAGCACGTCCTACGGTGACCGAAAGTGTGATGATTCCTTCTGGTTGTATCGCCTCCTGAGTGAAGCTCCGTAGTTTAGACGGTGCTGGATGAATTTGGATCCCTCCGACCTCGAGTTTGTCAAGCGTGTTTGAAAATGATCTTGTGAGGCACCGATGTCGATGTAGACCCTATGGACGTTCTTATTGCCCACCACTGCTTGTATGGTAATAGCATCTTGATGGGGCATGATCTTGGGTACTGGATCGTCGTTGGAAAACACGATGCTCTCACCGTCCCGAAGTCGCTTGTTTTTTGGCTCCTCGGGGATCGGTCTCCGAGCTTCGGTTTTCAATGACGATCTCGTCGTACCTATAGGGAGTCCGGTGATGGCGTAGACTTGCTCCATTGCATTGGGACCATCGTCCTCGTCATCGTCGGGGTGCGTCGTCTTCGAGGTCGGCCTACAATTGTTGCCACCTCAGTTCTTTCCTCACGCTTCTTGTTTCCCACCTCGTTAGGTAGTGCGGTCGAGTCTTCTTAAGCGCCCCTTTTAACGAGCTCGTCTATTTCCAGAGCCGGACCTGCATCGTCGGTATTGTGACCATACCACGGTGGTAGTCGCAATACATGTCCTTCGACTTTTCTTGGATCCTCCTTTCATAGGAGATGGTTTTGGGAAGAGCTCGGTGTGGAGCTCGAATATCTCGCCTCGACTTGAGCGATTATTGCGTGATTTGGCCGAGGTCCCAACTGGACTCCATTGGGCCTTTTTGATTCTATCGAAGGCACTTCGCGATCGGTGCCCTTCCCGATCATCCGGCCTCTTCTTCTCGGCTTTCGCTCGTCCATGTCTCTCTTTTACGATCCGACTCGTCCCCTCGGCGTAGTTATCCACCAAGGTCGAGGCTACTCGCCGTCTTGACTTCTCCCTGGTGATTTCTTTGTTTAGTGTGCCAGGTCGGATCCCATTTTTGAATGCATTGATGATGTAGAGGTCGTTACTCTCATCGATCTTGAGGGATTCCTTGATAAACCTCGAGGCGAAATTTGACATCGTCTCGTCTCGTCCTGGCGGATGGTGCAGCGGTCGGATGATGGTTCCGAGGTGGCATCTTTGATAGAAGCACCACTTGAACTGATCCATGAGATCTCTGAAGCTGTGTATGCTATTCTGACGAAGTGAGGTGAACCAACGGCGGGCGTTGGAGACCAGCACCTCGGGAAAGATCTTGCACATGTGAAAATCTTCCATTCCTTGATTTGCCATGTTGGTAGTATAGGCAAAAAGGAAATCTGAGGGATCTCCGAGACCGTCATAGGCGGCGATGTTGGGTGCCCGATATCGTTGCGGCAGGGGTGTATCCAGGATTTCCCTGGAGAAAGGGGAGATGATTCGTCCATACCGGTCGAATCCTGGTATCTCGTTGCCATCTCTCAGGAGGGGTGGAAGACCGATAGCGACGTCTATCGTCTCTTTGATGAGAAGATCGACTCCGCCTCTTCTCTCTTCGGTCCCGTTCAGCCACGTAGATGTTGTACCGAGGTGACCGACTTCGGTAGTTGGACCTAGGTGATCGACTCCACGGGTGGCACCGGGGTGAATGATTATGGGCGACCCATCGAGGTGATCGACTTCGGACAACGTGCTGAGATGATCGTTCTCAACTATCTCGCCGAGGTGAGCGTCCTTGGTTATTTCGGAGGGGTGAACGACCTCGGGCGCCCGTGACTGCCAGTCCGGGCGTTCTTGAGGTTCCCGCTCCGTTCGCCCTCTGGCTCAGAATGTTTTGAAATTGGCCGATGTTGGCGTTGAGGAATTCAGATACGGCTTTGCCGAGGACCTCGTGGGATTGGTGAGTTGCTTGTTCACCGGTGTTGAGGTCGGCATCTCTCTCTTCGGTAGGGTGGCGATCCTGAGGGTGTATAGGTAGGTCCTCTATGTAACCCTCAGAAGTGTTGTTGCTATCGGCCGCCGCGACCTCTTTTCCCCGGCGCTGTGTAACAGCTTGATCGGGATCTTCAGACCGTCCGTTGCCAACACCACCGGCGGCGCTGACATTTGCACGAGTTCTTGCCATTGATTTTGTGTAGAAAAACGAAGCTTTTTGTAAGAAGTTCCCACAGACGGCGCCAATGATAAATCTTGTGTGTAAGATTGTGAAAACGATAAAGAACACAAGAGGCTTTTACGTGGTTCGATCAAGGAAAAGATCTACATCCACGGAGGAATGATTCCCCAATACTCTCACTATATGCGATTACAATGAATGTATCTAAAAGCTCGAGTATTCAAATAGTTGTTAACCCTTCTACCTTCAATCTAACTCCTATTTATACATGTTGTGGATCACTACAGATTACTATGTGATCCGATCTCTGAAGATAGATTCGATCCTTGAATATCTCCTCAAATATCTCATTCCATATCTGATAGGATATGGTTGATCTTGAATAGGGTTTAGGTGTTGGGCTTTGGGCCAAACCGTTTATGCCGAAGTAGCTAGGCTGGGGCTAGTTCATGTGGGCCTGCTATTGGGCTTGAGCGGTTAGGCCATATCCCATCAGTCAGCAATTGGATTAGACTAAAGATGTAATGGATGTATTTTATCTGGATCGATTCGGAATCTGTAATACCCCGAGTTTTTAAACGCTAAAATGCGATAATAAAAATCGCGAATTAGGGTTTTTATTCCGGTAATCAAAATAGTGATTTATCGAAACTTGATTTCGACTATCCCTTATACGAGGATTATTATATCGTATTCACTAACGCTTAGTGAAGCAAGGAATATAGTTTCTAATATTCTTTCAAACTTATATTTCTAACGTCGATAAAATTCGACAGTTAAGTCTTACGTTAATTCTAAGTAATGAAGCTTAGATTCTAAATTCCTTATTAACAAAGGAATGTAGAGAAGTGATTAAAATGTTCTTATGAACATTTAGAGATGATACGATTATCAAACGAATTGAGACGTTTAGAACGTCGGCTTTTGGAGATAAGTTGAAAACTTAGTCAAATGATCATGGAATTGTATAATTCAAATTCCTATGATTATTTTATGATATAAGAGTATTATTTATCATCAAAATAATGCTAGAGGAATTAAGGAATAATTATTGGATAATTGCTTCCTACTTTCGAAATTAGGGTTCGAAATTTGTGAAATGTGACATGGAATAATTTTTCCTATGATTTAATTTATCATCTAGGACATATATTATGTCATAAAGTTATTAATAGCAAGAAAATAAAATGTGTAGCATTTTATTTATAAAAGTGCCGAAAATTCTAATTACTAAGGTATGAATAAATAAAATCCTTATCTTTTGATGATGCTATGAATTAATTATGATAGTGAGACGTTATTAATGTATAAGATAAGGTATATATTGATTTATACAAGTGGGAGGCCACTTGTATATGTGAGAGCCGAAAACTTGGAAATTATGGTGTGAAATGAAGAAATATCATGCTCTAATTAATGCTATGTTATTATTATGTTGATAAGATATTATTATAAGGTAATGTAGTAGTAGTTACCAATTAAAACAAGTAACTATAAACCTTGTCTTATAGTAGTTGAAAAGTTTGAAAATTAGTGTGAACAAGTGTGAAAATTTATTAAAGTCAAAGTGTAAATTTTTGACTTTTCAAATATAATTTTATCCTAAAGTATTATTGAAGTTTATGATAATGTAAATTAATAGAATGAATCCCTTTAATTTATAAGGGGCCGACACATATATATACTATCACTAAAACAATGAAAAAAAAATTAAACTACTACACAATTGAGAATTGCCGTGAACATAAGGTATAGATGGAATGAGAAATTCTCTCATTTAATAACTTGGAATTACCGTGAGAATAGGTATGAATGGAAGGAATGTTTTTCTCCTTTATTTCATAAGATTGCCGTGTACTAAAAAAAAGAAGAAGAAAAATCTTGTCTTTAAGCATTAGCTAGTATACGAAAATAATAGATAAGGATATACATTAAATATGTGATAAAATTCTTATATTTGATGGCCTAGTGCCGTGTACAATTAGGAGTATGGATGGATATTTTAATTTGATAAGGATCTATATTAAATCATTACATGATAAGATAAGATAATTTGATAAGGATTGGATAAGATGAAATTTTGTCCATTTGCATCAAGTGGTGGCCGATTTATTTGACTTAGGCTAAAGGTGTAATAATTGTTATCTTATGTGATAATTATCCTACAAGTGGATTGATGTTATAAATATAAGGTAAGCTCCTCATTTCCCCATTTTGAACCCCCAAAAATCGAAACCTAGTGAGAAAAGTTTAGAGAGTTCTTTAATTTCAATCCCAAACCTTTAGCAAATAAGCGTCACGATTAAAATCGACACCGATTAAAAGGTTAGATTTCTTCCGATCTTCGTATACATGCTATAATTATTAATTTTCATCCGTTAAATTTTAAGTTATGATCTTAGTTTATATGTATTATTTTCGAAAATTTTAGATCTTGTACTAAAGTGTATAGATATTATGTTTATATGATGTTATTAAGCATGAATTATAATTATATCACAAAATCAAGCATGATATTAAATTTATTATTTGGACCGAAAACTTAGGGTACCATATGTTGATGATTATGATTTTTAATTGTTGATTTGAGCATGAAATCATGATCTAGGATATTAAATAAGCTTATATGAATTTATGTAGAATTTTTGGAAAACTTTAGTACCTAAGTTCATGAATTTCGAAAATTATAAGATATGATAGTAGGTTGTGATATAAACCATATTTAAGTGTTATCATATCATATTGATGATGTAGATTCATAATATATGGTTGTGGGAATTTATTGAAATTTATAAAAATTAATTGGACCTAAGTCAAAGTTTTGAAATATGACTTAGGTAAATTAAATTCGATAGTTCATAATAAATAAAAATTATATTATAATAAGGATAATTAAGGGTGATTAAGTATTATGTGAATTTATTGGAATTTTTGAAAAATGTTTAGTTGGTTAATCAGAATGATGAAAATCATACCTTATGAGTATTAATGTTATAAATTTATTTTATCAAGTATAATTACATAATATGATCTAAAATAATGTTTTAGACATAGTATGATTTTATGGAAATTTTAGAACAAGAATTGCACATAAAATAACAAAATTTCATAAATAATTGAAAAAGTCAAAATGTTGACTTTTTGTTGACCAAAGTCAAAATTGTTGACTTTTTGTTGACTCGGTCAAAATTGTTGACCAAAAACGTTGACCAAGGTCAAAGGGCACGTAATTCAAGAATACGTGATCTATGTGACGAAGACGCGTTTAGTAACAATGTAACTTACGCTACGTAAGTACATTAAACGCATCATTATGTACTAAAAGATAGAATATCCCTTATAAATCAAGAAAATTCATAATCGACACCAATCGATTAAGAAACGTTAAAATAAGTCCGGCGTTAGCCTTATTTGATGCGTAGAACGTTATAGACTATGTTCGTCTCTATCAAACGTGACCGACGCACTAAAATAGTTCTTACGTTAAGGTGGGACGTGGACTTGAGCTTTCGACTTAGAAAGGAACGTTATTGAAAAGCTACGTACCAGGTGGGCTTTATTCGAAAACCCTTTTATTTATTTTGCCAAATGCAAAGTATTTATTTACAGTATTTCTGTTGAGAAATGTTAATGAAATGATTACCTGCCCAAAGTGTTTATGTTTTTATGTATGATCCTATCAAGTTGTTGGGCAAGCCAACTATGAGAAATTGATATTGGATCCTAAGCCGGAAGGATTATACCTGGCTAGGATTGATCTGATGTGATGATATTATTATTTGTGGTGATGGTTGGAATGATGATATTGAAAGTTGTTGGTTCGCTACCAACGTATGATGATCCTGATGTGATGTCATATTATATGTGGAGTTGGCTGGCATGATGATATTGAAAGTTGTTGGTTCGCTACCAACGTATGATGATCCTGATGTGATGTCATATTATATGTGGAGTTGGCTGGCATGATGATATTAAAAGTTGTTGGTTCGCTACCAACGTGTGAGGATGTTATGTGATGAAGTTATGATGATGTTATGATATTACTACTGATATGGATCATACAGACAAAAATATGTCTGGCCAGACGACTTTTGAAAATAAAAGAAAATTTTTAGTAAGCACGAGCATTTCCAATAAAACCTCGTGTGTTACTCAAAGGGGCAGTGTAATTAAAGAAAATGTTTTTGGCATGAGCCCACTAAGTGCATTCTTGTACTTAGCCCGCATATTTGTTTTAAATGTGCGGGTTGAGCGATTGATATTGGATGTTGAAGTGTTGAGCGGTTGGAGTCTTACATCGTTGATAAGTATAGCCTTGATTACATATCGTCATATGTGTAATCACATGTCTTTCACGCAGAGTTATATAGGTTATGTTTGAGTTGAACCCTTTAGTCAAGAGTCTAAATGATTCGAGCCAGTATGTACGATATATGTGTCACATTAAATGGTATGAAGTTTTGGAAATTGTCTCATCATATACTTGCAGTTCCATAATTAGTCTCGTGTTCTGTGTTAATCCCGTCATTAGTGTGATTCCTCGCTAATCCGTACTTTGGAATGGCGGTACGTTCTGTAATCACTCATAGTCCATTAAATTTTAAAGCAATTGTTTCGGTTTCGATTTCGAATCAAGACCTGGACCATGTTTTATGTGTATTCATTTATTATATATGATGTCAGGCCTAATACAAGTATTTTTCATTTTGTTAGGTGGGATATGATATGATGAATTAAAAAATGTGGGATATGAACTCTTTATACATGGACGCTTAATGTACAGATTTGAATTGGTCGTTACAATTAAAGATATATTATTATTTAGAGATTATTGCCATTTAAATCTCAATATTTGAACGTTATTGTAAATTAGACTAGATTTTTATACATTTCAATAATATTTCGATCTAACTATTTTTTGGCAAATTTATCCTTCTTGACTTTTTATACGAGTTTGGAGCTAAGGTTTATTAGACATTCATCCAATCGAAACATAAAAATAATAGAGAACTTTTGAAGCACATTGTTGGGACGTATGGATTGCAACTCGAACCGTCGGGAAACTCCAACCCCGCCGCGTCAACTTTTGAATCAAGTACTCAACCGTCGGATATATGATAATGAAATTGATAACGCAAGATGACAATTTAGATGATGGATGTTTCAGCTCTAAACTCATGCACAGAGTTAGATTGACTATAAATTAAAAGATTGAGACATTTTTGAAACAATTTAAAGTTTAATATAATGTACAAAGAAATTTAAGTGTTGCGATTTAAATAGCATTATCTCTATTGTTTATAGTGAGAGATGGGCCTTAAAGAAACTATTGAATCTCCATCTCTAATACTCTATGGTGAGTAAACGGGGGTCCTCTGATGAGATGATTATTTAATTGAGGGCCCACACAAACAATAACATATTTCTTCTGAATTGGGAGATAAATAAAAACATAATAAACTTGTGATAAGTTATTATAACTTCAAATCTTACCCTTATCCACGAGATTTCTTCCGTTTACAAGAAACTCAACTAATTTAGTAAATTAAAAATGAACCTCCTTTAAAGTAAGCTAATATTTTATGGACGCGTATCGATGGCGTAGTTGTAAGTCAACACAAAATTAATAAGGCTATGTGTATATTGTAATATAGGATAAATAAATATAAATGGTAGGGATGTCAATTTAAATGGTTAAATTTACTAACGTTCGAGCAAACCCACTTGAATTGTCGGGCTTACTCGTCGGGCCAATAGTTCAGAAAGCTTACGAAAAAATAACATATACTCCCTCCGTCCCAATAATGATGATTTCTTTCTTTTTTACACGTAGATTAATGAGAGTTATATTTTGTGTGTAAAATAATAAGTGACATGAAATTCGAGGCACTTTTTAGAGTAAAAAGTGTTTCCTTTTTTTGGAAATGTGCAAACTTAATAGTATAGCTCAAAAAGAAAAATATGCCAACAATAATGGGACGGAGGGAGTACAATTTTTTTCTTGATAATCGTATATTTATAACATACAAATAAAAATGTAAAGATATGATTTATATGACAAGAAATGTACTTAATGTCTAAGTGTTAAAATAAAAAGAAAAAAATATTGATAAAAGTTGCTCATTGCAATTTTATTTATTCTTCTTTTCTCGAACAACGATTTCAATTTGCTGAAAATTCTCAGTCTTTGTGTTTATGAGTATGTAAGTGAAAAATGGCGACTGAATCAACAATCTTGAAGAAATATTGAGACATTTTCACCGAAGCAGAGGTTTCATTACTCCGACTCTCAAGATTATATATATATATATATGTGTGTGTGTGTGTGGGGGGGGGGGGATGGTTAACGTGAAAATCGTTTTTATATAAATAGCGTGAGAACCGAAAAATGATGAATTTGTTGGAAAAATTACTGAGTCCAACAAAATAGAATTTTTATCTCTCATGAGATTCGAATCATGGGCGAAATTTTTGAATTTTTGAATTCAATTACTTTATTAGTTGATTCATTAACTTTAATAACAAATTCATTTTGTTCATAACGAATTTTCGTAGTTCTTAATTCTCACGTTAAAAATGGTTCTCATTTGAACCAAACTTTCTCTCTCTCTCTCTCTCTCTCTTTCTCTCTCTCTCTCTCTATATATATATATATATATATATAGATAGATAGTAAGGTTCAAATAATAATCATTTTTATCATAAAAACTAAGAACCAAATGAATTCGTCATGAAAATTGATGAATCCATTGAAAAAGTTACTGAATTAAAAAATACAAAATTTTTCACTTGGGTTCGAATCCCGTGAGGGGCGAAAATTCTATTTTTTGGGATTCAGTAACTTTCCCAGCAGATTCATCAATTTTCACTGTGAATTCATCATTTTTTGGTTCTCACGTTCTCACAATAAAAATGGTTCTTATATTCATCTCATAGATCCTATGGTTGAGATTTTTTCGGACATTTTATGCTTAATTTTGCTGATTTTCGCAAAAGTAAGGGTAGAATAGTAATTTGATTTGTTATGTGATTGCGAAAACAAACTATGCATTTAGTTGAATTGAATAATGCATTCAAATGAATAAAAAATACATGCAGTTGAACACAATAATGCATGCGGTTGGAAGCTCGCACACAGCGTGCGCTCGTGCTCGCACGTCGCCCCTGCGCTCGCTCGCGCTCCCGTTGGCCTGCATTTTTACGTTTTATTAAATGCATTAACATTCTTTGATCAATGCATGAACGTGCTTTGTTCAATGCATGAACATGTCTTGTTCAATGCATGTTTGTGTTTTGTGGCAAATGCAGTTTTATGTTTTGTTCAATGCATTGTCATGTTTTGTTCAATGCAGTTTCATATTTTGATTAATGCATTTTTATGGTTTTCGACAGCAAATCTCTCATCCATCCTTCTCTGTCAATTCCGTCGTCTCTTTCCTTGATTACCGACGAACTCGCCGTGAACCACCTCCATAGCCACCATATTTCTCGATTCTTCAATCATTTATCAAATTTATCTTCTATTTTTTTCTCAAAATCCATCAATTATGTTCTCAAACTTTTTTCTTCTTTTTATTTCTTTCAAAATCTATTGTTTGTTGTTGTTTGTTTATATTGTTGTTGTTCGTCGGTGCTGCCGTTGTCGTCGTCTCTGGCGCCATCTATTGCCCCCAAGGAGGAGAAAAAGAAGGCTGATTTGATTTATTCCTATTTTGTCCCTTGCGAAAATTAAAAAATAAAATAAAAGAAAAGGAGCCACCACGTGTCACTGTGTCAGCTTGTGGTGTGGCCACATATTCAAAATGTACGGTCTAAATTGGGTACTATATACTATCTAGGGATCGGATACTACGGGAACCCAACCTTATATATAAAATGGATTTTATCCTTGTTGTTGTTGTGTGTGTATATTTTTGTAGAGGCTACAGAGTTGTAACTCGTATAGTGATGATTGTTTTGTAAATGAAACTAGAGCACAAACCGCATAACGTAAAACGGGTTTGAGTTTTTTGATGACGTTGTTCTTTTTATTTTTATTCATGTTTTAAAGTCTCCATCTCATCGGGCCGACCCACAACTCGGTCGAGCTAGCTCGAATAACCCATCGATCCAATCGTTCTAGCCCATATAACCTGATTTAAATTTTGGATTGTATAAATTCGATCATATTCTTCTATATTTTTGAGTTATTCGAGTCAACCCGTTGAGTTTGCGCTGAGTAAACATCACTAAACATATTATCATCCATATATTTTGATAAATTGATAAATTTTTAAGCTTATTTAATTATCTAATTCGTGAGATATTAATTGTATATTTTATCAATTCCAAATAAATGCTCTCTTAGAGTTTTTTTTTTCAGTTGGGATGGGGAATTGGATCGTAATTTATATCCCGGCCTTTTTTGGTAATTCTTGGTAAAAAATTCCTTGTTGTAATCGGATTTTGTACTCCCTCATTCCTTTGTTTATTTCTTGTAATTAAGAGGTGGTCTTGGTTGCGTCAAGCCGTATTGTAAGGCGGGCCTCCACTTTATTTATTTATTTATTTGATTTTAATTAATAATTAAGTTTTAATCAAAAATTAAGTTTTAGTAAAAAATAAAAATATAATTAATATTACTAAAATTTTAGTAAGAGATTGATAAAATATAATTAAATTAATAAATTATAATTATGATTAACAAACCCTAATGAACCCCTAATTAAGAATTAATTTATGCATTATTAATCGTCCTAAAACAAAACTCTAGTTAATTAAATTATAGAAGGTACTTCGATCTTAACAAACAATGCAATGAATGACCATTAATTTGTAATTATTATGTTAGAGAAAATTATCATTTTTCCTAAAACTATACTAGAACCTACTAGTTAGTATCAATACACCTATTTCTGGATATCATGATATAAATATTAGAAGATTGTTTGCATTCTAGATAAGAACTAGATTTCGGAAATTAATTATTGGACCAATGTTTCGAAGACTTTCCTTAAAAGACTATTCTCCAAGTACCCTTTCACATCACATATTTCATTAGAGAAGAATTATTATTTTTCGTCTAATTTCATTTTTTTTTTCTTTATCCTCATTCTCCACAGTGCAAACAAAGAATAGTTTGTCCCTAGCGACAGTCCAATGGTTAAGGTGAGTTATATAGTCGAGAGGTCACATGTTCGAATCTCATCAAACGTTTTTATGGGTTTGAGTCTGTCTCACTTGGTTTTTCAAGTATGGTTTACCTGTCTTATATGATTTCTGTTTATTGAATGAGCATGGGTTTTCACAAGTCCTAAAGAACGATCATGCGGCCCCATGATAAATAAAAAAAAAGAATGGTTTTATTTCCTTTTCATTTAATCAATAAAAGCCGTCGCTTCTTGTAAATCACGACAATGATATGTGTTCTAGAAACTCGAAAGGCAGTTGTTTCTTCTGTAATATTTAAGGGTCAAAAAATATGAACGCAGCCTTGATTTCAAAAATTCCATTTGAATACAGAAAAAGAATTCAGATAATAAAAGAGAATAGCAATAATATGACTTGGTTGACCAGATCAAACTCCCCATGTCGTTTGATCAATTTTTTTCAATCGACGCTCGCGCACGTGGCTGCCTCCCATCCAACTATTCTTTCTTAAATAGTACTTGTTTGACATTTCATAAGTAATCATAATATTACAATCTCTATTTCATAAAAACTGTTACTTCTATTTATAAAAATTATCACTTCTATTTATAAAAGTTACTTCCCCCGTCCACTAAATTCGTATATTTAATTCTATTTTTGTCCGTCCACAAAAAATATTCACTTTCCTTTTTGGAAACATCAACTTTACATTTTTACCCTAAACAAATCTACTTATTTAGAAAAAAATACATAAGGTCCACCTTTTTACATTCACAATCTTTTAATATATTTATTTATTATTCTCATGGCACACCTTTTTATACCAACTTACTTTACACTCATTACAATTTATTAAAACTCGTGTCACCAAAATCAATGAACGATTTTGGTGGAAGGAGGGAGTATCATTTTTACTAACCAACTCAAATTGTCAAGTCTATAGTAATTAGATATGAAAATATTAGTTTCGGAGTATAAAAATAGCCCTAATTATATGATTTGACACTGCTTATGAGTGAACGTATTAACAAATGAATAAATAGATGATTGTATTGGTATATTTCCCATCTTATGTTTTGGAATATAAATTATTTTTTTATGGCAGTAAAAAGAAACTAGAAACGTCCGCACGTGGAAATGGGTTTCCAATTTGATGCGAGTCTTGAAATGTTTGGTAAGTATTATGTTACCTACGCTTCAAAATCTAAGAAAGCCATAAATAAGTGAACTTTTTTATGAAATAGATTCAACCTAACAAATAATCATCAATTCACACTTTAAACGAACATCATACGACGGACTATTTAGTTAAGATTTCATAACCTTCTTAGAGCAAAGATAAACAACCGTACAAAATAAATAATGAAATCAAAACCACATACAAATTATGATACAATATTTAGCAATCGCATTATTGTGGTATGATCAAATTATTACTCCTTTTCTTTTTTCTCACATTTCTATCCATGATTGCGACGTCCTTAGTGACGGACAAACTCTGGCAGATATGTTTAAAATAAAAAAAGGAAAATTATCCGTCAAATTTCGGAAAATTGCATAGAATGTTCCATTCGGCCCCCTCAATAGTCAGAATACATAGTCAAGTTTCTTTGCTTGAATTTCACGACACCTTCCAACGCCCTTCTCTCTCTCTCTCACCAGACCTTTAATACGCCGTTTCCGCCGCACACACTCTTTCAGTAACCTTCCACTCTACGCCCAACATATACAATCCCCGTCACAAAATTCATGCTCCAATTACCCCGATGCTCAACATGAAATCGCCCTCGCAACTCCACCGGATTCTCCTCCTCCAATCCCTCATCCTCCTCCTCAGCGTCGCCGGAGCTCAGCCGCCTCCGGGGAGCACCAATGAGAACCAGTACAACTACGCCAAGTTCAGCCCGTCGATGGCGATCATCGTCGTGGTGCTGATCGCCGCGCTCTTCTTCATGGGATTCTTCTCCATCTATATCCGCCACTGTACCGACTCCGCCGGCGGCGCCGCCAGCGTCCGCCGCGTCCTCTCCATGCGCGGCCGCCGCACCGCAGCCGCACGCGGCCTCGACGCAGCTGTGATCGACACCTTCCCGACCTTCACCTACGCCGAGGTGAAAGAGCACAAAATCGGCAAGACCGCGCTCGAGTGCGCGGTCTGCCTGAACGAATTCGAAGACGACCAAACGCTGCGTTTGATACCCAAATGTGACCACGTCTTCCACCCCGAGTGCGTCGACGTCTGGCTCGAGTCGCACGTCACCTGCCCGGTCTGCCGGGCCAATCTAGT
This sequence comes from Salvia rosmarinus, assembly GCA_036937905.1. Taxonomy (NCBI): domain Eukaryota; kingdom Viridiplantae; phylum Streptophyta; class Magnoliopsida; order Lamiales; family Lamiaceae; genus Salvia; species Salvia rosmarinus. Next base: position 21,980,081 of record CM072813.1, read on the forward strand.
CCCGCAGTCCGGGGACGAACCGATTCAAGCCTCGGAACTGCCCCCCTCCGATGAACATAACGTTGTAGAGAGGAATAATTCGAGAACCGGCGAAATCGCAATTCAAATAGATGAGAATCAACGGCAGGAAGTAGGGGCTGATACGAACCGGAACCCTAGCTTTGATTTCCCGAACCGGCCCCCAAGGTCGTGGTCGGTTCGAACTGCGAGAGTGGTCGGTTTGGATAAGTTCAGGTCGCACTCGACTGGGCACTCGTTGGTTCAACCAGGTGAGAATCTAGACCGGTTCACATTGAGGTTGCCCAACATGGTCAGAAAGGAGATGATGGAGCGAGCTGTTTTGAACCGGACCGGAAGCGCCGCGGCTACATTGCCTAGGGAAAGTAGTTTGCGGAGGGGCTTCAGAAGTGGCGAAGGGAGCAGCCGGTGGGGTTTCTTCTCAAGAGGGTTGTCGATGAGGTCGACAAAGGTGGTGGCGGAAGCCGGGGAAAGTAGTGGAGGCACGGGTAGTGCGCCGCCGTTGAAGCTGCCGTCTTTCAAGTGTTTGGAGCCGAAGACCGACGACGAAACCGGTTTGATGGCGGAAGACCGGAACAAGTCTTCGGTTTAAATGGTCGGCCGGGCCGAGCGGGACATGTCTATGTTTTCATGTAAAATATTTGGGTTGAAAAGTTGACTTTAAGCAGAGGCGATAACTAGGAAACGAGGCCCCCATAAAGGTTGAATTTTGGAGGTGGCTTAAAAGTGTCAGTTATCGATTCTTTTTTGGATTCTTTATTTAATCTATTTTCGTGTTTGAATTCTTGCTCGATATAATATTGTATAGTCATAGATCATAGTATTGTTGGATGATGGATAGATGACAAGTTATAAAAAAATAAAACACGATATAGAATTTTGTTTATTTAACATAAGAAAGAAGACTCAGTCGTAGCTGAGACTTGATCCAGCGCATTGTATATAATCTAAGTAAGGATGAATCACTATGTCCCTCCATTTATTATATTATTTTATCTTTTTTATGGATTAATTGTTAATAAATTTGAAATTTTCAGCATTGTTGCAATATAAATCGAATTTTAAAATATTTCAATAAAGTTGCGTACGTTGATTAAATCTGACAATGGTACCTTGGATTGTTTTTTGATAATAGTGAGGAGAAAATAGGTTGTCCGGTCATAACAGTAATTATAATCAATTTAAGAAAGAGAAAAAGATATCATCTTTCCCTCTCCTATTATTTTAGTTTAATTAAATAGAAAATGTATAATATTACCAACCCATGTGGATTTGGCGCCTATTAACTCATCACTAGTACCAATTATATTTTCCGAATGAAGTTTTATTTTTGTTGGATTCAACGCCGATAAACTTTTGGCAACGTTCCGGGGGACTGGTTCAAATTATATATATATAACATCAAACCTCTCAAATTTCAAATATAACATCAAACAGAATTTTCGATCTAAAAATTATGAGTTGGACCGCTTGAGTCCAACGTGAATATTCAGCCATTTTTAAAAAAAATTATGTGACCACTTTGACACGTAGCATTTGTTTTATACTCGAACATATTTAATATATGTGATATTAGTAATATTATACATATTGTTTTCGTATACAATGTAAAGATAAAGTATGAGAAATAGAAAGGGGAGCATAGAGAAGGCATGTTTTCTGTTTATAAATTGTTAATGGCTATTATAACGCCGGCCTACATCTATATACAGCTAATACCTAACGTACGTGGTCAGATTTGTCTATCTATGTAATTAGGGATATCAATGTTTGGGTTTCACGTGTCGCGTGTGGCTTTTGCGCTATGCGCGAACGTGGGGTTTCAAATACAAGTCTGCACCTAAGGTAGCGGTGCGGGTTCCCATGATATCAAAAAAAATAAAAAAATAAAAAAAAAATGTTTGGGTTTTATCCGGATCGATCCGAAACCGCTCAAAACCCATTAAATTTTAAAGTAGCGGTTCTGGTTCTTATTCCGATTCAAGACCTGTTTTAGATCCGGACTGTTTAGATCTATAGTTTGATGGTTCGGTCCGATCCGGATCTGGTTCTGGTTCCAAAACCAGACCAATAATTATTTATTGGTTCTGGTTCGAGTAAAACCCATCTATTGACAAGCCTAAGTTTAAATAGACAACTTAGGCTTGTCAATGGGCTAGTTTTATCCATATCGATTCGAAATCACTCATAACCCATTAAATTATAAAGCAACAGTTTCGATTTCAGTTCCGGTTCTTGCCGGTTCTGATTCCAGATCCGTTCAGATCCGGACAGTTTAAGACACATAGTTGATGATCCGGATCCGGTCCGGATCCAGTATCTAATGGATTGGTTCCAGAACCAAAACCATTATTTATTTATTGGTTCTGATCCGGGTAAAACTCACCCACATCCCTATATATAATATTGCAAAATATAATTGATGCCAAATGTGCCCTTAAGTGTAATAGAGTTTGAATGGATTGCATCACTTTGTCTAGCTAAAAAAGTTTGGCATGGCTAGAACCTTGAATCTTAATTTCCAACTACCATACCCTATCAAAAATTATATGAACCGTCGCTTGTCACAGTAAAATATGTTATGAAATATCAGTTTGCAGTAGAAGCTAGATCGAAATTTTAACTTTCCTAATTAGTTTAACTCGGGTTTTTGATTCGTCAAAATCAAATTATTTATACTCCTATATACTTACGAGAAATTAAGACCATTAAATAGATCCCTATTAATGGGTATATCTAATGCGCGCGGGCACATTCATAGATTAATGTAGAGATTCATTAATTAGTACATTAAATAACTAGGTAATTAGCTTAATGCAACTTTTAATCTTTTTTTATCTATTATGAATCCTAGCATAGGTGAGGTTTCTCCCCTCTAATTTAAAATTAATGAGATCTTTAACCAAATTGTGGTTGGGTTTCTTCCGAACTTATATTTATCTAATTGATGAATTTATTTATTTAATGTTGGAACCTTTATTAATTTTTCATCACTATTATTTCAGCTTTTAATCTATTCCTTTTGTAATCTAGCTAGATAAATAGTACGTGCAACCAACGCAAGTAGAAGTTGTGGATAAAATACTATTAATTTATATATCAAAATAGATCAATTGTATCACAATTTATTGAAAAAAAGTAGATACAAATTTGTATTATTCTAAAACAAATAAAGTAATGGTAAGACATGTACATGTATATATATAATAATACACGCTTTAACAGTAGTAACAGATTATAAATGAATCAATTTACTGGAAATAATACAACATTACCCAAATTTGTAATTCTCATATGATTTTAGAAATATTGCAATTACCACACAATCTCTATTTTTTTCAATCACAACACCGCCTGTTTTTTACACTTACAACATCTCCAATTCTTTTAGCAATAACACTACATCGTTTCATTGGTAAACGCAGTCGAACAAGTGGCACATATTGGAAAGACTTTAGTGAAAAAATTGGGGTTGTTGCAACTACACAAAAAATTAAAAAGATGCTGTTGTAATTGCAACATTTACAATCATATGAAAATTAAAAATTAAGATAAAACATTGTGGTATTTCTAATATTCAACCCTAAAATTTTTTGCTTATAGTTTGAGTAAATTTATTTATCTTGGCAAGGGAAATGATAGATTCAAAGAGCTCGTTTGGTAGACAAGTTTAGATATATCGAGATAGATAAGACATAGATATGTATCGTAGATAATGTGAGATTGGTATCGTATATTGTTGTTTGATAGATAAGATATAAAATATAGATAACAAACCTTGTTTGTTTGGTACATTAGATAAAAACATAGATTAAGTTACAAAATGACCAATTTAACCTTATTACCAAAAAAAATGACAATTATACCCTATCAATTATGTAGCCCATCTACGCCTCTTCTGTATCAAGTTGGCGCGCATTTGGAAGTGAGGGGAAGAGGCAACCATCTACGCAGAAAGTCGAGACGAGAAAACGTTGTTGTTTCTTCTTTGAGGAAAAGATTTCTTACCTTGTTCGCTAGGTTCTTCGACGATTGTGGTAAAAGGTTTGTCCGAACTTTGAAAGGTTTTCTTTTACCTTGCATTTCGACAACAAGCAATGAAAATTGTAGTTAGATTCGTCTCAAGAAAGGGTGGAAAATAGAAATATTGCTTCGATTTGTAAGAGATGTTACGAACCCGCTTCAAAAATTATCGATCCGAAGTGTATGTTTGGATTTGATGCTTCGTCTTCGAGTTGAATCGCGTCGACCACCCTTCAATCGACAGCGTAAAGCCGGACACGAGCGTAAGCAACGAAATTGGGAGGCCGTGGCGTGAACGTTTGTGATAGTCCGACGCAGCTTGTTCGATTTGAGCTTCTTCGAGTTCAATCGCGTCGAGCCGACGCAGCATTACGAAATTGGGCGCTAGGGTCCGGAATGTTTGTGATGCTCGAAGGGTAGATTTGTCTTGCTCCGGTGTCCGATTACCTATCTCGTTGTTTAGGTTAAGATGTGTTATACTCGGTGAATAGTGTTTTATGTGCGGGCCGAGCATCAAAAACGGGCCAGCGAGTATAGGAATACATGATACCAAACAATTGGTTAACATAAGATAGCCAAGCTATCTATGCCTTTTATGGGCTACCAAACGAGCCCAAAGTGTTAGCTAAAGGAAAGAAAGGAATCAATGGAGCAGATTAAGGAAGATAGACATCTTCCAGAAATAGATTGATATCATACCTTGTATAGCTCTAGAATTGTAGTATATCTAGACTTGATGAAATAAGAATGAATATCTTACTATCGAATATCAATTCAACATGGTATCAGAGCCAGGTTTGGGCTCAGAAAAAATTCATCATCGCCCTTATACCAATCTCGGCCAAAAGGCACAATTTTTAATCTCTTCCTCCACCAAACCTACACCAAAATGTCGAGACCAAGAAACTAAACCACCAAGATGTTCATAAGTTAAAGACAAGCAAGAATGTCACTGTGGCGTTCAAACTCAATGGAAAAAATTATCCATTGTGGGTAAGACTTATGAAGATAGCGATTGGGAGCAGAGGAGCAGTCTCACACATCAGAGATGAACCCTTAAACGAAGGGGATAAGGGATACCAGGAATGGGAAGAAACAGATCTCGTAGTCTTCTCGTGGATCGTCGACAATATCGAGAACGATATCATCGCCGACTTCGCACACCATCAATCGGCAAAGGCAATATGGGATAATCTTGCGATTACCTATGAGAACAAGGCCGATCCATACCTCATCTACGACCTGGAAGAAAAAGCAAATACAATTAGCCAAGGAGATATGGATCTAGAAACATACTATCGGAAAATCCATGGGTTATGGATTAATGTCGATAGGTGTCAAAAACAACCAATTTCGTGCTGCGACAAAGGCATAAAACAGTTCAGAACCCATGCTAACACGAAACGATTGTTCAAATTCTTGGCAGGCCTAGATCAGAAATACGAAGGAATCAGACGAGATATCCTCAAAGAAGAACCCCTTCCCTCAGTCGAAGCGGCCTATGGCATGGTGAAAAGGGAGGCGGCTCGAAGACAAATCATGCCACCATCCCCAACACCTACTGGAGGAATCGCCGCAGGCGCTGGAAGCGCAGACTCATCATCGGGAGAGATCGGCTTCGGGTACGGAGCCCAGAGAAATCGGGGAGGCAACGGCGCACCATCACGACCGCCGCCAGCCAAGAACGCCGCCGCCAACAGCTCCAGACCGGTGGACAAAAGCAAGCTTTGGTGCTCTCACCTGGAAAGCGAAGACACACGTGAAACGTGTTTCTTGAGAGTCGGATACCCTGAGTGGTGGGAGGAGAAGCCGAAGAGAGCCTCTACAAATTTTGCCCGCGGGACAGACGATCGAAAAGGAGAGAACGCACCCACCGGAGAAATCAGTAGTGGAGGCGGCAACGGCGGAGGCGGCAACGGTGGAGGCGTCGGAAACTTTGTAGGTCGCGCGTCTGAGAGGAGAACCGAGGAGGAGGGCGGTGGAGGTAAAATGAGGGTTAGGGTCAAAATCCCTAACCCTTTAATCCCCAATTTACCCAATTTACCCTTTGAAATTCAGAATTTGCAGAATGGCCCCCAGAGTCTCACAAATTCGCTTTTAAATACTTTTAATCGTTTTGGACCCTTACGAGAATTTTCCGCTGTGTTTCATATGAAAAATGATTCTAATGAGCATAAAAAGGGATGGATTTTTGATTGTGGGGCCACCGATACAATGACTCCGGAGATGAAAGATTTTAGTAATTTCACCAAGATTACTAAAACCTTTATCAAAACGGCAAATGGGGAATTGATTATCACAGGTGAGTGGAACTATAGAGATATCTCCAAATCTCTGTTTGTCAAATTGTTTGTTTGTTCCTAACTTGTCCCAAAGATTGATGTCTGTGAGCCATGTGACTCGGGAACTGAATTGTACATTGCTAATGTTCCCAAACTACTGTGTATTGCAGGATATCCGGACGAAGAGGATCATTGGGCGTGGCACTGAGGAACAAGGGCTCTATTATGTGGACGGGGCAGCTCATCATGGTAGTGCAATGCTAACTCAAAGGTCCACGAAAGATGAAGTTCGATTATGGCACCAAAGACTAGGACATCCTTCTTCTGGTTATTTTAAACTTTTATTCCCAAACATTTCAATTCCAAAGATTTTTTTTGTGAAACTTGTGTTTTGGCTAAGAGCCATAGACAATCTTTCAAACCTTCCAATACTAGAGTTAATTCTATGTTTTCTTTAGTGCATGCCGATGTGCGGGTCCCTTTTTGTTATTGGGGAATAGCATTAAGTATTTTGTGACCTTTATTGATGATTGTACTAGAGTAACATGGATTTATTTCTTGAAACATAAATCAAGTGTTTGATAAATTTGTCATGTTCTTTAAGATGGTCAAAACTCAGTTCCACACTACTATCCAAATGCTCCGATCTGATAATGGGAGGAATTTGTTAATCACTCGATGTCCGAATTTTTGCCAATAATGGTTTAATCCATCAAACCTCTTGTGCTATACACCGAACAAAATGGGTAGTCGAAAGGAAAATAGGATCATCTTAGAAATAACCCGATCTCTAATGATTGAATCTTGTGTCTCTGTCTTTCTCTGGCCTGAAGCTGTAGCAACCTCTGTTTTTCTGATCAATCGGCTTCCTACAAAAATTCTAAACAAGAAAACCCCTCTTGATGTGTTATCTAAACAAGCTCAAATCCCGGAATCCTTGAGTCTCTCACCAAAAGTCTTTGGATGTACTGTCTATGTTCATATCCCCAAACATGAAAGAACCAAACTGGCACCATGTGCTACAAAATGTGTCTTTGTAGGATATGGAATTAACCAAAATGGGTATAGATGTTTTGATCCAACAACTAAGAAGATTGTTACCACCATGAACTGTAACTTTCTTGAAACTGAGTTCTTCTACACAAACCACCTTAGCGGTCAGGGGGAGAGTGAAAATAGACATGGAGACCACCTAAGTTGGCTTGTGTACAAATCGAACGATTCTTGCGTAGACCAACAAGAGACATCAACAGTCACTATCGCCGAGCACACCCCTCCACCTGAGTCCCCAAAGTCCTCTCCCATTGAGAATCCGATTCCGATATCCGAGGTAACTTCTGAATCAAATATTAGTGAGGATATGATCTCCACTAACACCGCAAAGATCGTGAGAAGAGGAGGATAACACTATAGACGGTGACACTGGCCGATATATTCTCCCACCTCGCAGCACACGAGGAGTCCCTCCAAAACGATATTCGCCAGAGAGAATCAATACCAAAAGCAAATATGGTATGGCCAATTTCGTAACAAGGAATTTGACTAAGATGGCACGAGCCTTCGAGGCAGCTCTCTACGAAGAAGAAGAGATTCCTAGAAATGTGAAAGAAGCCATGGAGTCTGAACATTGGAGGGATGCAATGAACACCGAAATGGAGGCATTACGAAGGAATAACACGTGGGTCAAAGACAGATTGCCAGAAGGGATAAAGGCAGTTGGTTGCAGATGGGTGTTTACAATTAAACGTAAACCAGATGGATCGATTGAAAGGTACAAGGCAAGATTAGTGGCAAAAGGGTATACTCAGACGTATGGAGTGGATTATGCTGAGACTTTCTCACCTGTGGCAAAAATCAACACTTTGAGAGTTCTTTTTTCAATAGCAGCTAACAAGGATTGGCCTCTCCACCAATTCGATGTGACAAATGCGTTCTTACATGGAGAACTTCCAAAACCCGTGTTTATGTGCCTCCACCGTGATTTGCGAGAAGGATTCAAGATGGAGAAGTGTGTCACCAAGAGAACCTTATATGGGTTGAAACAGTCTCAGAGCTTGGTTTGGGAGATTCATCAAGCGATGAAGAATATGGGTACAAACAAAGTAACTCGGATCATACTTTGTTTCTCAAGAAAATGGGAGAAGATTACTTGTCTCATTATCTATGTGGATGACATGATCATCACTTGGAGATGACATAGAGGAGATAAGCAATCGAGAAAGAATTTGTTTAGTGAATTCGGATGAAAGACTTGGGTCTTCTCAAGTACTTCTTAGGAATCGGTGTTGAGGTCAAAGAAAGGGATCTTCATTAGCCAAAGGAAGACATCCTCGATATACTTGCAGAGACGGGATGTTAGATTGTAAACCTTCGATACCCGATGGTACAAAATCACAAGCTACAAGTTATGAAGGAGCTAAACTTCTTGACGGGGAGATATCGAGACTAGTAGGAAGACTTATCTACCTATCACACACAAGACCGATATCGCTTATGTTTGTAGGGAAAGTAAGTCAATTTATGCACTCACCACAAGAAGATCATTGGAACGCCGCAATAAGGATTGTTCAAGATTGAAGGAAGGAGCTGTCGAGCATGGATTGCTTTTTAAGAAGCATGGACACTTAGACATTTGTGGATTCACGTATGCATGATAAGGTGGGAGTCCAAATGATATGAAATCAACAAATGGATATTTCACCTTTGTTGAGGAAATCTTGTTACATGAGAAGTAAAAAATGTTGAAGGTTGTCGACTATCCAGTGCGCTTGCGTAATTCCGAGGAATTAAGAATGGCCTTACGGAAATACTATGGCTAAGGAAACTCATGACAGCTCGGTGTTTTCTCATCAAAGACATGTCATTGTTTTGCGACAATGAGAACTTGAGAGATTGAGTTTGAAATCCAACGGCTATAACCGGCCATTAGTATCTCTGAGAATCTGCTCAACATGATAGGACCAAGCATGTTGAGATTGATTGAGCATTTCATCAAAGAAAGATTGAAGTTAAGATCGTTGAACTTCCATATGTCATATCGAAGATCAACTTGCAGATATCTCGACTAAAGGCGCTAATGCTAAAACATTTCAAGAAGTATTGGGCAAGCTAAGCATTGGGAATCCCACTACTCAACTTGAGGGGGAGTGTTAGCTAAAGGAAAGAAAGGAATCAATGGAGTAGATTAAGGAAGATACGAAAAGAAGACATCTTCCGTAAATAGATTGATATCATAGTGTTAGCTAAAGGAAAGAAAGGAATCAATGGAGCAGTTAAGGAAGATAGACATCTTCCGTAAATAGATTGATATCATACCTTGTATAGTAGCTCTAGAATTGTAGTATATCTAGACTTGATGAAATAAGAATGAATATCTTACTATCGAATATCAATTCAACACAAAGTTAGTGTGACCACTTATTAGCTAAGTCTCTATTAATTCGATAATGCTCTACAATTTGCTATATAACAGAATTAATCGAGAAGTTAATGTATCATCTGGGGTGAGCTTTGGTTAACCATCCATTTGTCTTATAAAAATACGATCATGCGATTTTTTACCGATTTGGTTAATCGTTAAAAATAAAAATAAAAATAAAATCGTTATATCGATCAATCTAAAAATAAGTTTGGTTAACTAATTATCCAACGATTAACAATAAAGAAATAAAATTGAATTTTTTTTATAGCTCAAAAAACATATTTTAGAAAAGTACAAACTGTAATTCCAAAATAATTTATCGATTTACAGTTGAGGATAAATGAAAATAAATAACTAAAGTTTACAATTGAGAATATCAAAATATATCTTCTATCTCGAGATTTAGTTAATAGTTGAGAATCAATTAAAGTTGACGGCTTTACAATTGAGAAACCAAAAAACAGCTTCATGCTGGTATATAAATTTAAATTTTAAACATACTTTCACGGTTTCACACAAGACTGGTCTTGACAAAAAGGAAAGGGCACCCAACTTATATACCAAACTTTGATAAAAATGATACAGCTCATATCCATTTGTAAAATTGTGTACAACCTATACCCATTCTATTAAAAAAATAGTTTTTGAATAAAAACAGTCAAACCTACTGAAATTTACAGTGTTTGTCTTCTTTGTCATATTATGTTGTGATTGGACAACACATTCTCCTTTATTTTTTTTTCTGTCTTCGGTCAAAATGGCGAGGAGCCGTAAATTTTTGTAATGCACATGGCCTAATAAATTTTTCGAATTGGATTCATTTTACAAGCATATCAATTATTTACTTCATTCCTCGAATTGAAACTCTAGCTTTGGTCGAGAGAGAAGAAGAAGAGAATTGAAGCGCATAATTTTTCTCAAATAAGGTAAGTGATTCATTACGGAAAATTGTTTAAAACTTGAGATTTAAGTCCAAAATGTGAATTGGTCGACTAAACCAACTCTCCGGTCAGACATGTAATTTCATTTCTTCCCATTCTCGTGAAGAACAACCGAGATCCGAGGTAAACGCCAAAATCAGATTTTGTTCAATATATACATGTTACTTGTTAAAATGAAGTTTCCTATCGGAGAAGTATTGTTGGTCGATCGAGACAACTAATTTCACCGTAAACAACGCGTTATATCTTGAAATTGAATTAATTTGTTGTTTCCGATCGTCAAACTGCCTCCTGGCCGAGGAAGGCTTTTTCCGGTCGACTCAGAGAGAAGCCTTCCTAATCGGAAACATTGATTTTTCAATTTACGATATCAATTTAATTTTCTAATAATTAGTTATTAATTGAATTTTGTAATAATGCAGAACCATATTTTACGATTATTTTCAAGTAACGAGTGACAATATGTCGGACTTACTCGTATGTTTTCGTATATTATTTTGAAACAATATAGTTATGCGATTTTTAATATGTTTACCGTATGTATATTTTGTAATTGAGCTATTTTTCGAGCTTACAGTATGTATATTTTGGATAAATGTTGCTAAATGTGATTGAATAATATGATTGAATATGAGTAGTTAATATTTCGAACAATATGATTGAATATGAGTAGTTAATATTTATCGATATGGCGTTGAATTATGTTATTGAATAAATAGTGTTTATGGCTTGTATGTTTTCGATTGAATGAGATATTTGTTTCGCGTAAATAATGTGATTGAATAAATAGTGTTTATGGTTTAGAATGGTTAAATTGTATTACTTAATTATGGCGAGTGTTTTGACCGGTGATTTGTAGAGATTGATTTCTAATTATTTGTGATATTTGTATGATAGGATGTTTATTGATGCGAATTATAGACAAATGAAATAATTATTGTAGTATTTTGTTGGTTTGTCAGACGTTGTGTAATATGTGACATTGATATAATTGTAGGTCGATCCTGTTTTTTGAGGCCTACCACGATAAATGTGGTGGCGGATGTAAAGACTTATTATAGGATGATTATTTTAAGTATATTAAGAATGTCTTGCTAGATAAGGACGGCCAAGAGTTGCTAGATATCTTTAGGGGGTTGCTTTGGTCATCTGATTGATTGGATTCCCGTGCCTAAGTCTAGTTTATCTTTGCACCATATAGTCTCCCGTCAGATAGAACCTACGCAACCGGAGATGTATTTTTTCATCAATGGTAGATATATATGTTTTTCCATTAGAGATTATGCTCTAGTCACCGGCCTGCAATTTGGGTCATTATCATTTGATCCCACACAAGACTACGACTTGAGCGACGTTGAGGTCTATAGGCTTTTTTGCGGGGGCACACAGATTACATTACGTAATCCATTAGATAGATTTTGTAGTAGTGATTTTAGTGAAGATGTAGATCTTCGTTTATATTTACGTGTGGCCCACGTTATTATCCTCTATGTATTCGTATTTGGGTACGAGACGGGGAAAATAATAGCTGATTGGGTTTGGGCATTGGTTGACGATCTAGAGGCGTTTTGCTGATTTCCGTGGAGGCATACAGCTACGTGATATTGAGATATTATACGACGCAAAGGTCAACCTAATGCTCAAGCACCACTTTTACGGACCATCTGGGCACTATATGTTTGGTCACCGAGATCATACCAGCTTGGGAAGTATAGCTGGGACGACATCAATCCCACAACAGATCCGAGAGTGTTGAGGTGGAAGTTCAAGAGTAGCTCTCACCGCAGCTTTTACGCTCTTTTGAGCAAGAGGTACCGGATTTTATTATAATTTTAAATCATGTATGAGGTATTGTATTTATTAGAATATTAAATAAATCTTTCAATTTATTGTAGGTCGATTATCATCTCACAATGATCGAGCCCGACTCATTCGAGGTTAGCACCGCCATCGGTGTTTGTCTCACACCCTCTCCACTCGGTGTGAATTTTCTTGCATCACAAATCATTTGAGGAGGGATGACGCTCCTTCTCGTCGGGTGTGTCTCATCCGGTGGATGAGCCTCGACGAGACGCCGAGTTCCGGGAGGGTTCCACGCTTGTTCGTGATCCCGATCTTCGTGGTCTCCATCGAGCACCCTCGAGTTTTCACCTTCACGACCCACCTGAGGTCATCGCCGGCCGAGTTCGCTGAGATTCCGGTTGTTCGTGAGCCGCAACATGCCTATATGTGGATAGTCGCCCATCCGCTGAGAGACGGACACGGGAAACATGCTGCAACTTCTTCTTCATCGAAAGGTGGTGCTCACCCCGACGCCTTAGTTCCGCCGATCGTCGTTGGATCCGTGAATCTATCCGGAGAGTGAGACAGAGCAAAGGCAACGCGCCGAGAGGTCTATAGAAGAAAAGTGAATTCCAAAGATGAAGAAATGGTTTGAAAGTTTATTTGAGAAGACTCGATGTGGTTGCACACATAGAGAAGATGCATATACACCCGCACCTCAGGCCGTGAATCTTCCGAGGACGACGACGACGACGAGAGGTGGAGGTATTGAGCCGGCTGAGGCAGCCCTACATCAGCCTAGTGATACCCCTCACCGCTACTCTTTCCAGATCCATGGTACCAGTCCTGGAACTGCATCTCGTCATACCATGATCGGACTGGACCTATTTAGTGATATGACGCCCAGACATCGTCAGTGCGTACTTTCGAGCCTGCAAAGCAGCAGCTGGAGCAACAGTAACTATTAAGTCTCATATTTGACGCAGTTTATAGTATTTCATTATATTTGTTATGTTTTTCATTTTACAGCAACTCATATGCTTAAATGTTTGTAGTTGGAAGCCCAGAGAGGTGAACGAGCACGGAGACCTTCGGTTGCAATGAGGTCACCGTATGTTAATAGCCCGGTCCCACGTCCGATTTCTGGCGATGTATTGATACAGTAAGAGCTTTTCTTGAAGAGAAAGAACGCAGTGGTGGTTGTTCGGGGTACTCATCGTCAAATCCAGGTTGCATTTTTCGTGCATCTCGAAATGCCAGAAAGGCCTTTCGATGTTCGGGTAAGTACGTTTTTATAAAATATGCTTCGTTTTTTTGAAGTACATCTACTTATATTGATATGTATCCCTACAATAATTTTGCAGATGGTCGATCTATTCATGATGCATTTGATGAATAGACTCGATGCCGGGATCGACTTATTGGATGTGGTGGATTCTCATAACACAATCATCCTCGATACCGGTTTTTCGTAAGTATTATGTCTTTAATACAATCAATATATATTATATATGTGTAGTATCCGAATTAATTAATTTTCAATGTTGAATGATGTTTATGCAACAAGCATGGTTCGAGGTACACGGAAGGCTTTCGTCCTTCATTCAAGACCCGTGAGGCATCATTGCTTTACCCCGATACCATTGCTTCGCACGGGAGCCACCAGCGCATTGGATGGCGGTTGTCCTCGGTTTTGTTCGGTCATAGACCATGGATACGCCACGCAGTAACCTATTTAATACAATAAGTTGTAAAATTGAAAATTTCCTTATTCATTTTCTAAATATTAATTTTATAGATCATCATCCCATGCGCCATCGACCGCGCTTCGTGATATGTCGCATGGATATGCACTCGTCATTGCGGTCGCTTCGACTCGCAACGCTGGCGGATGGACCGTGATCAATTGGATGCGAGGATGATGGAGTTCGAGTGCTCGTGATAGATTATTGCAGCCGCCGCTCTTCTCTAGATGGTTCGAGAATAACTCCCACCGGATACCACCATGGAACAATGATGCGATTATTACACATGTCAAGCTTCAGAGGTATTTCACCTGTGACGACGATTTCGTTGATGGTCCATTTGCGCATGACTGTAGAACGCCTTATTTTCGGTTCATCGAGCATCGAATGGGTATGTCTAATACTTTAGCATATAGAAAGAAGGTAGGTGGAAGTATATATGAGTTATGTGAGCCATATAGGAAGCCGAGAGAGCGAGCGTAGAGGATGATGATTTCTTTTATATTATCTCATGTAATAGATCTTCATTATAATGTCAATTCAATGGATTAATTTCAATTTCAATTTCAATTTCAATTTCCTTTAGCTGTATAATCTTCAATTTAATAGATTCTTGGTCGATATTATCGAGAATTGATTAATTTCTTCATATCAATAACAAATAACAATGATGGTGTGGATAATAATGTTAATAATGTCTTTACATGAACAAATAGTATTATAATATCAATAACAAATAATAATAATAATAATAATAATAATAATAATAATAATAATGTATTTACATGAATAAGTGTTTTCATTACAATGTCACTGCCTCGACAAGTAAGGACACTCCGACGAGTATGAGATTCGCACACACAAGCTACATGTCCGTGGTGCACGACTTCTACTACTCGATCCCACTTCGCTGGATGACGATATCGACCCACTTTCGGGCCCACTTGACGGACTTTATTAGGAGGCATAACCGTAATTCCAAAGAACATCTAGAGGAACAAATTAACTAGACCGTGGCTCAACAGATTGATCCGATACGAGTATGCTTCGCTAGCTTTGCGTAATGGTAGTACTCCCCACATAGTTAGATATATGGTGACCTTTATGACTAAAAATTTATATAATCAATTATATGTAAGTGAAATCAAATTGATCGTAAAAATTAACATAATTAAACTTAAATGCGCACTATATAGCGCAATAAAGATGAGAACACGGTATCATATCCATTTCCCACTCCAAACACGCACACGATTGCGTATTGAGATTCACTCAATGTTTTGTTTCCGTGCTCGACTTTGAAAGTGGAGTCCACGAGGGCACTACATCGATCCGCGTGATAGTTCCATTGATACCATCATCTTACGAGCCGCTTCGGGGTCAATTCAGCCGCGCACTCTTTGTCGCTTCATGTCTCTCATCGAACCATTTTTTTCGTAATGTGACGGATTGCCTCAATCATTGAGCAAATTGGCAATCGCTCAGCCCACAATAATCGAGAATCGAATGATTCGGCATTGTTCGATGTCATAAAACTGTAGCGCCTAATGGGGCACTGTGATCTAGCCCACTTCTGCACTCCAACCTCCACCAACTTGGTATATGCGCCACTACCATCGCCCTTCACGAGAGACTTTAACATAGCCATCACTTTTTCAAAGTATGCATCTTGGTACGCATAAGCGGCTTTCTAGAATAACTTTGCGGATGGTTGCCCAAACGGGGTGATTTTTTTCAGCAGATGGTAGTAGCATAATCCGTGTGTTGCATCGTGGTACACACTGACCGCGCTCATTATACCGACACGGGCATCTCAAACAATCAACATCTCCGGATTTGATCCATAAGCGCTTGTAGTCGAGACAAACCAAGTCCATGAGATATCATTCTCGATCGGACCAATTCCATAAGCTAATGAAAACTTGCTCGTTGTCGCCCTTTGTCACAAGAACGAATAATATGCCTTTATCATGCCCTTCGCGCGCATCGCCCACTACAATCACGGGTCGGAGGCACAATGTACGCCTAACTGCATGAACCGAGCGCGACAAAGAGGTGACGGAACCGACCATCCGATCCAATATCCAAGTCACCATCGAACCGGATTGCTCATCCGTAATATATGCAGATAACTCGGTAGTAGCTGAAATGATTCTTCATGTCCACCGATATCATCTCGATCGCCTATTACGGCTCGCATTGCTACACTATATGTAACGTACACCGTACACTACCGCAAATCAGCCATAATGGACCTCGGCTTTAGCACTTCACCGCCTTCGCATTTTTCGTGATATGTATGCTGCAATTACACGGCATTAACCTTCCTTACTCCGATATTCACTAGTTCGTGCGCAAGTATGTATAGCATCAAACTTATGGACAAACCAAAATCCACCTTGCCGCGATGCACGTAGTAGAAAAGGACATCGATTATGATATCGACATTTGAATGTAATCCTCAAATTATCGGATCGAGTAATAACAAATTCTACTCGACGCTCCAAATGCCATAACCCCACGGATATCTTCGCTCACCCTTGTCGTCAAGATGGAACCTTCGTCACCATCTGGGTTCGGAACCGAGTCCAGAGGACGAGTAAAGAGATTAATCAAGCATCATGAGAAATAACAGGACTAGCCGGTTGCTCATCTCCTCAACTTCTTCCGCTCTAGGCCTCCTACGACGCTATGCGTGTTACTCGCATAATCGTAGATAGAAGCTTCCCGAATCCACCCTCTCGACGGATCCATGCGCCAAACTCTACAAATGAGCCATAGCTCACCAAAGGCATCATGATCTTCTTCCTCTTCATCCGACTGCTTCATCTTCTTCTTCTTCTTCAACGTAGTCATCATCATCGCCGTCCTCAACAAGTGTATCACCCCGGTTGCAGATATGTCGGGAAATGTAATTCTCGGACGGATCCATGTGTTGCGGCATATATTGAGACGATCAAGATCAAACCAATCGATGAAGCAAATTGTTGTGTAAATGTCTTATCGAACGATATGTGTTGGGGAGTGTAGTCATATGTTGACGAGGATGGTATCTCGAACGAAGGTCTATATAGTTCTTGCTCTGATTGGGATGTGTTAGCATCGTGAGTCACATAGACCTCTGGTTGGGTATCATGAGCCAATCGAACAAGATGATCATCATTACTCAAAGTAATTTGATAATTCTACCACTCCGAGATCTCGATAGATAATGCAGTTGGTAGGTTGTACTCAACGAATTTGTCGACATAATTTGATCAATCATCTCTATGAACTCCGAGATAATTACATTGTCCATTCGAACAAAGGCATTTGACTGATACCCCCCAAGGTAACATAAAGAAGGATCCCAGTGCCCTCCATATCTAACAATAATGTTCTTCCATCCCGACATCTATAACAACAACAAGATTACATTAGCAGAAATATACAGTCTTAATATGATTTTTCTAATGTATAAAACAAATATACAGTCTTAATGTTTACACTAAAATTATCGCTACAATAAGAAAAAATAGCAATCTAATCAAAGTCTAATTAAATAATTAAAGTCTCTACTATAAATAATTAAAGTCTCTTACAATAAATTAATTAAAAGGGGACTTATCTAAACGAATTATGCCAAGACTTATCTAAACGAATTATTCAATAATTATAAATTGCGTAAACAATCGAATTATCTAAACAAAATAAACAAAATAAATCTAAACAAAATTAATAATAACAAATCTAAATAAAACTAAAGATAGTATTATAAATTGCTCGAATTATCTAAACAAAATTAACAATAATAAATCTAAATAAAACTAACAATAATAAATCTAATATTATAAACAACAATAATTAAGTTTATGAATTAATTAGTTATTTACATTATAATTAATTACTATATTCATCCTAATTGAAAACTTAAGATAACTACACTAAAATTATCCTAATTGATTTCATTTAAAATTAATTTCTAAAACAAAAATCTCTCTCCTTCGATCAGCTTTTATATCTCCGTCGATATTTCCTTGTTTTCGATCGACCGAGACATCAATTAATAATTAGTATTAAATTCATTTGATAATTCAAGATTCCGATCGAAAATAAGCTCTCCCACGACAATTGAAGATTCCGATCGACCGAATCATGATTAATTTGATAATCCTTGTTTCCGATCGATCAATTTGATGTTTCCTACGACCGAATCAATTATATATACGAATTATGCAATAATTAATTCAATTATCTAAACGAATTATATCTTCGATAATCTTGTTTCACGATCGAATCAATTCAAAATTAATTACACTTAAAATCTCTCTCGGTCGATGATTCCTTGATTCCGATCGACCGAATCAAGGAATCATCGACCGAAGAGAGAGATTTTTAAGTGTAATTTAATTTTCTAATTTATTTATGCTTTAAAAAAAAAAAACCATGATTCAATGATTTAATTATTATTTTTTCATATAAAAAACCCATAAAATCATATAAAACATCTAATTTCATCTAAACGAATTATATCCAATTATATATACGAATTATGCAATAATTATCTAAACGAATTATATCCAATTATATATAGGAATTATGCAATAAATTCAAAACACTAAACGAATTATCCAATTAATTTAATTATCTAAATGAATTATATCCAATTATATATACGAATTATGCAATAAATTCAAAACACTAAACGAATTATCCAATTAATTTAATTATCTAAACGCAATAATTTATCCATACCAATAAACAATAATAAATCTAAACAAAATTAACAATAGTAAATCTAAACACAAATTAATATCATAAACAACAATAAATTCAAAACACGTGTCGAAAATAAATAAAAATTCGAATAACTTACTTGTTGAGACATAGTTACGGGTTCGATTGAAGAAATAAATTTGAAAATTTTGAATATAAAATAGAAATGAACGAACTAAAATTAGAGGAGCAAGAGCAAGAACAATTTATTGGATTTGTATTTGTTACAATCGATTGTATAAATAGGAGAGAATTTGTTCAATTATTGGTGATCAAATCTTTCTTCAAAGAATTTTTCTCGCATTTATTTGTCTTCTTTAATTTTTCTCGCAATTTTAGTGTAAGCTTTTACTTTCAGAGTACTATTTTGTACAAGATTAATTAATATCAGAATATGAAGGATAATTTCAATATTAAATATTTCAAAATTAATAAGTTATGTTATAATTTCAAGATTTCAATATTTTGCAAAATTTCCATCATAGATTATCAGAATATTAATTTAAATATCATACATTCAATTTAAATTAATTAGTATTAAATAATTTGATATATCCTTGTTTCCTATTAAAAATCGCGATTCGGTCGACCCTTTGATGTTTCCTGTCGACCGAGACATGAATTAATAATTAGTATTAATTTCATTTCATATATACTTGTTTCCTGTCGATAATTCCTCTCCAATGATCAATTTGATGTTTCCTACGATCGGGATATGAATTAATTAAAATTGTATTAAAATCCTCTCTCCTATTCGACCAATTAGTATTAAAATTTAATTTTTAATTTGAATTAATTAAAAATCCAAATTCCGGTCGATGAAAGTCCTCTCTCCGGTCGATGATTCCTTGATTCCGGTCGACCGGAAACAAGGAATTGTCGACCGGAATTTTTGATTTTTAGGTGTTAATTAATTTTTTGATTCATTTATTTTTTAAAAAAAAAAACAGGATTCGATGATTTAATTATATTTTTTTCATTATTTTCTCACACTTTTTCTCTATATAAAGTAATTTAAAGAATAACTGATTATAATTTCGAAATCATTTATCTGATTCACGTGTTGTCAACAAACAAAAATATTATTGATTCACATGTTAACGGACAAAAACATTACTGTTTGGTCAGTGGCAAGTCATTTCACTGACGAAACTGCACTAAATATATATATTAAAAAATATAAATGGGTATGTTGTGTATTCATTTTGGAAAATTGGTATGAGTTGTACACACTTTTACAAATGTTTGTAGTGGTATATATTTACCCAAAAGGAAAGGAAGCCGGGACGAAACTATAAAGTGAGCTCTTCATCAATAATTAAAAAATACAATATAATATTCATAAAGATTTTATTAATATAAATCATGACATCTTCTAGTTTTTTTACTTGTAAAATAATTTACAATATTATTTTTCAAGATTTCCTAAGATATCTTTTTTAATATATAAAATTGCCAAGCTATTTAATCTTTCTTGTGACATCGACGATTTTAAATATATATGTATCCTTGATTTCGAATCCAGGTGTTCATAATCTAATGAGATTCTCAATTTATATTTTTAGATGAATGTTTATTTTAACTCAATTCTATATATATGAGAGTACAAACAGTTGGGAATGCAAAAATTATCTAAAAACACAAGTTGTAATACATCTATATACTCGGGTTAGTTAATAAAGATTAATCATAACAGTAGAAAACTTCTATATGATAGTTTCTTAAGATTTAATATATATATACATATATAGAGAGAGAGATCAAATAGTATCCAAGCCCCAGATAGTATGTAATACTCAATCTCATCCATCCATCCATCCATCCATCCATCCTATTAATCATGTGACTGAGATTCGCGCCTGATTTTTAAAGTTTTTACACGTTAATTTGTGGTAGTAAGTGTAGATTAGTAATTTGATTTGTTATGTGATTTCGAAGATAAACCATGCATATAGTTAAACTGAACTATGCATTCAAATGAATACAAAAATGCATTCAAATGAACACAAAAATGCATTCACTTGAACACAAACATGCATATGAGTTTCAATTTTAATGTATGTCAGAATGCACTCCCAGCTGCTGTCACAAGATCCCGCCCGTCACTCAAGACTCAAGCCAATACAAGACACCCGCGCCATCCCGCCGCAGATGCATCCAACGCCGGTTGGGTGCGATGCAGTGTTATGTTATTTTAAATGCATTATTTAGTTGTTTTAAATGCAGTGACATGTTATTTCATATACATTATTTATGTTTTGTTGTGGCTCTTCCTAAACCTAGTGCCGACGCAAGCACCAGCTGTCAGAGCCCACCCAAATATTCCTACCCAGTCGGTGTGTACCTAGCGTCCCTACCATTGTCAAGCACTCAACGTCGGTTGTGTGCGATGCATTTTTATGTTATTTTAAATGCATTTTAATGTTATTCTGTATGTATTATCTGTGTTTTGTGATGTCTCTCCCCAAACTCAACGCCCGTCGAGACCCCAACGTCATGACTCCCTAGCTGGCGGCGGCACCCAACGCTCATTGGTGACTTCCCATTTTGCCCCTGAGCGAAAAATGAGTTGTCAGGTGTCAAATTTTGGTGCATCCACGTATTCAAAATGTGTGGTCTAGATTGAGTACTACATACTATCTGGGGACCGGGTACTGCAGGAACCCAACCCTGTATATATATATATATATTGTAGTTGAAAGAAAATATAAGACAAAATTAGGAAATAAAAAAACAAAATAATAATTTATGGATTAAACAACACTCTGTTTGAGGCCTTTAATGCACAGTACAAA
Source organism: Salvia rosmarinus (assembly GCA_036937905.1). Classification (NCBI taxonomy): domain Eukaryota; kingdom Viridiplantae; phylum Streptophyta; class Magnoliopsida; order Lamiales; family Lamiaceae; genus Salvia; species Salvia rosmarinus. The sequence continues at coordinate 22,001,843 of CM072813.1, forward strand.
GATTTATATAACTTAATTCTACAAAGAACTTACTTTTTGGAATGTAACTTTCAAAATCAAACAGTTCAGGGATATATCTTAATTTTCAATTTTATTTTTGCTGTTCCAGTGTTTCACTGTTTTAGAGATCTCATTGTGCTTCCAGAAATTCTAACGTTAGACTGACTTTATTGGTTCAATTTTGGAGGCCAGGTCGACCGGCATACGTAAAAAAAAGAAAAGAAAAAAAATGAAATGAGATGATAAAGTGTTCTACCAACACATAAATGAAACCTCTCATGATCTCTCTTCTTATTTTAACCAATAGGATAAAGAAATTTGTCTCCATTCTATTGATAGGTATTTTATTTAAATATATAAATAAAATTATTATATTTTTTACATAATTTATGAATAAAAAATATAAAATATATCAGAATTTGTGTTTTTTCATTCTCTACAAATAGATACCATATTTTTTTATATTTTCACATATCTAAAAATTCCTTCATTATCGCTGCATCCTCTATGTTTTTTCTATGGATCGAGACAATAATCCTTTATACAATTTCCAAAAAAATTAAGCAATAATAATAGATTATTTTAATTTTTTTATTTTCATTAATCATATAGTAATGTAACACAAATTTTTATATTTAATTCGACAAATACGAAAGTGTATATAAAATCAATATATTTTGATCAAAGTACATTTGTGTGATATCAATCTCTATTTATCCTCCTATTATTCTCTTCAATTTGAGTCCTTAAACGATCTTTGGATATTCTTCAAGTTATTTGGAGGGATGTAGCCTCGATCTCCTTGAATTGAAGTTTGAATTGAAGATATTGATCCGGGCCGACCTCGACCTTGTCTTTGATTGGATTTAGAGGATGATTTTGACAAACATATGATTGCATGTTAACGCTGAATGTCAAGAAGACTTTATGTAGAATTCTTCCAATACCTTGAGTTCTTCATTAATGAAATAGAAAATATAATTAATCATTTAATTTATGATTTATACGTGTCACGGTCACATTTGCTACCAAAAATTAATTGTCTACAAGTAATTATTTAATGAAATAAAATAATAATATAAAATGATTTGGTGTTTGGATGATTATTGATAAACTATCAAGTTGATATGATTGGATTGAGAGAAATATGAGATTTGAAGAAAAGAGATAAGCCAATTAAATATTAAATGTTAAATGATTGAATGATTAGTTGATAAATATTGTCTTAGCAACATCTTCTCTTAATTAACCCTGAACGAGGATCTATTGATGTAGCCTAATAGAGACACGTACAAGTTATAACAATTTAAATTTTTATTTGATTTTTTCTGAAAGAATTTTTATTTAATTTGAAAGATAATATTAGTGAAATACACGACGCGTATATAATTTGGGCGGTTTTATTTGGATGCTCTCCGTCTACTCGTCGAGTTTGTTCCGTTTTAAAGCAGAACATCAATATTTAGAATATCTTAGTTATTTGTTTAATTCTAACTAGTGTATAACCCATCGAAATTCGACGGGAAATAACTTTATATGGTAATTTATAATCATACTTGTTAACTATCAGAATTTGTTTGAACTTATAAATATAACTTGTTATAAGAAATGGTTATTCATCGTAGTAACAATTCGAACATTACAAAGTATATTAATAATAAATTATAATAAATAACAAAAGATTAAAAAGTTAAAGAAACTACCAATATAAAATTTATATATTCATACATGTCACAAACTCGATTTTAAAACTGGTTTTACTATTGATTCTCGTCTCAAACTTATGTAATAGTACCAGTTAATGATCTAAACCCATTTAAAATTTATAAAATATCTAAATAGTTAAATATAAGTTATTTCAATAATTGATTATTCTTCTCAATAGAATTCGATCATGGAGTGTATATATATATATATATATATATAGGGAGTGGATCAAATGAGAACTCCAACTTTTTTGAGAACTAAGAACTAATGTGGTCCATTCATTTTTATAATCTAATGGTCAAGATTAATTACAAATAGTTAATTATCCCCATAATTTAATGATAACCGCTTAGCCCTAAAATCAAGGGATTTGTATATTGATTTAGAATTATTATCGTATGCATAATTACTACGATTATATGCATAACACCATGAATTACATGAACATAACAATGAATTGGAATGAATAGCATGCACAAGAACTATGATTATATGAATAACAACATGAATTATATGAACAACGAAAATAAAATGTGAAATATCCAAATAACGAAAATTTAGGATTTGACTATTTTTATCATTAAATAATTATGTGTCGTCCGATCTTACTTAATCTAACTAAGTAGTTATTGGTTCTTAGTTCTTATCTAAGATGGTGTTTCTCTATAACCAACCCCTATATATATATATATATATATATATATATATATATATATATAGAGAGAGAGAGAGAGTATATATATATATATATATAGAGAGAGAGAGAGAGAGTGGTTATGGTGAGAGTGCTGTTATTTATAAGAAATAAGAATATATCCTAACCATCAATTAAGATGTAATCTACGATTCAGATTTGATATTTAATTTATAATAGGATTGATGACATTATCATCACATTAAATTACTTCCACCGATCAAGGGTAATAGTGAGATATTAAAAAATATCTCTCCATGTATTTTAACTGTCCGTAATTAATGGGCCATTAATTGTAATCCTTTTTCACCTCCCTTTTCTGTGGGATATCGAATCATCATTGAAGAAATCCAAATAATTATAATTTGACTTTTTTTATGCTGTAAATATATATATCAACAAACATCACATATTTTTAACTATTTAGCACATTTTATAAAAATATATTGCACGATCACTATGTAACGAACATCTAAACTTTTGTGGATCTTTTATTATTTTTATGTTGCTTGTTTAGCACGTTGGTGCAATATTTTCTAGCATAAATTTGTATTTTATATAGCACATCTTTAAGAAAAATCTGCACAAATAGTAGATAAAATTTTACTTGAATAATAGTTTTATGTTATATTGAGAAATATTGTAGCATACTATAATCTTTATGTAGCATATTCTTAACATTATCTTATCGTTGCACATATTCTTAAATATATGGCATATAATTATAAATATATAGCACTTATTTTATTTTAATTTTTACGACTTGCATTGTCCAAGTATTGCATACATTATTTTGTTATTTATACACTTATTATTGTTGCACTTCAAAAACAATATATAGCACATGTCAATAGGGAATATAGCACCATATTTATTCGATTAATATATGAAGTGTCAATTGCGTCAAGTTTCAATTCTGTTGAGAATCTGTGACATCTGAAATGATAAATACATGAATCAATTAAAAACGAATGAAAACAAAAATAAACTGAAACAAATAACATTAAATTAAACGAAGAGCTATGAACTTAAATAACATATGCTAAACAATTAACAATCTATTACAATGAAAACCCCAGAAAAAAAAATAAAGAAAATCAAATGATACCAAAATCCTCCATTCTCTTCTCAGAATGATTTGTGATATGTATTACATCGTTGTGAAAAATGAATAGATATAATAACCGGAAATAAAACTCACCATATAAAACCCATTAAATATCTAATCCCATAAATTTAGGAACTACCATATTTTATCACACCTAAAATTAAAAAATATCCTCATTAAAATCGAATAAAGATAAAATCATAGCACACGCTTGAAAATTTTCAAGATTTATATGATCAAATCTAGACCATAGATCTAATTAATTAAAAGGTCGAAATTCATTCTTATTTGTCACACAAATATCTATTCTCATATGATCTCTCCCATATATATATATATATATATATATATATATATATATAGGGAGGGTTAATGTGAGAACTGCTTTTATCACGAGAGAACGAGAACCAAAAATGATGAATTATTGTGAAATTGATGAATCCATGGGAAAGTTATCGAATCTAGAAAATAGAATTTTCGCCTCATGGGATTCGAACCCGGGTGAAAATTTTCAAATTATGGAATTCAGTAACTCTCTCAACGGATTCATCAATTTTCATAGCAAATTCATTTGGTTCTTAGTTTTTAGGATAAAAATGGTTCTCATTTGAATCTCTCTCTCTCTCTCTCTCTCTCTCTCTCTCTCTCTCTCTATATATATATATATATATACCAACTAATTACTCATTTTCATCTCAAATTCGTATAGTAACACCTGCTCACTTTCTGAACCCGTTTGGATTTAGAAAATAAGTTGTTCCAGTAATTGGTTATCTATCTCGATAAAATTGAAATATTATGGAGCAAATATTACTAACATTATTTTATATTTGTAAATTAACATAATAAATGTATTTTTATATAATGCGATATCCATTGAATTAATATATTTTAAAGTTCTAATGGTTTTTTCTTAATTATACAAAAGTTCTAAGAAACGTATATAGTTAGATGATGAGAGATATATTGATAGAACTGGACTTTGCAAAAGTTTAATGGTATCATGTAAGATTATTCCCTCTTTCATATATAAGGTTAGATAATTACGTTGATGTATTTATGAAGCCAACATCACTATTTAACATTTGACTTGCATTCTTTATAAGATTAGTAAATAAATATTAGTAATTTTTAGTTGGGGATTGGGGTCTTAATATTCGTACACCGATTTCTAATAATTGCAACGTGGGTATCATTAAATATAGAAATTATCTAAAAAAATATTATTAATGTTTAAAAATGAAGTAAGATATGGGCTGCATATTACATTTTGTGAATTATGCGAGGTTTTGATTTTCTTAAATATGTATGGATTTATTTTCGATGAGCTAGCTAATGAAATAGTGACACTTTTACTAATCCCTAATCATGCAAATTATCTAAATATATTTATAATATATCTAAATAGTTAAATATAAGTTATTACGGTAATTAGTTATCTATCTTAATAAAACTGATAGTACAAAGATTAATAATTAAATTTCACGTACTTCAATTCCACGTTATATTTTACTAAAATATTTTCTTATTCATTCCCATCTCAAACTTGTATAGTAATACATGCTAATTACTCAAATATATTTATAATATATCTAAATAATTAAGCTAGCTCGTCCAAAATAAATTCATACATATTTACTAAGAAAATCTACAATTTTGAAATAAAATCGAAAGTAACTGCTATGTGGAAATAAAAATGAAAAGAAAATAATTGGTTATCTATCTTAACAAAGTCCAAATAGTACAAAGTAACATAAATAATATGATGGAACGTCGTCTCGCAGTCGGGCCCCCCGTCACGAGCTGGACGGGCGAGGGCTCCAGGTCGGCAAAGAAGGACTGCTGGTCGTGGGCGAGGTCATAATCTCGCCAGCGGCTAGATCGAGGGCCGGTTCGACTCTGCCCGGAGTGCCCTTCGTCGGGGCCCTCTCGCTACCGCTTCAAAGTGCGGCCGAGTAGGCCGTGGTGGTGCCGACTCGCCGATCGGGTGGAAGGCACCGAGTTCATCCCGTGTTCATCGTCGACCCGGATTTTGTCTCGAATCGTGTAGCTTCAGTGAGACTTGACGAGGTGGAGCTCTAAGCCCGAGTGATCAGATATAGCTTAGACTTGGTGTATAGTCGTGAATGTATTTGAAGCTTTGTATCAAGTGTATATTTTCCCCAGAGAGGACAAATATAGCTTAGACTTGGTTTTAGCCGTAAATGTATTCGCATCGCATCAAGTGTATATTTTCCCAAATAAAGGGTATAACTTGACGAGATCCGATCCGACGCCGCTTGCATGTAGATGTTCAATTTAATGAGTTATCCGTATGCATTGCATGTAGATGTTCAAATTAATAAGTAATCAGATGCTTTGCACGTAGACGCTCGTTAATGAGTTATCTCAGATGTGCCATCTTCGCAAGGCGCCCCTGAAGGTTAATTGTGTTTTATCCGAATGGATGTTCACATAAATATAAGACGAGACGAAGTGAAATACTCATTAGAAAACAAGTGTTTTATTGATAAGTAAATGACATCGCACTCGAAAAGCGAAAAGAGGGCTAAACATGATGCCGATCTCAAATCAAAGCTATGTAAAGTACTCTTCAAATGAGTGATATGCCGTGTTCGGGAATAAGTGTACCGGATAGGTGAGCAAGCTTATAGCCTTTGCCGAGGTCCTCGTGAACGCGGTATGGGCCTTCCATGTCGGATCTAACTTGTTAAGACGCCGCTTTATCGGCTTCATTGTTTCGCAGACGAGGTCGCCACTGGAGTGTAGGGCCTTTACCCTCTTGTTGTAGTACCTGCACCGCCACTTGTACTTGGCTTCATTGATGAAGGCGAGCTCACGTTTTTCCTCTAGAGCATCAAGGTTGACCCGCAGGTTCTCCTCATATCGAGCTGGTCGAAATGAAGAGTACGTGGGCTCCTGCGCCGATCTCACCGGTATGACAACCTCGGCACCGTAGACTAGTCAAGGGTGTTTCTCCGCGTAAGTCCGAGGTGTCGCTCTATAGACCAGAGGACTTGAGGGAGATTCTCAACCCAATCACCTTTAGCTCGGTCTAACCTCTTTTTCAATCCTTGGACAATCGTGCGGTTTGTCACTTCGGTCTAACCATTCGCATGTGAGTGTGCAACCGAGGTGAACTGTTATTTGATCCGAGCTCTTCACACCATTCCTGAAGTTTCGTCGACGAACCGGGTGCCGTTGTCCGAGATCAAGACATGTGGTATGCCAAGCGGCAAACTATGTTTTTCCACACGAATGTCTCAATCCTTCGCCGTGAGGTTTGAAAGAGGCCCGCTCGACTCATTTTGTGAAGTAGTCATGGCTACGACCAAGCATCCGAGTCGACGGTGCTCGGCCAAGGGCCAACGATGTCGATTCCCATTGCATGAAAGGCCAAGGACTTTGAAGGCTACCGAGGTCGGTCTCATGCGCCTTCTTGACCGTAGCGTGAAGCTTACACTTTGGGCACTTTTGACGAGCTCGGCCGAATTGACGAGGGGCCAAGAATACCCCGACCTCGCCTTCTTTCGAGAGAGCTCGTGATCCGATGTGGCTTCCACAAGATCCCATGTGAATCTCGCTTAGTACGTAGTCCGCCTCTTCCGCCCAAGGCATCTCGTGAGTGGTCAAGGTAGGATTTCAGAGAGTGCCTTCATGCACGAGGTACTTTGGGACTCGACCATCATATTTTTGGCTTCGAGCATCTGGGTAGTACACCTTCTTCCAGATATGCCTTTATGGGAGACATCCGCCCGCTCAATCTCGATGATGCCGATGTGGGGTCGTAATGCTTCGAACGAACCTCCATCGATGGATTTGTCGATGACGGTGCTAATTTATCGAGGATGTCACCGGCCCTCTCCCCTGGGATATGATGAAGTGTGGAATACCTGAATGAGGTCAGCATCTCTTTAGCCTTCTCAAGGTATTGCTTCATTCGATCCTCCTTGACCTCGTATTTGCCCAAGACCGTTTATCACGACTGGAATCTCCAAAGATTGGATCTTTCCACTTTCAATTCCTTCACGAGACGGAGTCCCGAGATAAGGGCTTCATACTCCACCTCATTATTTGTGGTCGGGAAGGTAAACCCGGTGCATAGGTTATCTTCGATTTTCCGGCCGAGGAGCAAGATGCCCGCTCCGCTACCCGCTTTGCACGAAGCTCCATCCACGACATCCGCCAAACCCCTCGTGTAGGTCAAAGATAGGTTCCTCCGCTGTGAGAGTGGGGTCGGAGTGATCTCTTTGGTGGGTCGACTGCAAACCTCACCTCGACCAGAAATCGCTAGAGCTTGCCCTTTATGGCCGGTCCGGGTGAGTATAAGATGTCATGCTCGCCGAGCCCAAATACCACTGGTTATACGCCCGATGATTTCGGTTTTGACAAGACTTATCTCAAGGGTAAGTCACCAAGACTGAATTGAATGGGCTTGGAAGTAAGGTCTGAGACGCCGTCATGCTCACCAGCTAACGCTAATTTTTCAAGTTGGTATACCTAGTCTCCGGTCCTTTGATAGCTCGGCCGACGAAGTAGATCTCGCCGGCCGATCTCATCTCGCACCAAGATCGACCGATTGCCTCGCCCGAGACGGCCGTGTATAAAGAGAGGAGCGCCGCCTTCGTGTATGACAAGGTGGGCAGGTCGGCGAGGTACTCTTTCGCTGGGTGAAGGCGACATGGTGTTCTTCCTTCCAAGCCAAGTCCGGCTCTTTTCATGAAGTTGCTTCTCAGCCCCGACAGAATCACCGAGATGCCAAGCATCCGTGAGTTTATGGATCTCACGATTGTCTTCAAGATTGCATGTCAAGTATCGCCTTCACCTTGGTGGGTGATCGCCCCTTTTCACACGTAAAGGTGTATATAGAAGGTAAGGTAGTATCGTATCCATAGGGATTGTAATGCGAAAACACAGAAGCTAACTCAACAAGAATTCATCATTATCCAAGCAACATATATGGTTTGGTAAGATTTTAGGGCTTCGGAATTTAATCCAAAGCAGAGGTAACCATGCAGGAAATAAAATAAAGCAAACAAACACTCGGATGGTAAAACAGATAAGGAAGACTAACCCTAGGGATGCATTAATCCTATCCACAACGTATGTTTATCCTGTTCCCATTAACCAATTTTAATCCGCATAAGATGGAAGATCACATATATAATCGACAACTTCATATGACAATTGCGGTCAGAGATTACTAGTTTTACCTATTACTGTTACGTCTCTAGGTGAAAACAAGCAACTTCAAACAGATCACAAAGAATATGCTTCCTACGAATATCCTATCTCAGCTACGACTCAAGGCTTATTCGTATCATGCATTCAAGATCGATTGACAATTAACACAATTACGTAATTAACTGGCAAATAGATATGCATTAAGATTGATCAGAAATTAACACATATAAATAAGCACCAAGAATCATAAATCAATGCCTGGAAGGTAAATAGCGATAACAGGAATCACAACATATAGGATCGGATCATGCAAACCCTAGATTAGAAATGTAAATCTAGCCTTACATAATAAACGGAATAAAATACGATTTAACCATAAAATAGAAATTATATAAATGAAACCCGTATTGAAGTTGCCTCGATGAACAATCGTTGGGCTTCAATCCCAACCTCAAATAAAACGGAAATTTCAGAAGATCGTCTGACGAAAACGCTCCGATCAGACAAAACGTAAAACTAATGAAGAACAATGCTCAACTAAACTCTAGAATGAAAATAGATGGAAGCCAAAGCAAAAATTGTAAAACCGATGAAAAACTCGTAAAAGAGGTCTGGGAACGTGTGTGCGGTTGGGCGAGCAGGGGTGTTGCTATATATATAGCACACCCCAAACCCTAATTTTTCCTTCGCCGCAAGGCTCGCGACCACTACCGCGGTCGCTAGGTCGACCCCGAGGTATGTCTCACAAGACAATCTTCGCCATGGTCGCCTCGCGCCAAGATGGAGCTCATGCCCGGCTAGCGATCGCTAGCCATGGCCGCGAGAAATCGACAATGACTTTCTCGGCGCTGGTCTCGCCAGGCACGAGGTCGCGGTCGCGCCTCGCTGGCTCTCGCTGCTTGCCTTAGCGGCCGCCTTAGCAACCGCTAGGTCTGGTCGCTAAACAGGGGCAGAGTTTTGGCTTCAGGCTTCGCTCCTTGCTTCAATTTCAACATATGGACCTACACAACACCAAAAGAACACCCAAGAGCAAGATCTTCTAGAAATAGATAAAACATTAAGAATCGATACGTAAACGCACATCAAATGACCTAAACTCATATTTAAATATCAACTATAAACGTAAAATGCGCTTATCATGGGATTGCCTTCAAGCCTCTCGGGAAACCCAAGATCCCAAGAATTTTTCCGCCTTTACCATGAACGCACTTTGAGGGTTGAGCTTGAGGTTGGCCGACCGAGGAGTTGGAGGATAGTCTTGAGGTCGCCGGCGCAACTTTCTGCTTTTTGCTCGACCACGATGTCGCCGACGAGACCTCGACGATCTTCCCGATATGATCTTTGAATATTGCGCCCACCATCCGCTGATAGGTAGCTCCGCATTTTTCAGTCAAGGGTATTTTTCGGATGCGAAGACACCAAGTCGCTGATGAACGCCGCTTTTGGAGCATCCTCCTTACTCATCGTGACTTGGTGATACCCTTGCATGCATCCGAAGCTAAAGATTTCGGGCCCACCAAAGGCTCCACTTTCTTGTCAATATCGTGGAGGGTAACAACTTTGGGCAAGGTTTGTTGAGGTCGGTATAGACGACACACGCGCCATCCTCCCGCCGGACCACGATCGATTAGCCATCCGTGTCGGGTACTGACCCGGTCAGATTTCGCCTCGAGTCGGGTCACCTCGCCTCTTACGACCGCCAGCCGCGCAAAACCTCTTTTCTTCTCGCCGAACCGGTTTGGTTGTCGGGTCGATATCGAGCCGTGAGTGATGAGCTCGGTGACACTCCGCCATGTCGAGTGGATACCATGCGAACACGCCCTCGTATTCTCTCGTAAACCGCACGACGTGTCGCCTAATGTCGATTGACTGACCGGTGCAACCTCGACGACCTTGGAAGGGTCGCCATCGATAATTGGAGGTCGCCGCTAGATCGTCCCGGTGGCAACTTCGAGGTTTCGTAGTTGCTAGGCTCGAGGTAAGGCCACATCCCGGTCGAGACTCGTAGCATTCCTTAGCCGCCGCTTGGTCACCCCGATGCTTAGCACTCCCACCGGGTGGATATCTTGATGGCGAGGTGGTAGACCGAGCAGACATGCCTTGGTGGCGAGAGCCGCCTCTCCTGTGATGATGTTGTATGGAGGAGCTCGGACCAAGAAGAATCGGACGGCCTTGGCGACCGACTTGGGAGACGCCCCACCGTGACCGGAAGCGTGATAACGCTCGGTTGGACCGCTCGAGTGAAGCTCCGAGTTTCGATGGTGCGGATGTATTTGGATCCTTCGACCTCAAGTTTGTCCAGTACCGAAGATAATGTCGACAGAGGTCTCATGTCAATGTAGACTCGTGGACGTTTTGTTGTCCACCACGACTCAGATAGTAATGGCGCCTTGACGGGCATGATCTTCGCACTGGTCTTCATTGGAGAACACGATGTTCTCACCGTCCCGAGTCGCTTATTTTTCGCTCCTGGGGTCGGTCTCCGAGCTTCATTTTTCAACGACGACCTCATCGCTCCTGGGGCAGTCCCGAATGGCTTGACTTGATCCATGGCGCTGGGACCATCGCCCTCGCCATCTTCGTGTTGGGTCGTCGCCGAGGTCGGCCCACGCTTGTTACCACCTCCATTCTTTCCTCTCACGCTTCCTATTCCCACCCAGTCGGCCGAGGTACTTCTTGAGCCTCCTCGACGAGCTCGCCGATCTACAAGCTCAAGTTTCAGAATCTTCTGCAGATTGTGACCATACACTGGTGATAATCACAATATCTCCGCCGACCTCTTCTTCGATCCTCCTTCATGTGAGGAGTCGGAAGAGCTCAAGATGGAGCTCAAATATTTCGCCTCGATTTGAGCGTATTGAGGCGCTGCCACCGTGATTTGATCGAGGTCCCACCCAGATTCCATCGGGCCTTCGATCCTCGTCAAGGCACTTCTACGATCGATCGCCTCTTCCTCGGCCGTCGGCCTCTTCCTCTCGACCTTCCGCCGTCCTGTGTCTCTCTTCGAGATCCGACTCATCCCTTCGACGTAATTATCAACCGTAGTCCAGGGCCTCCGCCTTCGGCTTTTCTCTCGTGATCTCTTTGTTCGGCGCCAGTCGGATCCCATTTTGAACGCATTGATGATGTAAAGATCGTTATTTTATCAATCTTGAGGGACTCCTTGATAAACCGTGAGACGAAATTAGACATCGCCTCGCCCCGCCCTGGCGGATAGTGAGCAGTCGAACGACGGTTGCCGATGTGGCATCTTCGGCAAGCGCCATTTGAATCGATCCATAAGATCCTCAAGCAAGTATGCTGCTCATGAGCGAGGTGAACCAACGTCGGGCGTTGGGGATCAAGACTCGGGAAGATTTTGCACATATGAAAATCTTCCATTCCTCGATTCGCCATGTTAGTGGTGTAGGCGAAAAAGCGAAGTCGGAGGGTCCCCGAGGCCATTGTGGGCAGCCGATGTTGGGTGCCCTATATCAAGGCGGCAGGGCGATCCGTGATTTCCCGGAGAAAGAGAGATGATCCTCCGCACGGCCGAACCCCGAAGCTCGCTGCCATCTCTCTCGGAGGGCGGAGACCGTAGCGGCGCTCATCGCCTCTTCGGGAGTTCGCCCGCCTCCTCTCTTCTCGTCCCCGCCGCCTCGGATGGCTGCTTGGTATGAATCGCATGATTCTTGGTATTGTTTTGCATGTTTTCTTCATTAGTTTATCCCATTTATGCCGTTAGTTCAATTATTATTTATCGCTTCGACTTACTTGGTTCGTTTCAATGTTTTGCAGAAAATCGGCATTAAATAGGATGAAATCTATCTACCAAGGATCAGGTATAATGAAGAGCATCGCGATAGAAGTTCATAGGCGAAAGCGGATCCTATTTCGGAGTTCGGACGGGAGAACGAGACGAATTGTTGAAGTCGCAGACGGCCCCGCCAGATGGCCGAGCATCCGCGCAAGACGCACGCCGCGACGCACGCTGCACAAGACACGCACGACGCCTCCCACAAGACGCACAAGACGCCCACCACAAGACACGCCTGACGCCTGCCGCCCCGTCACAAGACGCCAAGACGCTGAACGCCGCTCACCCGAGCGCGTTTCACTTCTCGCCGCCGGAGGAACGCTGCTCGCCACAACTCCGCCCGCGCCTCGCCCGAGCGCCGCCCGCCACCCGCTGCTGAACGCTGGCTCACTCGAGCGCGCATTAATTTTACTCGCACAGCCAGAGCGAGCGCCGCCGCTCTTCCGCCTGCTTCGCCCGCGCCGCCCGCTTCACTCTCGCTGCTGCGCCATCTCTCAAGACGCGCTGACGCCCAGCCGCCGCCGCCTCCCGAGCGGGCGCCGCTTTCAAAGGCCAATGCCTAAATATATATACGTTATTTAGGTTATTTCGAGAGTTCGAATTTTATGTTTTTATTTCTGATTTTCTCGAGCTACCGAGTCGTTTCTTCAATTTGCTACAATTTTAGACATTGGTTAACAATCTGTAATCGGTATTCTATTTCTTTAACTTTGATTTATGAATTCTAGCAACATCCCGTGATATTTTGGATTCGATTGAAGTAATTTATCGCTTATTTGTTCCATTGATCTTGTTCGATTCGCTTACGTGTCGATTCTCGTAATTTTGTGGAATTGTTGGTTTCGATTCGCTCTTATTCTCCCGCTTTAATAATCAATTTTATGCAAGTGGTGTTGAACCTTAATTTCATGATTAATCGCTCTTTGTGAATTTCATCGCTTCTTGTTCGAGATCCGATTTAATTGCTGATTTGTTTCTGCTCCAAAGGTTTAGTAGTTAATCATCTAGGGTTTGATGTTCTAGTTTAGATCTATCGCTTTGTAGTTTAGCACGAGATTGACAACCTCGGCTTAGGTTTGCTGCTTAATTTCGTGTTTGATTCCTCGATGTTCCAAAAACACATATTGGTATTAGAGTGTTTAGATTTTATCGCTTTCGGTATGACATGAACAATCGCCTGCTAAGTTTTCCTCGAGAGATTTACTCAGGTTAGCTTTCCTACTATAACACCTCGCATTTATTGTAGTCAATTGAAAGTATACTTTGGTCGAACAAATTTCGCGCCGCTGCCGGAAAAACTTTAGCGCATCGCTTGTGTTGATTTGTTTTCCGTGTTTCTTTTGTTTTTATTTTGTTATTCTCCGCCATGGTGATCTTTCTTGTTTGAGTGTTTTGTATGTTAGGTCGCCGCAGCCTAAATAGACCGCTTGCTACCCCATCGACCACACTCAAGAACTAAAAGGTCGCTTCCCGAACCGAGGAGTTTGGTACCACTTCGAGAGTGGTGAACAATGAGCAGCTTTATCACAGATCAACCAATTGTTGAAGATACTCCCGCTGAGAGACGGGTGAGAATGCACGTGCTCTGCGTGATTTTTATAGTCGGTGATTGGGGCCGCTACGCCCCAATTGTTCTCGGACCGCAGCCCGAGATTACGAGTTGAAACCAACCATTTCTCACTCATGCCTACTTTCCATGGGCTTGCTAGTGAGGATGCTTGGGCTTTATAAGAGAGTTTTGTTTGTTTTACGTATCCTTCACCGGGAGGACTAAATGAAGATCACCAAGATGAGGTGTTTCCTGACACCCCGAAAGATAGAGCAAAATCTGGTTTCGCCTCCCCGCCAACTCTCTCAGTAACTAGAACGCCGTGGTAGACAAGTTCACGACGAAGTACTACCCAACAAGAAGAGTCAAGAGTCGAGGTCACAGATCACGACTTTCAATCGACAAATTGATGAGCCATTCCATGAAGCTTGGGAACTGCTCAGTGGACTTGTTGCAAAAGTGTCCTCATCATGCCTTGCCGCATTTAAATTTTGTATCAATTCTTCTATGATGGATCGACTCGTAGTTTCCAATACATGGTGGACAACGCGTGGGTGGAGACATCGGTTCTAGGACGGCGATGGATATCGTCGACATTTTTGAAGCCATGGTCTGCTACTTCACAATGTAAGTCCAATGAGGTGGGAGAGCAAAGGCTCATGCCATGAACCCTTCATACGATACGACTAAACAAGGGTCGAGTTGATGAGGGAGTACAAGAGTGAAATTGAGAAAGCCCGATCAACCAACCCAAAGACGAGGAATTCTTAGAGCCTTGTGGAATTTGAAATGAAATCGGGCATAACGTTGATACATGCCCTAGGACGGGGAGCTAACTCATGAGGGCGAAGCGTGGTTTATACCATGTAAGGATTCCAACCCACATGCTAGCTCGAGTCTAATCAAGATCAGCTTGGCTCTGGGTGGAGGAATCAATCTAACGGGATGGAGAAATCGTAGTCAAGGGCGACTCTAATCGAGCGCCCCATCGTAAGACCTCCACACCACAAAGAATTTCAAAGAAGCAGAGGCAATATCCACAAGAAGCAGAAGAACCCCCACAACAATAGCCTCGCAGAAGAATACCCACAAAGAAGCAGCAGATCACGGGCACCTCTCCGCCACCTCGTAGACCAAAGATCCGAGGATGTGACGAACCAAAGATTTGATGTTCTAGAATCCACAATCAAGCGATGGAGACGCAAATAGGACAGCTTGCTAGCTCACCGAACGAGGTACTACAAAGAAAAGCAGTGAAGCTCCCTAGCCAACCCCACTGTGCTCAGTCACACTGCTTTGAGAAGTGGTCGGTGATTGAGAACGAGGTGGGGAGAAACCGAGAGGCAAACAAATCTCAAGATGAAGAAACTAAGAAGGATATCGAGGTCCGATTGCATAAGGCAAAGAAAGCCTTACACTCCTCCGATACCTTTCCCGACCTGCTAAGAAATGAGAAACAAGATCGCAGCTTAACGAGTTCTACAAACTCCGCCCAAGGTGAATGTCAATTTGCCTCTTTTCGACGTGATCGAAATGTGCCACCACGCCAAATTTTTCAAGGAGCCGGCTTCAAAGAAAAGGAAGTTTGAGACTATGAGAAGGTCGTGGTCTCCGAGGCGAAAATTCCATCCCGCAAAGATCGCTACCTCCCAAACTCCGGACCCGTAGTTTTATCGTTAAAATTGCTCTAGGTAATGGTAAGGAGGCTTCGGCATGCTTGATTTGGGGCCGTAATAAATTTGATGCCTTATTCGATTTTTAAACAATTAGAATTAAGCTAACTTAAACCCACTCGCATGTGTCTACAACTAGCGGATCGGGTCCGCCGATATCCAAGGGTATTATTGAGGATATTTTAGTTAAGGTTGGTGGGTTGATAGTTCCCGCTGATTTTGTTGTGTTAGAAATTGGTGAGGTTAGAGAAGATGGAAAGGAGCATACATCGTTATTGGGAGACCATTCACGGCCACAACCAATACACTAATTGACATTAAGAGTGGCACTTTAAAATGACCGTGCTTGGTGAAACCGTGTTTTTCTCGTTAGGGATAGTGTGATGTTTCCTTCAGAAATTCCATTGATGATTGTGCTTTCATTGATGCTATTGATCCTCGCCGAGAATGTGTTGTTGCAGAACATAGCCTCGAGGAAGTTTTTGCAGGATCGGTCGACGAGGAAGAGTGGGCACGTGAAGTTGCTAGTATGCCCAAGCCCACTCTAGAAATGAAGGAAATGCCGAGACACTGAAGTATGTTTTCCCGAGGAGGAAATGAAAAGCCGCAATAATCTCCTCCGAGCCAAGTTGTGAAGAAGAAGAACTGCTTCACCCCAAGAAGAATAAGTCGGCATTTGGGTGGAGTCTTGCCGACATCAAGGGATCAGCCCAAAGAACATGTATGCATCGATCACGCTTTGAGGACGGAGTTAAACCAAGGATTGATGCCTGAGACGATCGAACCCGATCCTCGGAAGTGGCGGGCATGAGGTTTTGAAACCCCATGGATGGGCTAATCTATCCTATCTCTCGACAAATGGTGGGTTAGCCCAATACATGTGGTGCCCAAGAAGGAGGTATCACAGTTGGTGGAGAACGAGAAAGGAGATGGTACCTACAAGTGGCTACTACAGTCAAGCGATGTGCATCGATCACCGCAAGTCAATGCCGCACAAAAAGGACCATTTCCTCTCCCTTTATAGATCAAATGCTTGATAGATTAGTCGACATGAATATTTCGCTTTTTGATGGATTATCCGCTATTATCAGGTTGCAATTGCTCCAGAGGATCCACCAAGACGGCGCTATAAGTCCCTTTGGGACATATGCTTATCGCGGATGCCTGCCTATGCAATGCACCGGCACCTTTCACGGCATGATGTCAATCTTCTCCGAGATGATTGGAGATTTCGAGGTATTCATGGATGACTTTTCGGTTTTCGGATCTTCTTTCATGATTGCCTAGATAAGATCGATCGTGTGTTAAAACGTTATGGAGAGCAATCTCACCTTAGTTGGGAAAGAGTCACTTTATGGTTAAGAGTGGATTGTATCGGGACATATTGTGTCTAGGAACGAGATTGAGGTCGACATGCTAAGGTGGATGTAATTAAGAAATTACCTCCACCCGCTGATGTTAAGGGATTAGAGTTTTTAGACATGCGGGTTTTACCGTAGGTTTATTAAAGACTTTTCTAAGATTAGCCAACCTTTATGTCATCTTCTTGCTCAAGATGTTCTTTTCAAGTTTGATGAAAAATGTTTGCATGCTTTCAATTTACTTAAGGAGAAATTGACCATCGCCTCGTTGTTGTTGCCCCAAATTGGTCGCTACCCTTCAAATAATGTGTGATGCTAGCAATGAGGCTGTGGGAGTCAGATTAGGTCAACGGTGGATAAAATGTTACGTTATTTATTATGCTAGCTTAACTTTAAGTTCTGCTCAAATGAATTACACTACTACCGAAAAGGAGCTTTTCACCGTAATCTTTGCTTTGGATAAGTTTCGTGCTTATATCATTGCTTCTAAGGTAATTGTTCACGTGATCACGCCGCTTAAGATTTATGTTGACTAAATCTCGTGCTAAACCTAGATTAATTCGCTGGGTCCTTCTTTGCAAGAATTTGATCTAGAAATCATAGATAGGAAGGGTAGTGACAATTGTGTAGTCGACCATTTGTCTCGCCTCGAATCCCCTTCGCTTTACCCGCATAAGAGAGTCTTGTCGAGTCTTATCCTTTGAGCATGCTTGGAAATCAATTCATCGCCTGTATGTCGATATTGTTAATTACTTGGTTTGTGGCTCCTCGAGACCGATTTAACTTCCCAAGAAAGGAAGAGATTTTTAGTGTATGCAGGAATTACTTTTGGGATGATCCATACCTTTTCAAACTCTGGAAGGACGAGGTGGTTAGAAGATGATCCCCGATGAGGAGCAAAGTCAAGTCCTTAAGTCAGGTCATGAAACCCATCATGGGGACATTTTGGTGGGCGAAGACGTTTTCAAGGTGTCAGCAGAGTGGTCTCTTCCGCCGACTCTTTTCAAGGACGCCCACCTTCTACCTTTCATGTGATGATGCCAACGAGTTGGGAATGTGGGGAGGAGAAATGAGATGCCCCGAACAATATCCCGGTAGTGAAATTTTGATGTTTAGGGTATTGATTTTATGGGGCCTTTCCCCAAGTCTAATGGTTTTGAATATATTTTGCTTGTCAGAGATTATGTGTCCAAGTGCGAGAAGCAATTCCCACGAGGACTAGTGATGCTAATGTTGTTCAAGTTTGTGCAGAGAACATTCTCTGCAGTTTGGGTTCCCAAGGCGATCATAAGTGACGGGAGCACATTTCGTAATAAGTTGTTCAAAAGCTCATGGAGAAGAATGGCATCACCCACAAGGTTTCCACGCCATATCATCCACGCACTTCGTGACAGTCGAGACAAGCAACAAGCGATCAAGGTGTGCTTTAGAAGACGGTCCAACCATCCCGAAAGATCGGGTCAATGAAGTCGAATGCCGCACTGGGCATACCGAATCGCTTTCAAGAGCATTTTGGGATGAGTCCCTATCGGCTTTTATATGGAAAAGCGTGCACATCTACCCGCTGAGATCGAGCACAAAGCATTCTCGGGCGATTAAGGCCATGATCTTGACATCACGTATGTGCAAGGGAAGAGCTTTCCGATCACCGAACTCAAGAACTTCGGACGAAGCATACGAGAACGCCAGATTTACAAGGACAAAGTCAAGAGGATTCATGATCGAGAATAGTCCGAAGGAGTTAAGACCGAATGAAGGTGTCATATTTCAGCCTCGCTCAAACTTTTTCCGGAAGCTCAACTCCGTGGAGTGGCCCTATTTCGTTGAGGTGTGTTTTCACGGAGCGCTTTATCACACGACCCAAAACTAACGGATCATTTATCGTGAACGGTCACGAGTCAAACCATATTTTGATCGTGAAGAGTCGGAAGAAGTGGAGAGCGCTCGCTTGTCGGTCCCCAATATCTTTGACCGGATTATGTCGGGCTCACGACGTTAACCGAGTACTACGCGGGAGTTTACCCACGGATTTTGCTGCTTTTTCTTTTCTTTATCCTTTCGTTTGTCCGGTTTGGTTATCCCGATTTTTCTCGTCTCGCTAATGCAACTTTTAAAGTGGAGATCGCGCTTAAAAGATGTACATGGGCCGCTCAAAGTTGGCGTCAAGTTTTCCAGCCGCTCGAGTAATATGGTTCACAAATACTAATCAACCGTCATTCACATACTGGCGCTCAATCCAACCGCTCGTAAGAATACATGGTTATTCATACTGGCGCTCAATCAACCAACGCTCGTAAGGAATATTACGCTCAATCAACCGCTCGTATGAATACGTGGTTAATCACAACTGGCGCTCAATCCAACCGCTCGTATGAATACGTAAGCCAATCAAGCCATACCAATCAACCGCTCGTAAGAAACTGAAGTTATTCTCACTGGCGCTCAATCAACCAAATGCTCGTAAGGAATACGTAGCTTTTCTCATCCGCTGCTCAAGGAGAATCATGCTCAAGATTGGGTCAAGAGTTTTCTCACCTGAGTTCAAAGTGAACCTGCTCGTAAAATGGGCGTATCGTTTTTACAATTGCGCCAAACCAAACCGGGCCAACCCCCGGAAGAGTACCTCCAAGCCGGCGCTCCATCGTAATCCCAAGGCCATTTTTATATAAAAAAACAAAACGAGAAAGTAGAAAACAAGAGAACCGCTGCTCAGACTGCCCTTTATTAGGTTGTTGCCCTAGTTTTGTCACATTCAAGTTTTCCCAGCGCCGCCCATCTTCCTCGCACCCCTCTCCACCCTGTGCTCACCGCCGCCCAAGTCCCCTCGCCCCGCCTCGGTGTTCAACAGAGCCGGCCAAGACTCTCCGTACACACCACCGGCGCCGCCATCTTCCTCCGTGCCGCCTCCACACCGGCGTTTCTCACGAACGCCCGCCTCCGCTGCTCCCCGCGCGCCTCCTCGCCCAGTTCCCTCGCCCTCAACGCCGGCTCAACCGAGCCGACAAGACTCTCTCCGTGCCCGCCCACACAAGGCTGCCTCCGACCCCACACGCCGCCGCCTCGTCCTCTCGGCCGGCGCAAGATTCCTGGCCCGCTCACTCCTTCCGCCAGATCCACAGCAAGGCTGCCCGCCCGCTTGCCCAACGCGCTTGCCACCGCACCGCGCCCGCCACTCACCGACGCGCAGATTCCCGCGCCTGCTCCACCACCGAGCTCTCCTGCCTCCGCCGCTGCACGCCCACCTCTCCGCGCCCTCACCGCTGCATTCCATCGTGGCGCCATCTTCGCCACAAGGCCAAGCGCCGAGCGCCTTCCTTCGCCGAGCCTCCTCGCACACGCCCTCTACCCCGCACACCCACTGTTCACCTAGCTCCGAGCTCCTTCCGCACTTCAAGCATGGTTCGCATTAAAACCCTCTCGCTCTTTGGCGAAACGAAAGAATCGACGGAAGGTGCCGATCGGGTGAACAACCCAAGAGACGAACTACAATGCCCCATTCGTGATTTTTACGCCCAAGAAGGTATCGCATCTGCTATTCGCTCGAAAGATATCACCACCCAATGCTCGCTTGATTGGAATATTTTAGCTTCATCAGTGTTGATGGATCCGTGAAATGATATTCAAATTACGGGTCCGCTTGTTTGGCAACTAGGAACCGTAAGATGGTTTTAAGAATATTGTTAGGAGTTTTGTACGACACTAGAGCCCAAAGTGATGATTTTAAGTCTCGCATTATGTCGGTTGGGAGACGAGATACGCTATTACACCTAAGGTTACGCGCGAGGTTTTGGGTTTTCATACTAGCGGTTTTTCCGATGTACCAAGAGATTTCTTGTCGAGACATGGAGGATTTTAACCGGTTTTGACAATTGGTCATCGCAGCACTTCTAGTGCCTTTATTCAGACCCCGCTGGTTATAGCTCATAAGTTCCTAGCGTACAACCCACAGGAAAGAAAGCCAATAAAGTGAGTGCTCAAGAGCTTTTCCTCTTGTGGTGATAGGATGATTGTTTTGTAAATGAAACTAGAGCACAAACCGCATAACGTAAAACGGGTTTGAGTTTTTGACGTGTTCTTTTTATTTTTATTCATGTTTTAAAGTCTCCATCTCATCGGCCGACCCACAACTCGTCGAGCTAGCTCGAATAACCCATCGATCCAATCGTTCTAGCCATATAACCCGATTTAAATTTTGGATTGTATAAATTGATCATATTCTTCTATATTTTTGAGTTATTCGAGTCAACCCGTTGAGTTTGCTTGAGTAAACATCACTAAACATATTATCATCCATATATTTTGATAAATTGATAAATTTTAAGCTTATTTAATTATCTAATTCGTGAGATATTAATTGTATATTTTATCAATTCCAAATAAATGCTCTCTTAGAGTTTTTTTTCAGTTGGGATGGGGAATTGATCGTAATTTATATCCCGGCCTTTTTGGTAATTCTTGAAAAATTCCTTGTTGTAATCGGATTTTGTACTCCTCATTCCTTTGTTTATTTCTTGTAATTAAGAGGTGGTCTTGGTTGCGTCAAGCCGTATTGTAAGGCGGGCCTCCACTTTATTTATTTATTTATTTGATTTTAATTAATAATTAAGTTTTAATCAAAAATTAAGTTTTAGTAAAAATAAAATATAATTAATATTACTAAAATTTTAGTAAGAGATTGATAAAATATAATTAAATTAATAAATTATAATTATGATTAACAAACCCTAATGAACCCCTAATTAAGAATTAATTTATGCATTATTAATCGTCCTAAAACAAAACTCTAGTTAATTAAATTATAGAAGGTACTTCGATCTTAACAAACAATGCAATGAATGACCATTAATTTGTAATTATTATGTTAGAGAAAATTATCATTTTCCTAAAACTATACTAGAACCTACTAGTTAGTATCAATACACCTATTTCTGGATATCATGATATAAATATTAGAAGATTGTTTGCATTCTAGATAAGAACTAGATTTCGGAAATTAATTATTGGACCAATGTTTCGAAGACTTTCCTTAAAAGACTATTCTCCAAGTACCTTTCACATCACATATTTCATTAGAGAAGAATTATTATTTTTCGTCTAATTTCATTTTTTTTCTTTATCCTCATTCTCCACAGTGCAAACAAAGAATAGTTGTCTCATGACAATTACCATGGTGAGTTATATAGTCGAGAGTCACAGTTCGAATCTCATCAAACGCTTTTACGGTAGCTGCTTCACTTTGCAAGATGGCACTGTCTTATAGATTTGTTTATTGCAAAGAACATGCACAACCGTACTAAAAGAACGATCATGGCTCCATGATAAATAAAAAAGAATGGTTTTATTTCCTTTTCATTTAATCAATAAAAGCCGTCGCTTCTTGTAAATCACGACAATGATATGTGTTCTAGAAACCTAGGCAGTTGTTTCTTCTGTAATATTTAAGGGTCAAAAATATGAACGCAGCCTTGATTTCAAAATTCCATTTGAATACAGAAAAGAATTCAGATAATAAAAGAGAATAGCAATAATATGACTTGGTTGACCAGATCAAACTCCCCATGTCGTTTGATCAATTTTTTCAATCGACGCTCGCGCACGTGGCTGCCTCCCATCCAACTATTCTTTCTTAAATAGTACTTGTTTGACATTTCATAAGTAATCATAATATTACAATCTCTATTTCATAAAACTGTTACTTCTATTTATAAAAATTATCACTTCTATTTATAAAAGTTTCTCCACTAAATTGTGATATTTAATTCTATTTTTTGTCAATAAAAATATTCACTTTCCTTTTGAACATCAACTTTACATTTTTACCCTAAACAAATCTACTTATTTAGAAAAAATACATAAGGTCCACCTTTTACATTCACAATCTTTTAATATATTTATTTATTATTCTCACAAGACACTTTATACCAACTTACTTTACACTCATTACAATTTATTAACACACACCAAAATCAACGAACGATTTTGGAAGGAGGAGTATCATTTTACTAACCAACTCAAATTGTCAAGTCTATAGTAATTAGATATGAAAATATTAGTTTCGGAGTATAAAATAGCCCTAATTATATGATTTGACACTGCTTATGAGTGAACGTATTAACAAATGAATAAATAGATGATTGTATTGGTATATTTCCCATCTTATGTTTTGGAATATAAATTATTTTTATGGCAGTAAAAGAAACTAGAAACGTCCGCACGTGGAAATGGGTTTCCAATTTGATGCGAGTCTTGAAATGTTTGGTAAGTATTATGTTACCTACGCTTCAAAATCTAAGAAAGCCATAAATAAGTGAACTTTTTATGAAATAGATTCAACCTAACAAATAATCATCAATTCACACTTTAAACGAACATCATACGACGGACTATTTAGTTAAGATTTCATAACCTTCTTAGAGCAAAGATAAACAACCGTACAAAATAAATAATGAAATCAAAACCACATACAAATTATGATACAATATTTAGCAATCGCATTATTGTGGTATGATCAATTATTACTCCTTTTCTTTTTCTCACATTTCTATCCATGATTGCGACGTCCTTAGTGACGGACAAACTCTGGCAGATATGTTTAAAATAAAAAGGAAAATTATCCGTCAAATTTCGGAAAATTGCATAGAATGTTCCATTCGGCCCCTCAATAGTCAGAATACATAGTCAAGTTTCTTTGCTTGAATTTCACGACACCTTCCAACGCCCTCTCTCTCTCTCTCTCACCAGACCTTTAATACGCCGTTTCCGCCGCACACACTCTTTCAGTAACCTTC
The DNA here is from genome assembly GCA_036937905.1 of Salvia rosmarinus. Classification (NCBI taxonomy): domain Eukaryota; kingdom Viridiplantae; phylum Streptophyta; class Magnoliopsida; order Lamiales; family Lamiaceae; genus Salvia; species Salvia rosmarinus. Next base: position 22,025,703 of record CM072813.1, read on the forward strand.
CACTCTACGCCCAACATATACAATCCCGTCACAAAATTCATGCTCCAATTACCCTGATGCTCAACATGAAATCGCCCTCGCAACTCCACCGGATTCTCCTCCTCCAATCCCTCATCCTCCTCCTCAGCGTCGCCGGAGCTCAGCCGCCTCCGGGAGCACCAATGAGAACCAGTACAACTACGCCAAGTTCAGCCCGTCGATGGCGATCATCGTCGTGGTGCTGATCGCCGCGCTCTTCTTCATGGGATTCTTCTCCATCTATATCCGCCACTGTACCGACTCCGCCGGCGGCGCCGCCAGCGTCCGCCGCGTCCTCTCCATGCGCGGCGCCGCACCGCAGCCGCACGCGCCTCGACGCAGCTGTGATCGACACCTTCCCGACCTTCACCTACGCCGAGGTGAAAGAGCAATCGGCAAGACCGCGCTCGAGTGCGCGGTCTGCCTGAACGAATTCGAAGACGACCAAACGCTGCGTTTGATACCCAAATGTGACCACGTCTTCCACCCCGAGTGCGTCGACGTCTGGCTCGAGTCGCACGTCACCTGCCCGGTCTGCCGGGCCAATCTATCCCGCAGTCCGGGACGAACCGATTCAAGCCTCGGAACTGCCCCTCCGATGAACATAACGTTGTAGAGAGGAATAATTCGAGAACCGGCGAAATCGCAATTCAAATAGATGAGAATCAACGGCAGGAAGTAGGGGCTGATACGAACCGAACCCTAGCTTTGATTTCCCGAACCGGCCCCAAGGTCGTGGTCGGTTCGAACTGCGAGAGTGGTCGGTTTGGATAAGTTCAGGTCGCACTCGACTGGGCACTCGTTGGTTCAACCAGGTGAGAATCTAGACCGGTTCACATTGAGGTTGCCCAACATGGTCAGAAAGGAGATGATGGAGCGAGCTGTTTTGAACGACCGGAAGCGCCGCGGCTACATTGCCTAGGGAAAGTAGTTTGCGGAGGGGCTTCAGAAGTGGCGAAGGGAGCAGCCGGTGGGGTTTCTTCTCAAGAGGGTTGTCGATGAGGTCGACAAAGGTGGTGGCGGAAGCCGGGGAAAGTAGTGGAGGCACGGGTAGTGCGCCGCCGTTGAAGCTGCCGTCTTTCAAGTGTTTGGAGCCGAAGACCGACGACGAAACCGGTTTGATGGCGGAAGACCGGAACAAGTCTTCGGTTTAAATGGTCGGCCCGAGCGGACATGTCTATGTTTTCATGTAAAATATTTGGGTTGAAAAGTTGACTTTAAGCAGAGGCGATAACTAGGAAACGAGCCCCATAAAGGTTGAATTTGGAGGTGGCTTAAAAGTGTCAGTTATCGATTCTTTTTGGATTCTTTATTTAATCTATTTTCGTGTTTGAATTCTTGCTCGATATAATATTGTATAGTCATAGATCATAGTATTGTTGGATGATGGATAGATGACAAGTTATAAAAATAAAACACGATATAGAATTTTGTTTATTTAACATAAGAAAGAAGACTCAGTCGTAGCTGAGACTTGATCCAGCGCATTGTATATAATCTAAGTAAGGATGAATCACTATGTCCCTCCATTTATTATATTATTTTATCTTTTTATGGATTAATTGTTAATAAATTTGAAATTTTCAGCATTGTTGCAATATAAATCGAATTTTTAAAATATTTCAATAAAGTTGCGTACGTTGATTAAATCTGACAATGGTACCTTGGATTGTTTTTGATAATAGTGAGGAGAAAATAGGTTGTCCGGTCATAACAGTAATTATAATCAATTTAAGAAAGAGAAAAGATATCATCTTTCCTCTCCTATTATTTTAGTTTAATTAAATAGAAAATGTATAATATTACCAACCCATGTGGATTTGGCGCCTATTAACTCATCACTAGTACCAATTATATTTTCCGAATGAAGTTTTATTTTTGTTGGATTCAACGCCGATAAACTTTGGCAACGTTCCGGGGACTGGTTCAAATTATATATATATAACATCAAACCTCTCAAATTTCAAATATAACATCAAACAGAATTTTCGATCTAAAATTATGAGTTGGACCGCTTGAGTCCAACGTGAATATTCAGCCATTTTTAAAAAAATTATGTGACCACTTTGACACGTAGCATTTGTTTTATACTGAACATATTTAATATATGTGATATTAGTAATATTATACATATTGTTTTCGTATACAATGTAAAGATAAAGTATGAGAAATAGAAAGGGAGCATAGAGAAGGCATGTTTTCTGTTTATAAATTGTTAATGGCTATTATAACGCCGGCCTACATCTATATACAGCTAATACCTAACGTACGTGGTCAGATTTGTCTATCTATGTAATTAGGGATATCAATGTTTGCCCTCGCCCGCTGGCGCGCTATCGCGAGAACGCGGACTCAAAGACTTGCGTGAAGGCAGGCTCCCATGATATCAAAAAAAAAAAATAAAAAAAATGTTTGGTTTTATCCGATCGATCCGAAACCGCTCAAACCCATTAAATTTTAAAGTAGCTGTCGGTTCTTATTCGATTCCGCACTGCTTTAGATCCTGATCTTAGATCTATAGTTTGATGGTTCGGTCCGATCCGGACCGTTCGTTCCAAAACCGCACTAATAATTATTTATTTCCTGCTCGAAAAACCCATCTATCGACAAGCCTAAGTTTAAATAGACAACTTAGCTTGTCAACGGCTAGCTTTTATCCATATCGATTCGAAATCACTCATAACCCATTAAATTATAAAGCAACAGCTTCGATTTCGCTCCTTCTGCTTGGTTTCGATTCGCATCCGCTCGGATCCCACGCTTTAAGACACATAGTTGATGATCCGGATCCGTGCCGGATCCAAGATCTAATGGATTGGTTCCGAACCAAAACCATTATTTATTTATTGGCTCGATCCTAAAACTCACCCACATCCCTATATATAATATTGCAAAATATAATTGATGCCAAATGTGCCCTTAAGTGTAATAGAGTTTGAATGGATTGCATCACTTTGTCTAGCTAAAAAGTTTGGCATGGCTAGAACCTTGAATCTTAATTTCCAACTACCATACCCTATCAAAAATTATATGAACCGTCGCTTGTCACAGTAAAATATGTTATGAAATATCAGTTTGCAGTAGAAGCTAGATCGAAATTTTAACTTTCCTAATTAGTTTAACTCGGGTTTTTGATTCGTCAAAATCAAATTATTTATACTCCTATATACTTACGAGAAATTAAGACCATTAAATAGATCCTATTAATGGGTATATCTAATGCGGGCAATTCATAGATTAATGTAGAGATTCATTAATTAGTACATTAAATAACTAGGTAATTAGCTTAATGCAACTTTTAATCTTTTTATCTATTATGAATCCTAGCATAGGTGAGGTTTCTCCCTCTAATTTAAAATTAATGAGATCTTTAACCAAATTGTGGTTGGGTTTCTTCCGAACTTATATTTATCTAATTGATGAATTTATTTATTTAATGTTGGAACCTTTATTAATTTTTCATCACTATTATTTCAGCTTTTAATCTATTCCTTTTGTAATCTAGCTAGATAAATAGTAAAACCAACGCAAGTAGAAGTTGTGGATAAAATACTATTAATTTATATATCAAAATAGATCAATTGTATCACAATTTATTGAAAAAAAGTAGATACAAATTTGTATTATTCTAAAACAAATAAAGTAATGGTAAGACATGTACATGTATATATATAATAATACACGCTTTAACAGTAGTAACAGATTATAAATGAATCAATTTACTGGAAATAATACAACATTACCCAAATTTGTAATTCTATATGATTTTAGAAATATTGCAATTACCACACAATCTCTATTTTTTCAATCACAACACCGCCTGTTTTTACACTTACAACATCTCCAATTCTTTTAGCAATAACACTACATCGTTTCATTGGTAAACGCAGTCGAACAAGTGGCACATATTGAAAGACTTTAGTGAAAAATTGGGGTTGTTGCAACTACACAAAAATTAAAAAGATGCTGTTGTAATTGCAACATTTACAATCATATGAAAATTAAAAATTAAGATAAAACATTGTGGTATTTCTAATATTCAACCCTAAAATTTTTGCTTATAGTTTGAGTAAATTTATTTATCTTGGCAAGGGAAATGATAGATTCAAAGAGCTCGCTTTGGTAGACAAGTTTAGATATATCGAGATAGATAAGACATAGATATGTATCGTAGATAATGCGAGAGGTATCGTATATGTTGTTTGATAGATAAGATATAAAATATAGATAACAAACCTTGTTTGTTTGGTACATTAGATAAAAACATAGATTAAGTTACAAAATGACCAATTTAACCTTATTACCAAAAAAATGACAATTATACCCTATCAATTATGTAGCCCATCTACGCCTCTTCCGTATCAAGTTGGCGCGCATTTGGAAGTGAGGAAGAGGCAACCATTCACGCAAAAAGTCGAGACGAGAAACGTTGTTCTCTTCTTTGAGGAAAAGATTTCTACCTTGTTCCTAGGTTCTTCGACATGTGGTAAAAGGTTTGTCCGAACTTTGAAAGGTTTTTTTACCTTGCATTTTACAACAAGCAATGAAAATTGTAGTTAGATTCGCTCAAGAAAGGGTGGAAAATAGAAATATTGTCGATTTGTAAGAGATGTTACAACCGCTTCAAAAATACGATCCGTGTATGTTGATTTGATGCTTCGCTTCGAGTTGAATCGCCGACCACCCTTCAATCGACAGCAGCGAAAGCCGGACACGTATGTAAGCAACGAATGGGAGGCCGTGGCGCGAACGTTGTGATAGTCAGCATTTTGTTGATTGCTTCGAGTTCAATCGCCGAGCCGAGCAGATGCTAAATTGGGGCGCTAGGTCCGGAATGTTTGTGATGCTCGAAGGGTAGATTTGTTTGCTCCGGTCCATTACCTATCTGTTGTTTAGATGTGTTATACCTGTGAATAAGTTTTATGTGCGCCGAGCATCAAAACGCAAGTGAAATAGAATACATGATACCAAACAATTGGTTACATAAGATAGCCAAGCTATCTATGCTTTTAGGCTACCAAACGAGCCCAAAGTGTTAGCTAAAGGAAAGAAAGGAATCAATGGAGCAGACACGAAGATAGACATCTTCCGTAAATAGATCGATATCATAATCGATAGCTCTAGAATTGTAGTATATCTAGACTTGATGAAATAAGAATGAATATCTTACTATCGAATATCAATTCAACATGGTATCGTAGTGTTTGGCTCTCGAAAAATTCATCATCGCCTTATACCAAGCTCTCGGCCAAAGGCACAATTTTAATCTCTTCCATCCACCAAACGCTACACCAGAAAATGTCGAGACCGAAGAAACTAAACCACCAAGATGTTCATAAGTTAAAGACAAGCAGAGAATGTCACCGTATGCGTTCAAACTCAATGGAAAAATTATCCATTGTGGGTAAGACTTATGAAGATAAGCGATGGGAGTTGAGGAAGGGCCTCATCACATCGTAGAGAACCTTAAACGAAGGGATAAGTGGATACCAGTGAATGGGAAAAGATCCTAGTCTTCTCGTGATCGTCGACAATATCGAGAACGATATCATCGCCGACTTCGCACACCATCAATCAAAGGCAATATGGGATAATCTCATTACCTACGAGTAATCAAGGCCGATCCATACCTCATCTCGACCGGAGAAAAGCAAATACATTAGCCAGAGATATGGATCTAGAAACATACTATGAAAATCCAATATGGATTAATGTCGATAGGTTCAAAAACAACCAATTTCGTCATCGACAAAGGCATAAAAGTTAACCCATGCTAACACGAAACGATTGTTCAAATTCCTGCGTGACCAGATCGAAATACTAGGAATCGGGACAGATATCCTCAAAGAAGAACCTCTTCCTCACCGGCGCCTATGGCATGGTGAAAAGAGGCGGCTCAAGACATCATGCCACCATCCCCAACATCACCTGGAGAATCGCCCATCTATCCAGAACTAATACCTGAGAACGGCCTAGAGCCGTAGAAATCGGGAGGCAACACAAGCCATCAGATCGCCACCAGCCAAGAACCGCCGCCAATCCAGATCTCGAGCAAGCTGTGCCTACCTGGGATGTGAAGACAAGTGAAACGTGTTTGAGACTTGACTCGAATCTTTCACAGTCAAGAGGTTACATTCTTGCATGCGACGATCAATAGGCAGAATCGCATCAATTGAGAAATCAAGAAGGGAGTGCGTATAACGCGAGTGCTGCACCAAGGGAGGGTAAACTGTAGCACAGACTGAGACGAGAACCAGTATAATTGATGGAGGTAAATGAGGTTAGGGTCAAAATCCTAACCTTTAATCAATTTACAATTTACCCTTTGAAATTGAATTTGGAACCCCTGGCCCTCAATACTAAATCGCTAAATACTCTTTAATCGCTTGACCCTACTGAATATTTGCTGTGTCCTATGAAATGATTCTAAGAGATAAAAAGGATGGATTTTTGATTGTGCCACTGTTACATTACTGAGATGAAGATTTTAGTAATGCCAAGATTACTGCATAACCTTTATCAAAAGGCAAGGCAATGATTCATTGCAAGGATACTGGAACTATGGAGTATCTCCAACTTTTGTCAAATTGCTTTGTTCCTAACTTGTCCAAATTGATGTCATGGACGATGTAATTCTGACCGCGCATTGTTATTCCCCAACCACTGATTCAGAGGATACGGGTAATCATGAAGATGCGGCTCTACTATGTTGAACTCATCATGGTAGTCGCAATGCTAATCAAGTCACGAAGATGAATATTACTCACAAACTGTATGATTCTTATATTTAACTTATTCTAGAATTAATTAAGATTAAGTAATCTATTACATGATCATGATGACACATACAAGACAACATCAACCTATTTATTGTCCAATTTTCAACAATTTATGATCATCTCACTGTCTGTCACATTCTGTCAAGAAATATATTTTCAAGATGTCATGAATTTCTAAATAAAGATGGGAGAAATCACCTAATTACAAGGTATACCCAAACACTCAGACACAAGTAGTTATAGACATCGAGAAGAACAGACTCCGAGCCTAAAAAGTCTAACCATCCAACACCTGATGCGATTCTCCAGATGTCAAGATATGTTGAGACAATATTAACTGAAGATCATAACTGAAAGATTTAATTAAAGAAATAATTAAACATCTCAGATACCAGGATGATCAAGAGAGTTACCATACCACCAGCATAAAGAATACTGCTTTTAGCCATGGACACTTATACTGAGATTTCATGATGCAGATCGCGAGTCCAAATGATATAAATCACAAATGGATATTTCACCTTGTCGGGAGAAAGTTACGATGAACGATATGTAAAAAACGTATATGCACTATTTGACAAGTAAGTAATCTTTAGGAATTAAGAATGGCTTACGGAATACTATGGCTATGTCCCAATATGAGAGCTCGTTTTCATCAATAGACCATGTCACTATTAGACATTGAGATTGATAGCATTTCATCAAAGAAAGATTGTAGTGAAGATCGCTGAACTCCATATGTCATATCCAAGATCAACTTGCGTATATCTCGACTCAAGGCGCTAATGCTAAAACATTTCAAGAAGTATCAAGCAAGCATCGGGAATCCCACCACTCAACTTGAGTGAGTAGCTAAAGGAAAGAAAGGAATCAATGGAGTTAGACAGGAAGATAGACATCTTCCGTAAATAGATTGATATCATACCTTGTATAGCTTTAGAATTGTAGTATATCTAGACTTGATGAAATAAGAATGAATATCTTACTATCGAATATCAATTCAACACAAAGTTAGTGTGACCACTTATTAGCTAAGTCTCTATTAATTCGATAATGCTCTACAATTTGCTATATAATGTAATTAATCGAGAAGTTAATGTATCATCTGGGTGAGCTTTGGTTAACCATCCATTTGTCTTATAAAAATACGATCATGATTTTTACCGATTTGGTTAATCGTTAAAAATAAAAATAAAAATAAAAACTATATCGATCAATCTAAAAATAAGTTTGTTAACTAATTATCCAACGATTAACAATAAAGAAATAAAATTGAATTTTTTATAGCTCAAAAACATATTTTAGAAAAGTACAAACTGTAATTCCAAAATAATTTATCGATTTACAGTTGAGGATAAATGAAAATAAATAACTAAAGTTTACAATTGAGAATATCAAAATATATCTTCTATCTCGAGATTTAGTTAATAGTTGAGAATCAATTAAAGTTGACGGCTTTACAATTGAGAAACCAAAACAGCTTCATGCTGGTATATAAATTTAAATTTTAAACATACTTTCACGGTTTCACACAAGACTGGTCTTGACAAAAGGAAAGGCACCCAACTTATATACCAAACTTTGATAAAATGATACAGCTCATATCCATTGTAAAATTGTACAACCTATACCCATTCTATTAAAAATAGTTTTTGAATAAAACAGTAAACCTACCGAAATTTATGTTTGTCTTCTTTTTATATTATGTTGTGATTGGACAACACATTCTCTTTATTTTTTTTTCTGCGTCAAAATGGCGAGGAGCTGTAAATTTTTGTAATGCACATGGCCTAATAAATTTTTCAATTGATTCATTTTACAAGCATATCAATTATTTACTTCATTCCTAATTGAAACTCTAGCTTTTGAGAGAAGAAGAGAATTGAAGCATAATTTTTCTCAAATAAGGTAAGTGATTCATTACGGAAAATTGTTTAAAACTTGAGATTTAAGTCCAAAATGTGAATTCGGCCGACTAAACCAACTCTCCGTCAGACATGTAATTTCATTTCTTCCCATTCTCGTGAAGAACAACCGAGATCCGAGGTAAACGCCAAAATCAGATTTTTGTTCAATATATACATGTTACTTGTTAAAAATGAAGTTTCCGTGTTGAGAAGTATTGTTCATCGAGACAACTAATTTCTAACTAAACAACGTTATATCTTGAAATTGAATTAATTTGTTGTTTCCTGCGTCAAACTGCCTCCTGGCCGAGAAGGCTCTTTTCCTGGGACGAGAAGTTCCTAACGGAAACATTGATTTTTCAATTTACGCATATCAATTTAATTTTCTAATAATTAGTTATTAATTGAATTTTGTAATAATGCAGAACCATATTTTACGATTATTTTCAAGTAACGAGTGACAATATGTCGGACTTACTCGTATGTTTTCGTATATTATTTTGAAACAATATAGTTATGCGATTTTTAATATGTTTACCGTATGTATATTTTGTAATTGAGCTATTTTTCAGCTTACAAGATGTATATTTTGGATAAATGTTGCTAAATGTGATTGAATAATATGATAATATGAGTAGTTAATATTTCGAACAATATGATTAATATGAGTAGTTAATATTTATCGATATGGCCAATTATGTTATGAATAAATAGTGTTTAGGCTTGTATGTTTTCGATTGAATGAGATATTTGTTTGCGAATAAATAATGTGATTGAATAAATAGTGTTTATGGTTTAGAATGGTTAAATTGTATTACTTAATTATGGCGAGTGTTTTGACCGGTGATTTGTAGAGATTGATTTCTAATTATTTGTGATATTTGTATGATAGATGTTTATTGATGCTAATTATAGACAAATGAAATAATTATTGTAGTATTTTGTTGGTTTGTCAGACGTGTGTAATATGTGACATGATATAATTGTAGGTCGATCCTGTTTTTGAGGCCTACCACATAAATGGTGGCGATGTAAAGACTTATTATAGGACCGATTATTTTAAGTATATTAAGAATGTCTGCTAGATAGGACTAAAGAGTTGCTAGATATCTTTAGGGTTGCTTTGGTCATCCGATTGATTGATTCCCGCCTAAGTCTAGTTTATTGCACTATAGTCTCCCGCCGAAGAACCTACGCAACCGGAGATGTATTTTTCATCAATGGTGATATATATGTTTTTCCATTAGAGATTATGCTCTAGTCACCCGCAATTTGGGTCATTATCATTGATCCCACACAAGACTACGACTTGAGCGACGCTGAGGTCTAGTGCTTTTTATGGGCAACATGATTACATTACGTAATCCATTAGATAGATTTTGTAGTAGTGATTTTAGTGAAGATGTAGATTCGCTTATATTTACGCGGCCCACGTTATTATCCTCTATGTATCGTATTTGTACGAGACGGGAAAATAATAGCGATGGTTTGGGCATTGGTGACGATCTAGAGGCGTTTTGTCGATTTCCGTGAGGCACAAGCCATCTGATATTGAGATATTATACGACGCAAGGTCAACCTAATGCTCAAGACCACTTTTACGACCACTGGCACTATATGTTTGGTCACCGAGATCATACCAGCTGAAGTATACTGGACGACATCAATCCCACAGATCCGAGAGTGTTGAGGTGAAGTTCAAGAGTTCTCACCGCAGCTTTACGTTCTTTTGAGCAAGAGGTACCGGATTTTATTATAATTTTAAATCATGTATGAGGTATTCGTATTTATTAGAATATTAAATAAATCTTTCAATTTATTGTAGGTCGATTATCATCTCACAAATGATCGAGCCCGACTCATTCGAGGTTAGCACCATCGGTGTTTGTCTCACACCCTCTCCACTCTCGGTGAATTTTCTGCATCCACAAATCATTCGGCGGGATGACGCTCCTTCGTCGGTGTGTCTCATCCGGTGATGAGCCTCGACGTAGACGCCGAGTTCGGAGGGTTCCACGCTTGTTCAGGATCCCGATCTTCGTGGTCTCCATCGAGCACCTGAGTTCACCTTCACGACCCACCAGAGGTCATCGCCGGCCGAGTTCGTGAGATTCCGTTGTTCGGAGCCGCAATCCATATGGGATAGTCGCCATCGAGAGACGGACACGGGAAACATTCTGCAACTTCTTCTTCATCGAGCGGTGGTGCTCACCCCGACGCCTTAGTTCCCGATCGCCGTGGATCCGTGAATCTATCCGAGAGCGGTGACGAAGCAACGCCGCCGAGAGGTCTATAGAAGAAAAGTGAATTCCAAAGATGAAGAAATGGTTTGAAAGTTTATTTGAGAAGACTCACGTGGTTGCACACATAGAAGATGATATACACCGCACCTCGTGCCGTGAATCTTCCGGGACGACACGACGACGAGAGGGGAGGTATTGAGCCGCTAAGGCGCCTACATCGCCCTATGATACCCTCACCGCTACTCTTTCCAGATCCATGGTACCCCCGAACCGCATCTCGTCATACCATGATGGACTCGACCTATTTAGTGATATGACGCTGACATCGTCAGTGCATCTTCGCAAGAGCATAGCTTGGAGCAACAGTAACTATTAAGTCTCATATTCGCGCTTATAGTATTTCATTATATTTGTTATGTTTTTCATTTTACAAGAACTCATATGCTTAAATGTTTGAGTTGGAAGCCAGAGGTGAACGAGCACGGAGACCTTCTTCTTGCAATGAGGTCACCGTATGTTAATAGCCTTCCCACGTCCGATTTCGGCGATGTATCGATACAAGAGCTTTTCAAGAAGAGAACGCAGTGGTGGTTGTTCGTACTCATCAAATCCAGTTGCATTTTTCGGCATCTCGAAATGCCAAGGCCTTCGATGTTCGTAATACGCTTTTATAAAATATGCTTCGTTTTGAAGTACATCTACTTATATCGATATGTATCCCACAATAATTTTGCGATGGTCGATCTATTCATGATGCATTTGATGAATAGACTCGATCGGATCGACTTATTGGACGTGGTGGATTCTCATAACACAATCATCCTCGATACCGGTTTTTCGTAAGTATTATGTCTTTAATACAATCAATATATATTATATATGTGTAGTATCCGAATTAATTAATTTTCAATGTGCAATGATGTTTATGCAACAAGCATGGTTCGAGGTACACGGAAGGCTTTCGTCTTCATTCAAGACCGCGGAGGCATCATTGCTTTACCCCGATACCATTGTTCGCAGAGCCACCAGCGCATGAGCAATTGTTCCTCGGTTTTGTTTGTCATATAGACCATGGATACGGCCACGCAGTAACCTATTTAATACAATAAGTTGTAAAATTGAAAATTTCCTTATTCATTTTCTAAATATTAATTTTATAGATCATCATCCCATGGCCATCGACGGGCGTTGCGGATATGTCGCATGGATATGCACTCGGTCATCAAGGTCGCTTCACTCGCAACGCTGGCGGATGGACCGTGATCAATTGGATGCGAGGATGATGGAGTTCGAGTGCGTGATAGATTATTGCAGCCGCTCGCCTTCTCTAGATGGTTCGAGAATAACTCCCACCGGATACCACCATGGAACAATGATGCGATTATTACACATCGAAGCTTCGAGGTATTCACTGTGACGACGATTTTGATGGTCCATTTTGCGTAGAGTAGAACGCCTTATTTCCGGTTCATCGAGCATCGAATGGGGTATGTCTAATACTTTAGCATATAGAAGAGAAGGTAGGTGGAAGTATATGAGTTATGTGAGCTATAGGGTTAGAAAGCGTAGATAGGATGATGATTTCTTTTATATTATCTCATGTAATAGATCTTCATTATAATGTCAATTCAATGGATTAATTTCATCAATTTCAATTTCAATTTCCTTTAGTCAGCAATCTTCAATTTAATAGATTCTTGGTCGATATTATCGAGAATTGATTAATTTCTTCATATCAATAACAAATAACAATGATGGTGTGATAATAATGTTAATAATGTCTTTACATGAACAAATAGTATTATAATAATAATAATAATAATAATAATAATAATAATAATAATAATAATAATGTATTTACATGAATAAGTGTTTTCATTACAATGTCACTGCCTCGACAAGTAAGGACACCTCGACAGTATGAGATTCTACCACACAAGCTACATGTCTGGGTGCACGACTTCTACTACTCGATCCCACTCGCTGGATGACGATATCGACCACTTTCGGCCCACTTGACGGACTTTATTAGGAGGCATAACTGTAATTCCAAAGAAATCTGAGGAACAATTAACTAGACTGGCTCAACAGATTGATCCGATCACGAGTATGCTCGCTAGCTATTGGTAGTACTCCCACATAGTTAGATATAGGTGCCTTTATGACTAAAAATTTATATAATCAATTATATGTAAGTGAAATCAAATTGATCGAAAAAATTAACATAATTAAACTTAAATGCGCACTATATAGTCACAAGATGAGAACACGGTATCATATCCATTTCCCACTCCAAACACGCACACGATCACAGTATTGAGATTCACTCAATGTTTTGTTTCCGTGCTCGACTTTGAAAGTGGAGTCCACGAGGGCACTACATCATCTGCGTGATAGTTCCATTGATACCATCATCTTACGAGCGCTCGGGGTCAATTCACGTACCTCTTTGTCGCTTCATGTCTCTCATCGAACCATTTTTCTCAGAATGTGACGGATTGCCTCAATCATTGAGCAAATTGGCAATCGCTCAGCCCACAATAATCGAGAATCGAATGATTCGGCATTGTTCGATGTCATAAAACCGTAGCGCCTAATGGGCAATCGTGATCTAGCCCACTTCGCACTCCAACCTCCACCAACTGTATATGCGCCACTACCATCGCCTTCACGAGACTTTAACATAGCCATCACTTTTCAAAGTATGCATCTTGGCACGCATAAGCGGCTTTCTAGAATAACTTTATGGATGGTTGCCCAAACGGGTGATTTTTTCAGATGGTAGTAGCATAATCCGTGTGTTGCATCGTGGTACGAACTCGACCGCGCTCATTATACCGCACGGGCATCTCAAACAATCAACATCTCGATTTGATCCATAAGGCTTGTAGTCGGAAAACCAAGTCCATGAGATATCATTCTCGATCGGACCAATTCCATAAGCTAATGAAAAACTTGCTCGCCCTTTGTCACAGAACGAATAATATGCCTTTATCTGCCCTTCGCGCATCGCTCCACTACAATCACGGCCGAGGCACAATGTGTACGCCTAACTGCATGAACCGAGCGCGACAAAGAGGGACTAACCACCATCGATCCAATATCCAAGTCACCATCGAACCGGATTGCTCATCCGTAACATATGCGATAACTCAGTAGAAATGATTCTTCGTCCACCGATATCATCTCGACGCTCTATTACGGCTCGCATCTACACTATATGTAACGTGTACACCGTGACTTCCGCAAATCAGCCATAATGGACCTCGGCTTTAGCACTTCACCGCCTTCGCGATTTTTCGTGATATGTATGCGCAATTACACGGCATTAACCTTCCTTACTCCGATATTCACTAGGTTCGTGCGCAAGTAGTGATAGCATCAAACTATGGGACAAACCAAAATCCACCTTCCGCGATGCACGTAGTAGAAAAGGACACGATTATGATATCGACATTTGAATGTAATCCTCAAATTATCGGATCGAGTAATAACAAATTCTACTCGACGCTCCAAATGCCATAACCCCACGGATATCTTCGCTCACCCTGTCGCGAAGATGGAACCTTCGCACATCTGGACGGAACCGAGTCCGAGGACGAGTAAAGAGATTAATCAAGCATCATGAGAAATAACAGGACCAGCTCTGCTCATCTCCTCAACTTCTTCCGCTCTAGGCCTCTCACGCACGCTATGTGTTACTCGGATAATCGTAGATAGAAGCTTCCCGAATCCACCCTCTCGACGGATCCATGCGCCAAACTCTACAAATGAGCCATAGCTCACCAAAGCGCATCTGATCTTCTTCCTCTTCATCCGACTGCTTCATTCTTCTTCTTCTTCAACGTAGTCATCATCATCGCCTCAACAAGTGTATCCCCCCTCGTCATAGATATGTCGAAATGTAATTCGGACGGATCCATGTGTTGCATATATTGAGACGATCAAGATCAAACCAATCGATGAAGCAAATTGTTGTGTAAATGTCTTATCGAACGATATGTGTCGTGTGAGTGTAGTCATATGTCGATTTGAGGATGGTATCTCAACGAAGGTCTATATAGTTCTTGCTCGATTGGGACGTGTTAGCATCGTGAGTCACATAGACCTCGTGGGTATCATGAGCCAATCGAACAAGATGATCATCATTACTCAAAGTAATTTGATAATTCTACCACCGAGATCTCGATAGATAATGCAGTAGGTTGTACTCAACTAATTTGTCGACATAATTTGATCAATCATCTCTATGAACTCCGAGATAATTACATTGTCCATTCGAACAAAGGCATTTGGATCGATACCCCAAGGTAACATAAAGAAAATCCCAGGCTCCATATCTAACAATAATGTTCTTCCATCCCGACATCTATAACAACAACAAGATTACATTAGCGTAAATATACGCCTTAATATGATTTTTCTAATGTATAAAACAAATATACGCCTTAATGTTTACACTAAAATTATCGCTACAATAAGAAAAAATAGCAATCTAATCAAAGTCTAATTAAATAATTAAAGTCTCTACTATAAATAATTAAAGTCTCTTACAATAAATTAATTAAAAGGGACTTATCTAAACGAATTATGCCAGACTTATCTAAACGAATTATTCAATAATTATAAATTGCGTAAACAATCGAATTATCTAAACAAAATAAACAAAATAAATCTAAACAAAATTAATAATAACAAATCTAAATAAAACTAAAGATAGTATTATAAATTGCTCGAATTATCTAAACAAAATTAACAATAATAAATCTAAATAAAACTAACAATAATAAATCTAATATTATAAACAACAATAATTAAGCGTATGAATTAATTAGTTATTTACATTATAATTAATTACTATATTCATCCTAATTGAAAACTTAAGATAACTACACTAAAATTATCCTAATTGATTTCATTTAAAATTAATTTCTAAACAAAAATCTCTCTCTCGAGCTTTTATATCTCCGTCGATATTTCCTTGTTTTCGATCGACCGAGACATCAATTAATAATTAGTATTAAATTCATTTGATAATTCAAGATTCCGATCGAAAATAAGCTCTCCTCCGACAATTGAAGATTCCGATCGACCGAATCATGATTAATTTGATAATCCTTGTTTCCGATCGATCAATTTGATGTTTCCTATCGACCGAATCAATTATATATACGTAATTATGCAATAATTAATTCAATTATCTAAACGAATTATATCTTCGATAATCTTGTTTCACGATCGAATCATCTAATTAATTACACTTTAAATCCTTTCGGCGATGATTCCTTGATTCCATCGCGAATCAAGGAATCATCGATCAAGAGAGATTTTTAAGTGTAATTTAATTTTCTAATTTATTTATGCTTTAAAAAAAAACCATGATTCAATGATTTAATTATTATTTTTCATATAAAAACCCATAAAATCATATAAAACATCTAATTTCATCTAAACGAATTATATCCAATTATATATACAATTATGCAATAATTATCTAAACGAATTATATCCAATTATATATAGGAATTATGCAATAAATTCAAAACACTAAACTAATTATCCAATTAATTTAATTATCTAAATGAATTATATCCAATTATATATACGAATTATGCAATAAATTCAAAACACTAAACTAATTATCCAATTAATTTAATTATCTAAACGCAATAATTTATCCATACCAATAAACAATAATAAATCTAAACAAAATTAACAATAGTAAATCTAAACACAAATTAATATCATAAACAACAATAAATTCAAAACACGTTAAAATAAATAAAAATTTAATAACTTACTTGTTGAGACATAGTTACGGTTCGATTGAAGAAATAAATTTGAAAATTTTGAATATAAAATAGAAATGAACGAACTAAAATTTGAGAGCAAGAGCAAGAACAATTTATTGGATTTGTATTTTACTAATCGATTGTATAAATAGAGAGAATTTGTTCAATTATTGGTGATCAAATCTCTTCAGAATTTTTTCGCATTTATTTGTCTTCTTTAATTTTTCTCGCAATTTTAGTGAGCTTTTACTTTTCGAGTACTATTTTGTACAGATAATTAATATCAGAATATGAAGATAATTTCAATATTAAATATTTCAAAATTAATAAGTTATGTTATAATTTCAATTTCAATATTTTGCAAAATTTCCATCATAGATTATCAGAAATATTAATTTAAATATCATACATTCAATTTAAATTAATTAGTATTAAATAATTTGATATATCCTTGTTTCCAAAAAATCCTGATTCCTACGACCTTTGATGTTTCCGTCGACCGGAGACATGAATTAATAATTAGTATTAATTTCATTTCATATATACTTGTTTCTGGTCGATAATTCCTCTCCAATCGATCAATTTGATGTTTCCACGATCGGGATATGAATTAATTAAAATTGTATTAAAAATCCTCTCCCATTTAAAATTAGTATTAAAATTTAATTTTAATTTGAATTAATTAAAATCCAAATTCCTGCGATGAAAGTCCTCTCCGTCGATGATTCCTTGATTCTACGACGTAAACAAGGAATTGTCGACGAATTTTTGATTTTAGGTGTTAATTAATTTTTGATTCATTTATTTTTTTAAAAAAAGATTCGATGATTTAATTATATTTTTTCATTATTTTCTCACACTTTTCTCTATATAAAGTAATTTAAAGAATAATCGATTATAATTTAAATCATTTATCCGATTCACGTGTTGTCAACAAACAAAATATTATTGATTCACATGTTAACTGACAAAACATTATCTGTTGGTCGGCAAGTCATTTCACGTAATCGCACTAAATATATATATAAAAAATATAAATGGGTATGTGTGTATTCATTTGGAAAATTGATGAACAGACAACTTTTACAAATGTTTGTAGTGGTATATATTTACCCAAAAGGAAAGGAAGACAAACTATAAAGTGAGCTCTTCATCAATAATTAAAAATACAATATAATATTCATAAAGATTTTATTAATATAAATCATGACATCTTCTAGTTTTTACTTGTAAAATAATTTACAATATTATTTTTCAAGATTTCCTAAGATATCTTTTTAATATATAAATTGCCAAGCTATTTAATCTTTTTGACATCGACGATTTTAAATATATATGTATCCTTGATTTCGAATCCAGGTGTTCATAATCTAATGAGATTCTCAATTTATATTTTTAGATGAATGTTTATTTTAACTCAATTCTATATATATGAGAGTACAAACAGTTGGGAATGCAAAATTATCTAAAACACAAGTTGTAATACATCTATATACTCGGTTAGTTAATAAAGATTAATCATAACAGTAGAAAACTTCTATATGATAGTTTCTTAAGATTTAATATATATATATATATATAGAGAGATCAAAAAGATCAAGTCGATAAGATGTAATACTCAATCTCATCCATCCATCCATCCATCCATCCATCCTATTAATCATGTGACTAGATTCGCTCCGATTTTTAAAGTTTTACACGTTAATTTGTGGTAGTAAGTAGATTAGTAATTTGATTATGTGATTTCAAGATAAACCATGCATATAGTTAAACGAACTATGCATTCAAATGAATACAAAATGCATTCAAATGAACACAAAATGCATTCACTGAACACAAACATGCATATGAGTTTCAATTTTAATGTATGTCAGAATGCACTCCCGGCCGCTACAAGATCCGCTCCGCCCGACTCTCCACAGACACCCAACGCCATCCAATACGCGCATGCATCCAACGCCGTATGCGTAAGTTATGTTATTTTAAATGCATTATTTAGTTGTTTTAAATGCAGGACATGTTATTTCATATACATTATTTATGTTTTGTGTCTTTCCTAAACCTAGTGCCGACGCAGACCCGTCAGACCCACCCAATAGTCCTACCATGGTCGGTACCTAGCGTCCCTACCTGGTCAGCACCAACGTTTAGTGCGATGCATTTTATGTTATTTTAAATGCATTTTAATGTTATTCTCAGTATGATTATCTCGTGTTTTGTGATGTCTCTCCCAAACTCAACGCTCCGAGACCCCAACGCTCTGACCCCTAGCTGGCGCGGCACCCAACGCCCTGGTGACTTCCCATTTTGCCCCACGAAAAAATGAGTTGTCAGTGTCAATTTTGTGCATCCACGTATTCAAAATGTGGTCTAGATTGAGATTACATACTATTCTCGGCATCGCAGAACCCAACCCGATATATATATATATATTGTAGTTGAAAGAAAATATAAGACAAAATTAGGAAATAAAAAACAAAATAATAATTTATGGATTAAACAACACTCTGTTTGAGGCCTTTAATGCACAGTACAAAGATTTATATAACTTAATTCTACAAAGAACTTACTTTTTGGAATGTAACTTTCAAAATCAAACAGTTCAGGGATATATCTTAATTTTCAATTTTATTTTGCTGTTCCAGTGTTTCACTGTTTTAGAGATCTCATTGTGCTTCCAGAAATTCTAACGTTAGACTGACTTTATTGGTTCAATTTTGGAGGCCAGGTCGACCGGCATACGTAAAAAAAAGAAAGAAAAAATGAAATGAGATGATAAAGTGTTCTACCAACACATAAATGAAACCTCTCATGATCTCTTCTTATTTTAACCAATAGGATAAAGAAATTTGTCTCCATTCTATTGATAGGTATTTTATTTAAATATATAAATAAAATTATTATATTTTTCTATAATTTATGAATAAAAATATAAAATATATCGAATTTGTGTTTTTCATTCTCTACAAATAGATACCATATTTTTTATATTTTCACATATCTAAAATTCCTTCATTATCGCTGCATCCTCTATGTTTTTCTATGGATCGAGACAATAATCCTTTATACAATTTCCAAAAATTAAGCAATAATAATAGATTATTTTAATTTTTTATTTTCATTAATCATATAGTAATGTAACACAAATTTTATATTTAATTCGACAAATACGAAAGTGTATATAAAATCAATATATTTTGATCAAAGTACATTTGTGTGATATCAATCTCTATTTATCCTCCTATTATTCTCTTCAATTTGAGTCCTTAAACGATCTTGGATATTCTTCAAGTTATTTTGAGGGATGTAGTTCCTGATCTCCTGAATTAAGTTTGAATTTGAAGATATGATCCAAGGACCTCGACCTTGTCTTTGATGATTTATATGATTTTGATGTAACAACTATGATTGCATAGTAACGCGAATGTGTAAGAACTTTATAGAATTCTTCCAATACCTTGAGTTCTTCATTAATGAAATAGAAAATATAATTAATCATTTAATTTATGATTTATACGTGTCACGGTCACATTTGCTACCAAAAATTAATTGTCTACAAGTAATTATTTAATGAAATAAAATAATAATATAAAATGATTTGGTGTTTGGATGATTATTGATAAACTATCAAGTTGATATGATTGGATTGAGAGAAATATGAGATTTGAAGAAAAGAGATAAGCCAATTAAATATTAAATGTTAAATGATTGAATGATTAGTTGATAAATATTGTCTTAGCAACATCTTCTCTTAATTAACCCTGAACGAGGATCTATTGATGTAGCCTAATAGAGACACGTACAAGTTATAACAATTTAAATTTTTATTTGATTTTTCTGAAAGAATTTTTATTTAATTTGAAAGATAATATTAGTGAAATACACGACGCGTATATAATTTGGGCGGTTTTATTTGGATGCTCTCCGTCTACTCGTCGAGTTTGTTCCGTTTTAAAGCAGAACATCAATATTTAGAATATCTTAGTTATTTGTTTAATTCTAACTAGTGTATAACCCATCGAAATTCGAAAATAACTTTATATGGTAATTTATAATCATACTTGTTAACTATCGTAATTTGTTTGAACTTATAAATATAACTTGTTATAAGAAATGGTTATTCATCGTAGTAACAATTCGAACATTACAAAGTATATTAATAATAAATTATAATAAATAACAAAAGATTAAAAAGTTAAAGAAACTACCAATATAAAATTTATATATTCATACATGTCACAAACTCGATTTTAAACCGGTTTTACTATTGATTCTCGCCTCAAACTTATGTAATAGTACCGCTTAATGATCTAAACCCATTTAAAATTTATAAAATATCTAAATAGTTAAATATAAGTTATTTCAATAATTGATTATTCTTCTCAATAGAATTCGATCATGGAGTGTATATATATATATATATATGAGTGGATCAAATGAGAACTCCAACTTTTTGAGAACTAAGAACTAATGTGGTCCATTCATTTTATAATCTAATGGTCAAGATTAATTACAAATAGTTAATTATCCCCATAATTTAATGATAACCGCTTAGCCCTAAAATCAAGGGATTTGTATATTGATTTTAATTATTATCGTATGCATAATTACTACGATTATATGCATAACACCATGAATTATCGAACATAACAATGAATTGGAATGAATAGCATGCACAAGAACTATGATTATATTAATAACAAATGAATATATGAACAACGAAAAATAAAATGTGAAATATCCAAATAACGAAAATTTAGGGATTTGACTATTTTTATCATTAAATAATTATGTGTCGTCCGATCTTACTTAATCTAACTAGATTATTGTCTTAGTCTTATCTAAGAGGTTTCTCATTAACCAACCCCTATATATATATATATATATATATATATATATATATATAGAGAGAGAGAGAGTATATATATATAGAGAGAGAGAGTGGTTATGGTGAGTGTTTATTTATAAGAAATAAGAATATATCCTAACCATCAATTAAGATGTAATCTACATCGATTTGATATTTAATTTATAATAGGATTGATGACATTATCATCACATTAAATTACTTCCACCGATCAAGGGTAATAGTGAGATATTAAAAAATATCTCTCCATGTATTTTAACTGTCCGTAATTAATGGGCCATTAATTGTAATCCTTTTTCACCTCCCTTTCTGGGATATCGAATCATCATTGAAGAAATCCAAATAATTATAATTTGACTTTTTATGTCGAAATATATATATCAACAAACATCACATATTTTTAACTATTTCACATTTTATAAAAATATATTGCACGATCACTATGTAACAACATCTAAACTTTTGTGGATCTTTTATTATTTTTATGTTGCTTGTTTAGCACGTTGGTGCAATATTTTCTAGCATAAATTTGTATTTTATATAGCACATCTTTAAGAAAAATCTGCACAAATAGTAGATAAAATTTTACTTGAATAATAGTTTTATGTTATATTGAGAAATATTGTAGCATACTATAATCTTTATGTAGCATATTCTTAACATTATCTTATCGTTGCACATATTCTTAAATATATGGCATATAATTATAAATATATAGCACTTATTTTATTTTAATTTTTACGACTTGCATTGTCCAAGTATTGCATACATTATTTTGTTATTTATACACTTATTATTGTTGCACTTCAAAAACAATATATAGCACATGTCAATAGGGAATATAGCACCATATTTATTCGATTAATATATGAAGTGTCAATTGCGTCAAGTTTCAATTTCATGAGAATCATGACATCGAAATGATAAATACATGAATCAATTAAAACGAATGAAAACAAAAATAAACTCAAACAAATAACATTAAATTAAACGAAGAGCTATGAACTTAAATAACATATCTAAACAATTAACAATCTATTACAATGAAAACCCAGAAAAAAATAAAGAAAAATCAAATGATACCAAAATCCTCCATTCTCTTCTCAGTAATGATTTGTGATATGTATAATCGTTGTGTGAAAATGAATAGATATAATAACCGGAAATAAAAACCATATAAAACCCATTAAATATCTAATCCCATAAATTTAGGAACTACCATATTTTATCACACCTAAAATTAAAAAATATCCTCATTAAAATCGAATAAAGATAAAATCATAGCACAGCTTGAAAATTTTCAGCATTTATATGATCAAATCTAGACCATAGATCTAATTAATTAAAAGGTCAAATTCATTCTTATTTGTCACACAAATATCTATTCTCATATGATCTCTCCCATATATATATATATATATATATATATATATATATATAGGAGGGTTAATGTGAGAATGCTTTTATACAGACGCAGAACCAAAAATGATGAATTCATTAGAATTGATGAATCACGGGAAAGTATCAATCTAGAAAAAAATTTTCGCCCTCAGATTCGAACCCGTGAAAATTTTCAAATTATGGAATTCAAGAACTCTCTCAACGGATTCATCAATTTTCATAGAAATTCATTGGTTCTGTTTTAGGATAAAAATGCTCTCATCTCTCTCTCTCTCTCTCTCTCTCTCTCTATATATATATATATATATACCAACCATTACTCATTTTCATCTCAAATTGTGATAGTAACACGCTCACTTTCGAACCCGCTTGGATTTAGAAAATAAGTTGTTCAAGAATTGGTTATCTATCTCGATAAAATTGAAATATTATGGAGCAAATATTACTAACATTATTTTATATTTGTAAATTAACATAATAAATGTATTATATAATGCGATATCCATAATTAATATATTTTAAAGTTCTAATGGTTTTTCTTAATTATACAAAAGTTCTAAGAAACGATATAGTTAGAGATGAGATATATTGATAGAACTGGACTTTGCAAAAGTTTAATGGTATCATGTAAGATTATTCCTCTTTCATATATAAGGTTAGATAATTACGTTGATGTATTTATGAAGCCAACATCACTATTTAACATTCGACTCTGATTCTTTATAAGATTAGTAAATAAATATTAGTAATTTTTTAGTTGGGGATTGGGGTCTTAATATTCGTATAATCGATTTCTAATAATTGCAACGGGTATCATTAAATATAGAAATTATCTAAAAAATATTATTAATGTTTAAAATGAAGTAAGATATGGGTCATATTACATTTTGTGAATTATGCGAGGTTTTGATTTTCTTAAATATGTATGGATTTATTTTCATGAGCTAGCTAATGAAATAGTGACACTTTTACTAATCCCTAATCATGCAAATTATCTAAATATATTTATAATATATCTAAATAGTTAAATATAAGTTATTACGGTAATTAGTTATCTATCTTAATAAAACCGATAGTACAAAGATTAATAATTAAATTTCACGTACTTCAATTCCACGTTATATTTTACTAAAATATTTTCTTATTCATTCCCATCTCAAACTTGTATAGTAATACATGCTAATTACTCAAATATATTTATAATATATCTAAATAATTAAGCTAGCTCGTCCAAAATAAATTCATACATATTTACTAAGAAAATCTACAATTTTGAAATAAAATCGAAAGTAATGCATGTGGAAATAAAATGAAAAGAAAATAATTGGTTATCTATCTTAACAAAGTCCAAATAGTACAAAGTAACATAAATAATATGATGGACCGTCTCGCACGGGCCCCGCCGTGAGCGGACGGCGAGGGCTCCAGTCGGCAAAGAAGGGCCGGTGGGGGCGAGGTCATAACTCGGCCAGCGGCTAGATCGAGGGGCGGTTCGACCGTTCCGGAGTGCCCTTCAGTCGGGGCCCCTTCCCTCAAAGTGCGGCCGAGTAGGCGTGGTGGTGCCGACGCCGATCGCGGAAGGCACCGAGTTCATCCCGGTGTTCATCGTCGACCGGATTTTGTCTCGAATCGTGTAGCTTCGTCGAGACTGACGAGGTGGAGCTCTGCCCGAGTGATCAGATATAGCTTAGACTGTGTATAGTCGGAATGTATTTAAGCTTGTATCAAGTGTATATTTTCCCAGAGAGGACAAATATAGCTTAGACTTGGTTTTAGCCGTAAATGTATTCGATGCATCAAGTGTATATTTTCCCAAAAGGGTATAACTTGACGAGATCCGATCCGGAGCGCTTGTATGTAGATGTTCAATTTAATGAGTTATCGTATGCATTGCATGTAGATGTTCAAATTAATAAGTAATCAGTATGCTTTGCACGAGACGCTCAAGTTAATGAGTTATCTCAGATGTGCCATCTTCGCAAGTCGCCCCTTGAAGGTTAATTGTGTTTTATCCGAATGGATGTTCACATAAATATAAGAGAGCAATGAAATACTCATTAGAAAAACAAGTGTTTTATTGATAAGTAAATGACATCGCACTCTGAAAAGCAAGAGGGCTAAACATGATGCCGATCTGAAATCAAAGCTATAAAGTACCTCTTCAAATGAGTGATATGCAGTTCGGGAATAAGTGTACGGATAGGTAGCAAGTTATAGTCCTTTGCCGAGGTCCTCGTGAACGCGTAGGCCTTCCATGTCGGATCTAACTTGTTAAGACGCCGCTTTCATCGGCTTCATTGTTTCGCAGGACGAGGTCGCCTACTTGTGTAGGCCTTTACCCTCTTGTTGTAGTACCTGCGACCGCCACTTGTACGGCTTCATTGATGAAGGCGAGCTCACGTTTTCCTCTAGAGCATCAAGGTTGACCCGAGGTTCTCCTCAATCGAGCTGGTCGAAATGAAGAGACGTGGCCTGGTGCGCCGATCTCACGGTATGACAACCTCGACCGAGACTAGTCGAAGGGTTTCTCCGTCAAGTCCGAGGTGTCGCTCTATAGGACCAGAGGACTTGAGGGAGATTCTCAACCCAATCACCTTTAGCTCGGTCTAACCTCTTTTCAACTCGACAATCGTTGGCTATTACACTTGGCCTAACCATTCGCAGTGAGTGTGCAACCGAGGTGAATGTTATTTGATCCGGAGCTCTTCACACCATTCCTAAGTTTCGCGAGAACCGGTGCCGTTGTCCGAGATCAAGACATGTGGCGCAGCCGCAAACTATGTTTTTCCACACAAGTCCAATCCTTCGCCGGAGGTTTGAAAGAGGCCCGCTCACCATTTTGTGAAGTAGTCTATGGCTACGACAAGCATCTCGAGCGACTGTGCTCGGTCGCGGGCCAACATGTCGATTCCCATGCATGAAAGGCCAGGACTTTGAAGGCTCGAGGTCGGTCTCGGCAATTGCCAGCGTGAAGCTTACACTTTGGGCACTTTTGACGAGCTCGCCGATGATCGGAAGGGCAAGAATACCCGCCTCGTTTTCGAGAGAGCTCGTGATCCGAGTGGCTTCCACAAGATCCCATGTGAATCTGCTTAGTACGTAGTCCGCCTCTTCCGCCCAAGGCATCTCGTGAGTGGTATAGGATTGTCGAGAGAGCCTTCAGCACGAGGTACTTTGGGACTGACCATCATATTTTGGCTCGAGCGATCTTGGGGTAGTACACCTTCTTCCGTGATAGCCTTTATGGGAGACATCCGCTCGCTCAATCTCGCGATGATGCCTGGGGGCTCGTAATGCCTGAAGAACCTCTCCATCGATGGATTTGTCGATGACGGTGCTAATTTATCGAGGATGTCCGGCCGCTTCCCTGGGATATGATGAAGTGTGGAATACCGAAGAGGTCGATCTCTTTAGCCTTCTCAAGGTATTGCTCATTCGATCCTCCTCGACCTCGATTTGCCAAGACCGGTTTATCACGACTCGGAATCTCCAAAGATTGATCTTCTCCACTTTCAATTCCTTCACGAGACGGAGTCCCGAGATAAGGCTTCATACTCCACCTCATTATTTGTGGTCGGAAGGTAAACCAAGTGCATAGGTTATCTCGATTTTCGGCGGGAGCAAGATGCCGCCCGCTACCCGCTTTGCACGAAGCTCCATCCACGTACATCTCAACAGCCCTCGTGTAGGTCAAAGATAGGTTCCTCCGCTGAGAGGGGGTCGGAGTGATCTCTTGTGGGTGACTCAAACCTCACCTCACCAGAAATCGCAGAGCTTGCCCTTTAGGCCGGTCCGGGAGTATAAGATGTCATGCTCACGAGCTCCAATCCACTTGGTTATACGCCCGATGATTCGGTTTGACAAGACTTATCTCAAGGGTAAGTCACAAGACTGAATGAATGGGCTCGAAGAAGGCTGAGACGCCGCATGCTCACCAGCTAACGCCATTCTGCTTGGTATACCTAGTCCCTCCTTGATAGCTCGGTCCGATGAAGAGAGATCTGCCTCCGATCTCATCTCGCACCAAGATCGGACGATTCGCCCGAGACGGCGTGTATAAAAGAGGAGCTCGCCTTCCTTCGTGGCTGCAAGCAGGCTGAGGTACTTTCTGTGAAGGCGACATGGTGTTCTTCCTTCGCAAGTCCCGGCTCTTTTCATGAAGTTGCTTCGCAGCCGGCAGAATCCGAGATGCCAAGCATCCGTGAGTTTAGGATCTCACGGATTGTCTTCAGATTGCATGTCAAGTATCGCCTTCACCTGGGTGATCGCTCCCTTTTCACACGTAAAGGTGTATATGTAGTAAGGAGTATCGTATCCACGTGGATTGTAATGCGAAACACAAGTTAACTCAACAAGAATTCATCATTATCCAAGCAACATATATGGTTTGGTAAGATTTTAGGGCTTCGAATTTAATCCAAAGCAGAGGTAACATGCAGAAATAAAATAAAGCAAACAAACACTGGATGGTAAAAGAGATAAGGAAGACTAACCTTGGGATGCATTAATCCTATCCACAACGTATGTTTATCCTGTCCCATTAACCAATTTTAATCCGCATAAGATGGAAGATCACATATATAATCGACAACTTCATATGACATATGGCGAGATTACTAGTTTTACCTATTATCTACGCCTCTAGGTGAAAACAAGCAACTTCAAACAGATCACAAAGAATATGCTTCCTACGAATATCCTATCTCAATACGACTCAAGGCTTATTCAGATTACGATTCAAGATCGATCGACAATTAACACAATTACGTAATTAATCGGCAAATAGATATGCATTAAGATTGATCGAAATTAACACATATAAATAAGCACCAAGAATCATAAATCAATGCTCGGAAGGTAAATAGCGATAACAGAATCACAACATATAGGATCGGATCATGCAAACCCTAGATTAGAAATGTAAATCTAGCCGGAATAATAAACAATAAAATACGATTTAACCATAAAATAGAAATTATATAAATGAAACCCGTATTAGTGCCTCGATGAACAATCGTGGGTCAATCCCAACCTCGAAAACGGAAATTAGAAGATTGTCTGACGAAACGTCCTGATCGGACAAAACGTAAAACTAATGAAGAACAATGCTCAACTAAACTCTAGAATGAAAATAGATGGAAGCCAAAGCAAAAATTGTAAAACCGATGAAAAACTCAAAAGAGTCTGGGAACGTTGTGCGGTTAGGCGAGGGGTGTTATATATAGCACACCCCAAACCCTAATTTTTCCTTGCGCCGCTGCTCCGACCACTACTCGCGGTCGCTAGGTCGACCCCGAGGTATGTCTCACAAGACAATCTTCGCTCATGGTCGCCTCGGCAAGATGAGTCAGCGCCCGGCTAGCGATCAGCATGGCCCAGAAATCGACATGACTTTCTCGCTCGTCTCGCTCGCACGAGGTCGCGGTCGCGCCTCGCTGCTTCGCTTGCTTGCCTAGCGGCCGCTTAGCAACCGCTAGCGGTCGCTAAATGAAGCCGAGTTTTGGCTTAGGCTTCGCTCCTTGCTTCAATTTCAACATATGGACCTCACACAACACCAAAAGAACACCCAGAGCAGATTTCTAGAAATAGATAAAACATTAAGAATCGATACGAAACGCACATCAAATGACCTAAACTCATATTTAAATATCAACTATAACGTAAATGCGCTTATCGATGGATCGCCTTCAAGCCTTCTGGGAAACCCAAGATCCCAAGAATTTTTCCGCCTTTACCATGAACGTGCACTTTGAGGGTTGAGCTTGAGGTCACGACCGAGGAGTTGGAGGATAGTCTTGAGGTCGCCGGCGCAACTTCTGCTTGCTCGACCACGATGTCGCCGACGAGACCTCGACGATCTTCCCGATATGATCTTCGAATATTGCGCCCACCATCCGCGATAGGTAGCTCCGCATTTTCAGTCGGGTATTTTCTAGCAAGACACCAAGTCGCGATGAACGCCGCTTTTGGAGCATCCTCCTTACTCATCGACTTGTGATACCCTTTGTATGCATCCGAGCTAAAGATTTCGTCGGGCCCACCAAAGGCTCCACTTTCTCAATATCGTGGCGGGTAACAACTTGGGCAGGTTTGTTGAGGTCGGTATAGTCGACACATGCCGCGCCATCCTCCGCTGCGGACCACGATCGGATTAGCCATCCGTGTCGGGTATGACCTCAGATAGTTCGCCTCGAGTGGGTCACCTCGCCTCTTACGACCGTAGGCCGCAAACCCTCTTTTCTTCCGCGAACCGGTTTGGTGTTCGGGTCGATATCGAGCCGTGGTGATGAGCTCGGGTGACACTCCGGCTGTCGAGTGGATACCATGAACACGCCCCCGTATTCTCTCGTAACCGCACGACGTGTCGCTCTAATGTCACTGACCCGGTGCAACTCGACGACCTGGAAGGGCGTCCATCGATAATTGGAGGTCGCCGCTAGATCGTCCGGTGGCAACTTCGAGGTTTCGTAGTTGCTAGGCCCGAGGTAAGGCCACATCCCGGGTCGAGACTCGTAGCATTCCTTAGGCCGCTTGGTCACCCCGATGCTTAGCACTCCCACCGGGTGGATATCTGACAGGTGGTGAGACGAGACACCGGTGGCGAGAGCCGCCTCTCCCTGATGATGTTGTATGGAGGGAGCTCGACCAAGAAGAACTGGACGGCCTTGTGACCGACTGGGAAGACGCCCACCGTGACCGGGCGGTAACGCTGGTTGGACCCCGAGTGAAGCTCCGGAGTTTGAGTGCGATGTATTTGGATCCTTCGACCTCAAGTTTGTCCAGTACCGAAGATAATGTCGACAGAGGTCTGATGTCATAGACTCTGGACGTTTTGTTGCCACCACGATCAGATAGTAATGGCGCTCATGGCATGATCTTGCACGGTCTTCATGAGAACACGATGTTCTCACCGTCCCGAGTCGTTATTTTTCGCTCCTGGGTGGTCCGAGCTTCATTTTTCAACGACGACCTCATCGCTCTGGCATCCGGAATGGCTGACTGATCCAGGCTGGGACCATCGCTCTCGCATCTTGTGGGGTGCTGCCGAGGTCGGCCCACGCGTTACCACCTCCATTCTTTCTCTCACGTTTCCTATTCCCACCCAGTCGGCCGAGGTACTCTGAGCCTCCTTCGACGAGCTCGCGATCTACAAGCTCAAGTTTTCAGATCTCTTGATTGTGACCATACATGGTGATAATCACAATACTTCTCCGCCGACCTCTTCGATCCTCCTTCATGTGAGGAGTCGGAAGAGCTCAAGATGGAGCTCAAATATTTCGCCTCGATTTGACGAGATGAGGCGCTGCCACCGTGATTGATCGAGGTCCCACCCAGATTCCATCCGGCCTTCGATCCTCGTCAAGGCACTTCTACGATCGCCTCCTCCCGGCCTCTCGCCTCTTCCTCTCGACCTTCGCCGTCCTGTGTCTCTTCGAGATCCGACTCATCCTGACGTAATTATCAACCGAGTCCGTGGGCCTCCTCTCGGCTTTCTCCGGTGATCTCTTTGTTCGCATGCCAGTCGGATCCCATTTTAACGCATTGAATGTAAAGATCGTCTTTTATCAATCTTGAGGACTCCTGATAAACCGTGAGACAATTAGACATCGCCTCGCCCCGCCCTCGCGGATAGTGAGCAGGTCGAACGATCGGTTGTCGATGTGGCATCTTCGTGCGCCATTTGAATCGATCCATAAGATCCTCAAGCGGTATGCCGCTCATGAGCGAGAACCAACGCCGGGCTGGGGATCAAGACCGGGAAGATTTTGCACATATGAAATCTTCCATTCCCGATCGCCAGTGTTAGGCGAAAAAGGAAGTGGGTCCCCGAGGCCACTGTGGCAGCCGGGTGCCCTTATCGCAGGCAGGGCGTATCCGTGATTTCCGGAGAAAAGAGATGATCCTCCTGCACGGCCGAACCCCGAAGCTCGCTGCCATCTCTCTCCTGGAGGGCGGAGACCGTCGCGCTCATCGCCTCTTCGGGAGTTCGCCCGCCTCTCTTCTCGTCCCCGCCTCGCCCTGACTTGTTGGTATGAATTGCTGATTCTTGTTATTGTGATGTTCTTCATTAGTTTATCCCATTTATGCCGTTAGTTCAATTATTATTTATCGCTTCGACTTACTGTTCGTTTCAATGTTTTGCAGAAAATCGGCATTAAATAGGATGAAATCTATCTACCAAGGATCAGGTATAAAGAAGAGCATCGCGATAAGTTCATAGGCGAAACGGATCCTATTTCGGAGTTCGGACGGGAGAACGAGACGAATTGAAGTCGCAGACGCCCGTCAGATGGCCGAGCATCCGCAAGACCGACGCCACGACGCACGCCACAGACGACGCGACGCCTCCCACAAGACGCCACAGTACGCCCACCCACAAGACACGCCGACGCCTGCCCGTCTCCAAGACGCTCAGCGCTGAACGCCGCTCACCCGAGCGCTCCCACCCCTCGCCGCCGGGAACGCCGGCCCGCCACAAGACCCGCCTCGCCGAGCGACTCACCTCCACAAGCTGCTCACTCGAGCGTTACAAATTTACTCCGAGCTGAGAAGGCCGCTTTCTCGCTGCTTCGCCCGCGCCTCGCTCGCTTCTCTCACCATCTGCCAGACGCCGCCGCGCCCAGCTCCGCCTCCCCGAGCGGCCGCTCTTCAACGCCAATGCCTAAATATATATACGTTATTTAAGTTATTTCGAGTTCGAATTTTATGTTTTTATTTCGATTTTCTCGAGTCCCTGACGTTTCTTCAATTTGCTACAATTTTAGACATTGGTTAACAATCGTAATCGGTATTCTATTTCTTTAACTTTGATTTATGAATTCTAGCAACATCCCGTGATATTTTGGATCTTGATTGAAGTAATTTATCGCTATTTGTTCCATTGATCTTGTTCGATCTGCTTACGTGTCGATTCTCGTAATTTTGTGGAATTGTTGGTTTCGATTCGCTCTTATTCTCGCTTTAATAATCAATTTTATGCAAGTGGTGTTGAACCCATTTCATGATTAATCGTTTTTGTAATTTCATCGCTTTTTGTTCGAGATCCGATTAATTGCTTTTATTTGTTTCTGCTCCAGTGTTTAGTAGTTAATCATCTAGTGGTTGATGCCTCAGTTTAGATCTATCGCTTTTAGTTTAGCACGAGATGACAACCCCGCTTAGGTTTGCTGCTTAATTCTCGTGTTTGATTCCTCGCATGTTCCAAAAACACATATCGTATTTGAGTGTTTGGATTTTATCGTGTATACAGAACAATCGCTCTAAGTTTTCCTGAGAGCTCAGGTTAGCTTTCCTACTATAACACCTCGCATTTATCATGTAGTCAATTGAAAGTATACTTTGGTGAACAAATTTCGCGCCGCTGCCGAAAAACTTTAGGCGCATCGTTGTTGATTTGTTTTCCGTGTTTTTGTTTTTATTTTGTTATTCTCCGCCATGTGATCTTTCTTGTTGAGTGTTTTGTATGTTAGGTCGCCGCAGCCTAAATAGACCGCTTGCTACCCCATCGACCACACTCAAGAACTAAAGGTCGCTTTAACCGAGGAGTTTGGTACCACTTCAGAGTGTGAACTAAATGAGCAGCTTTATCAGATCAACCAATTGTTGAAGATACTCCGCTGAGAGAGGTGAGAATGCACGTGTTCAAGCGGATTTTTATAGGTTGATGGGGCCCACGCCCCAATTGTTCTGGACCGCACCGAGATTACGAGTTGAAACAACCATTTTCACTCATGCCTACTTTCCATGGGCTTGCTAGCGAGGATGCTTTGGGCTTTATAAGAGTTTTGTTTGTTTTGAAATCTTCTCACGTGGAGGACTAAATGAAGATCACCAAGATGAGGTGTTTCCGTGACACCGAAAGATAGAAAAATCTGGTTCGCCTCCCCGCCAACTCGTAACTAGAAGCGTGGTAGACAAGTTCACGACGGAGTACTACCCAACAAGAAGAGTCAAGAGTGAGGTCACAGATCATGACTTTCAATCGATACGATGAGCCATTCCATGAAGCTTGGGAACCGTCAGTGGACTTGTTGCAAAAGTGTCCTCATCATGCCTTCCTGCATTTAAATTTTGTATCAATTCTTCTATGATGGATCGACTCGTAGTTTCCAATACATGGTGGACAACGCGTGGGTGGAGACATCGTCTAGGACGGCGATGGATATCGCGACATTTTTAAGCCATGGTCAACTTCCACAATGTAAGTCCAGGGTGGGAGAGCAAAGGCTCATGCCATGAACCCTTCATACGATACGACTCAAACAAGGCCGAGTTGATATGAGACAAGAGCTAAATTGAGAAAGCCCATCAACCAACCCAAAGACGGGAATTCTTAGAGCCTTGTGGAATTTGAACTGAAATCGGCATAACGTGATACATGCCCCAGACGGGGAGCTAACTCACGAGGCGGGCGTTTATACCATGAAGGATTCCAACCCCAAGCAGCTCGAGTCTAATCGAATGCATTGCTCCGTGGAGGAATCAATCTAACGGGATGGAGAAATGAGTCAAGGGCG
The DNA here is from genome assembly GCA_036937905.1 of Salvia rosmarinus. Taxonomy (NCBI): domain Eukaryota; kingdom Viridiplantae; phylum Streptophyta; class Magnoliopsida; order Lamiales; family Lamiaceae; genus Salvia; species Salvia rosmarinus. The sequence continues at coordinate 22,059,227 of CM072813.1, forward strand.
ATTCTAATCGTAGCGCCCTTCGAAGACCTCCACACCACAAAGAATTTCAAGAAGAGAGGCAATATCCACAGAGCAGCAGAAGAACCACAACAAAAGTCAAAGAAGAATACCCACAAAGAGCCAGCAGACACCTCGCCACCTCGTAGACCAAAGATCGAGGATGTGACTAACCAAAGATTTGATGTTCTAGAATCCACAATCAAGCGTGATGGAGACGCAAATAGACAAATTTGCTAGCTCACCGAACGAGGTACTACAGAAAGCAGGAAGCTCCTCAGCCAACCCCACGGCTCAGTCACCGCTGTGGAGTGGTCGGTGATTGAGAATGAGGTGGGGAGAAACCGAGAGCAAACAAATCTCAAGAGAAGAAACAAGGATATCGAGGTCCGACATAAGAAAGCAAAGCCTTACATCCTCCGATACCTTTCCCCGACCTGCTAAGAAATGAGAAACAAGATCGCAGCTTAACGAGTTCTACAAACTCCGCCCAAGGTGAATGTCAATTTGCCTCTTTTGACGTGATCGAAATGTGCCACCACGCCAAATTTTTCAGGAGCGGCTTCAAAGAAAAGAAGTTTGAGACTATGAGAAGGTCGGGTCTCCGAGGCGAAAATTCCATCCTCAAAGATCGCTACCTCCCAAACTCCGGACCCGTAGTTTTATCGTTAAAATTGCTCTAGGTAATGGTAAGGAGGCTCGCATGCTTGATTTGGGGCCGTAATAAATTTGATGCCTTATTCGATTTTTAAACAATTAGAATTAAGCTAACTTAAACCCACTCGCATGTGTCTACAACTAGCGGATCGGTCCGCCGATATCCGGGGTATTATTGAGGATATTTTAGTTAAGGTTGGTGGGTTGATAGTTCCTGCTGATTTTGTGTGTTAGAAATTGGTGAGGTTAGAAGATGGAAAGGAGCATACATCGTTATTAAATTATCTACGGCCACAACCAATACACTAATCGACATTAAGAGTGGCACTTTAAAATGATCGTGCTTGGTGAACCTGTTTTTCTCTTAGGGATAGTGTGATGTTTCCTTCAGAAATTCCATTGATGATTGTGCTTTCATTGATGCTATTGATCCTGCCGAGAAATGTGTTGCAGAACATAGCCTCGAGGAAGTTTTTGCAGATCGGCCGACGAGGAAGAGTGGGCACGTGAAGTTGCTAGTATGCCCAAGCCCACTCTAGAAATGGGAAATGCCGAGACACTCGAAGTATGTTTTCCTCGAGGAGGAAATGAAAGCCAGATAATCTCCTCCGAGCTTCAAGTTGTTGAAGAACTGCTTACCCACGAAGTAATAAGTCGGCATTTGGGCGAGTCTTGCCGACATCAAGGGATCAGCCCAAGAACATGTATGCATCGATCACGCTTGAGGACGGAGTTAAACCAAGGATTGATGCCGTAGACGATCGAACCCGATCCTCGGAAGCGGGATGAGGTTTAAACCATGGAGGGGCTAATCTATCCTATCTCTACAAATGTGGTTAGCCCAATACATGTGGTGCCCAAGAGGAGGTATCACAGGTGGAGAACGAAAGGAGATGGTACCTAAGAGGCACAGTCAGGATGATGCATCGACCACCAAAGTCGAATGCAGAGGCCATTTCCTCTCCCTTTATAGATCAAATGCTTGATAGATTAGACATGAATATTGCTTTTCGATGGATTATCCGCTATTATCGGTTGCAATTGCTCCGAGGATCCAACAAGACGGCGCTATAAGTCCCTTGACATATGCTTATCCGGATGCCTTTGGCCTATGCAGCACCGGCACCTTTCGGCATGATGTCAATCTTCTCGAGATGATTGGAGATTTCGAGGTATTCATGGATGACTTTTCGGTTTTCGGATCTTCTTTCATGATTGCTAGATAAGATCGATCGTGTGTTAAACGTATGGGAGAGCAATCTCATCTTAGTTGGGAAAGAGTCACTTTATGGTTAAGAGTGGATTGTATCGGGACATATTGTGTCTAGGAACGAGATTGAGGACGATATTGGCGATTTAATTAAGAAATTACCTCCACCCGCTGATGTTAAGGGATTAGGAGTTTTTAGACATGCGGTTTTACCGTAGTTTATTAAAGACTTTTCTAAGATTAGCCAACCTTTATGTCATCTTCGCTCAAGATGTTCTTTTCAAGTTTGATGAAAATGTTTGCATGCTTTCAATTTACTTAAGGAGAAATTGACCATCGCCTGTTGTTGTTGCCCAAATTGGTCGCTACCCTTCAAATAATGTGATGCAGCAATGAGGTCGGAGTCAGATAGGTCAACGGTGGATAAAATGTTACGTTATTTATTATGCTAGCTTAACTTTAAGTTCTCGTCAAATGAATTACACTACTACCGAAAAGGAGTACCGTAATCTTTGCTTTGGATAAGTTTGCTTATATCATTGCTTCTAAGGTAATTGTTCACGTGATCACCTTTAAGATTTGCTCAAATCTCGTGCTAAACCTAGATTAATTGCTGGGTCCTTCTTTGCAAGAATTTGATCTAGAAATCATAGATGAGCGGTAGTGACAATTGGTAGTCACTCTGTCTCGCCTCGAATCCCCTTTCGCTTTACCCGCATGAGAGTCTTGTCAGTCTTATCCTTTGAGCATGCTTGGAAATCAATTCATCGCCTGTATGTACGATATTGTTAATTACTTGGTTTGTGGCTCCTGAGACCGATTTAACTTCCCAAGAAAGGAAGAGATTTTTAGTGTATGCAGGAATTACTTTTGGGACGATCCATACCTTTTCAAACTGGAAGGACGAGGTGGTTAGAAGACGATCCCCGACGAGCGAGCAAAGTCAAGTCCTTAGTGGTCATGAAACCCATCTGGGGACATTTTTGGGCGAAAGACACTTTCAAGCGTCAGAGTGGTCTCTTCCGCCGATCTTTTCAAGGACGCCCACCTTCTACCTTTCATGCGAGATGCCAACGAGTTGGGAATGGGGAGGAGAAATGAGATGCCCCGAACAATATCCCAGTTGAAATTTTGATGTTTAGGTATTGATTTTACGGGGCCTTTCCCAAGTCTAATGGTTTTGAATATATTTTGCTTGTCAGATTATGTGTCCAAGTGCGAGAAGCAATTCCCACGAGGACTAGTGATGCTAATGTTGTTCTAAGTTTGTGCGGAGAACATTCTCTCAGTGTCGGGTTCCGCCATCATAAGTGACGGGGAGCACATTTCGTAATAAGTTGTTCAAAAGCTCATGGAGAAGAATGGCATCACCCACAAGGTTTCCACGCCATATCATCCATGACTTCGTGACAGTCGAGACAAAACAAGCGATCAAGGTGTGCTTTAGAAGACGGTCCAACCATCCCGAAAGATCCGTCAAGTTGAGTAATGCTGCACTTGGGCATACCGAACCGCTTCTGATGAGATGATTATTTAATTGAGGGCCCACACAAACAATAACATATTTCTTCTGAATTGGGAGATAAATAAAAACATAATAAACTTGTGATAAGTTATTATAACTTCAAATCTTACCCTTATCCACGAGATTTCTTCCGTTTACAAGAAACTCAACTAATTTAGTAAATTAAAAATGAACCTCCTTTAAAGTAAGCTAATATTTTATGGACGCGTATCGATGGCGTAGTTGTAAGTCAACACAAAATTAATAAGGCTATGTGTATATTGTAATATAGGATAAATAAATATAAATGGTAGGGATGTCAATTTAAATGGTTAAATTTACTAACGTTCGAACAAACCCACTTGAATTGTCGGGCTTACTCGTCGGGCCAATAGTTGAAAGCTTACGAAAAAATAACATATACTCCTCCGTCCCAATAATGATGATTTCTTTCTTTTACCGTAGATTAATGAGAGTTATATTTTGTGTGTAAAATAATAAGTGACATGAAATTGAGGCACTTTTTAGAGTAAAAAGTGTTTCCTTTTTTTGAAATGTGCAAACTTAATAGTATAGCTCAAAAGAAAATATGCCAACAATAATGGGACGGAGAGGTACAATTTTTCTTGATAATCGTATATTTATAACATACAAATAAAATGTAAAGATATGATTTATATGACAGAAATGTACTTAATGTCTAAGTGTTAAAATAAAAAGAAAAAATATTGATAAAAGTTGCTCATTGCAATTTTATTTATTCTTCTTTTCTCGAACAACGATTTCAATTTGCTGAAAATTCTCGGTCTTTGTGTTTATGGTATGTAAGTGAAAAATGGCGATGAATCAACAATCTTGAAGAAATATTGAGACATTTTCACGCGGAGGTTTCATTCTCCGACTCTCAGATTATATATATATATATATATATATATGTGTGTGTGTGTGTGTGGGGGATGGTTAACGTGAAAATCGTTTTTATATAAATAGCGTGAGCAGAAAAATGATGAATTTGTTGGAAAAATTAAGGTCAACAAAATAGAATTTTATCTCATGAGATTGAACCATAGGTAAAATTTTGAATTTTGAATTCAATTACTTTATTAGTTGATTCATTAACTTTAATAACAAATTCATTTTGTTCATAGCAATTTTAAATAGTTCTTAATTCTCGCGTTAAAAATGGTTCTCATTTGAACCAAACTCTCTCTCTCTCTCTCTCTTCTCTCTCTCTCTCTATATATATATATATATATATATAGATAGATAGTAAGGTTCAAATAATAATCATTTTTATCATAAAAACTAAGAACCAAATGAATTCGTCATGAAAATTGATGAATCCATTGAAAAAGTTCTTGAATTAAAAATACAAAATTTTTCACTGGTTCGAATCGTGAGGCGAAAATTCTATTTTTGGGATTCATAACTTTCAGCAGATTCATCAATTTTCATTGTGAATTCATCATTTTTGGTTCTCACGTTCTCCATGATAAAAATGGTTCTTATATTCATCTCATAGATCCTATGGTTGAGATTTTTCGGACATTTATGCTTAATTTCTTGATTTTCGCAAAGTAAGGGTAGAATAGTAATTTGATTTGTTATGTGATTGCGAAAACAAACTATGCATTTAGTTGAATTGAATAATGCATTCAAATGAATAAAAATACATGCGATTGAACACAATAATGCATGCGGTTGGAAGCTTCGCACGCAGTGCGCTTCGTGCTTTCATACGTCGCCCCTGCTTCGCTTCAGCGCTCCGTTGGCTGCATTTTACGTTTTATTAAATGCATTAACATTCTTTGATCAATGCATGAGCGTGCTTTGTTCAATGCATGAACATGTCTTATTCAATGCATGTTTGTGTTTTGTGGCAAATCACGGTTTATGTTTTGTTCAATCGTTGTCATGTTTTGTTCAATGCGGTTTCATATTTTGATTAATGCATTTTATGGTTTCAATGACAATCTCTCATCCATCCTTCTCATCGATTCCGTCGTCTCTTTCACGATTTAAGCCGAACTCGCCGTGAACCACCTCCATAGCCACCATATTTCTCGATTCTTGATCATTTATCAAATTTATCTTCTATTTTTCTCAAAATCCATCAATTATGTTCTCAAACTTTTTCTTCTTTTATTTCTTTCAAAATCTATTGTTTGTTGTTGTTTGTTTATATTGTTGTTGTTCGTCGGTCTTTGCGTTATGCGTCGATCTCTGGCCGTCTATTGCCCCCCAGGAGGAAAAAAAGAATTTGATTTGATTTATTCCTATTTTGTCCTGCGAAAATTAAAAATAAAATAAAGAAAAGGAGCCACCACGTGTCATTGTGTCGAACTTGTGGTGTGGCCACATATTCAAAATGTACGGTCTAAATTGGGTCTTATATACTATCTAGGGATCGGATCTACGAACCCAACCTTATATATAAAATGGATTTTATCCTTGTTGTTGTTGTGTGTGTATATTTTGTAGAGGCTACGAGTTGTAACTCGTATAGTGATGATTGTTTTGTAAATGAAACTAGAGCACAAACCGCATAACGTAAAAGCGGGTTTGAGTTTTTGATGACGTTGTTCTTTTATTTTTATTCATGTTTTAAAGTCTCCATCTCATCGGGCGACCCACAACTCGGTCGAGCTAGCTCGAATAACCCATCGATCCAATCGTTCTAGCCCATATAACTGATTTAAATTTTGGATTGTATAAATTGATCATATTCTTCTATATTTTTGAGTTATTCGAGTCAACCCGTTGAGTTTGCGCTGAGTAAACATCACTAAACATATTATCATCCATATATTTTGATAAATTGATAAATTTTAAGCTTATTTAATTATCTAATTCGTGAGATATTAATTGTATATTTTATCAATTCAAATAAATGCTCTCTTAGAGTTTTTTTCAGTTGGGATGGGAATTGGATCGTAATTTATATCCCGGCCTTTTTGGTAATTCTTGGTAAAAATTCCTTGTTGTAATCGGATTTTGTACTCCTCATTCCTTTGTTTATTTCTTGTAATTAAGAGGTGGTCTTGGTTGCGTCAAGCCGTATTATGGGGGCCTCCACTTTATTTATTTATTTATTTGATTTTTAATTAATAATTAAGTTTTAATCAAAAATTAAGTTTTAGTAAAAATAAAAATATAATTAATATTACTAAAATTTTAGTAAAGTTGATAAAATATAATTAAATTAATAAATTATAATTATGATTAACAAACCCTAATGAACCCCTAATTAAGAATTAATTTATGCATTATTAATCGTCCTAAAACAAAACTCTAGTTAATTAAATTATAGAAGGTACTTCGATCTCTTACAAACAATGCAATGAATGACCATTAATTTGTAATTATTATGTTAGAGAAAATTATCATTTTCCTAAAACTATACTAGAACCTACTAGTTAGTATCAATACACCTATTTCTGGATATCATGATATAAATATTAGAAGATTGTTTGCATTCTAGATAAGAACTAGATTTCGGAAATTAATTATTGGACCAATGTTTCGAAGACTTTCCTTAAAAGACTATTCTCCAAGTACCCTTTCACATCACATATTTCATTAGAGAAGAATTATTATTTTTCGTCTAATTTCATTTTTTTTTTCTTTATCCTCATTCTCCACAGTGCAAACAAAGAATAGTTTGTCTGTGCTGACAGTCCGATGGTTAAGGTGAGTTAATATAGTCGAGAGAAGTCGTATTCGAATCGTGAAACGTTTTTATGGGTTTGAGTGCATGCCTGACTTGGTTTTAGTATGGTTTCACTTATGTTATATGAGTTCTGTTATTACTTGAATGAGCATGGGTTTTCACGGTCTTGTAAAACAGTAACATTGCGGGTTCATGATAAATAAAAAAAAAGAATGGTTTATTTCCTTTTCATTTAATCAATAAAGCCGTCGCTTCTTGTAAATCACGACAATGATATGTGTTCTAGAAACTCGAAAGGCAGTTGTTTCTTCTGTAATATTTAAGGGTCAAAATATATAGAACGCAGCCTTGATTTCAAAATTCCATTTGAATACAGAAAAGAATTCAGATAATAAAAGAGAATAGCAATAATATGACTTGGTTGACCAGATCAAACTCCCCATGTCGTTTGATCAATTTTTTTCAATCGACGCTCGCGCACGTGGCTGCCTCCCATCCAACTATTCTTTCTTAAATAGTACTTGTTTGACATTTCATAAGTAATCATAATATTACAATCTCTATTTCATAAAAACTGTTACTTCTATTTATAAAAATTATCACTTCTATTTATAAAAGTTCTTACCGTCCACTAAATTCATATATTTAATTATTTTGTCATTAGTCATTAAAAATATTCACTTTCATTTTGGGCAGCATCAACTTTCACGTTTTCACCTAAACAAATCTACTTATTTAGAAAAAATACATAAGGTCCACCTTTTACATTCACATCTTTTAATATATTTATTTATTATTCTCATGGACACTTTTATACCAAACTACTTTCACTTCATTCTGATTTATTAAAACTGGGTGTCCTTGAAATCGATGAGCGATTTTGGTGGAAGGAAGATATCATTTTACTAACCAACTCAAATTGTCAAGTCTATAGTAATTAGATATGAAAATATTAGTTTCGAGATATAAAATAGCCCTAATTATATGATTTGACACTGCTTATGGTGAACGTATTAACAAATGAATAAATAGATGATTGTATTGGTATATTTCCCATCTTATGTTTTGGAATATAAATTATTTTTATGGCAGTAAAAAGAAACTAGAAACGTCCGCACGTGGAAATGGGTTTCCAAATTGATGCGAGTCTTGAAATGTTTGGTAAGTATTATGTTACCTACGCTTCAAAATCTAAAAGCCATAAATAAGTGAACTTTTATGAAATAGATTCAACCTAACAAATAATCATCAATTCACACTTTAAACGAACATCATACGACGGACTATTTAGTTAAGATTTCATAACCTTCTTAGAGCAAAGATAAACAACCGTACAAAATAAATAATGAAATCAAAACCACATACAAATTATGATACAATATTTAGCAATCGCATTATTGTGGTATGATCAAATTATTACTCCTTTTCTTTTCTCACATTTCTATCCATGATTGCGACGTCCTTAGTGACGGACAAACTCTGGCAGATATGTTTAAAATAAAAAGGAAAATTATCCGTCAAATTTCGGAAAATTGCATAGAATGTTCCATTCGGCCCCCTCAATAGTCAGAATACATAGTCAAGTTTCTTTGCTTGAATTTCACGACACCTTCCAACGCCCTTCTCTCTCTCTCTCACCAGACCTTTAATACGCCGTTTCCGCCGCACACACTCTTTCAGTAACCTTCCACTCTACGCCCAACATATACAATCCCCGTCACAAAATTCATGCTCCAATTACCCCGATGCTCAACATGAAATCGCCCTCGCAACTCCACCGGATTCTCCTCCTCCAATCCCTCATCCTCCTCCTCAGCGTCGCCGGAGCTCAGCCGCCTCCGGGGAGCACCAATGAGAACCAGTACAACTACGCCAAGTTCAGCCCGTCGATGGCGATCATCGTCGTGGTGCTGATCGCCGCGCTCTTCTTCATGGGATTCTTCTCCATCTATATCCGCCACTGTACCGACGACTCCGGCGGCACCGCCAGCGTCCGCCGCGTCCTCTCCATGCGCGGCCGCCGCCGCACCGCAGCGCACGCCTCGACGCAGCTGTGATCGACACCTTCCCGACCTTCACCTACGCCGGGGTGAAAGAGCACAAAATCAGCAAGACCGCGCTCGAGTGCGCGGTCTGCCTGAACGAATTCGAAGACGACCAAACGCTGCGTTTGATACCCAAATGACCACGTCTTCCACGAGTGCGTCGACGTCTGGCTCGAGTCGCGTCACCTGCCCGGTCTGCCGGGCCAATCTAATCCGCAGTCCGGGGACGAACCGATTCAAGCCTCGGAACTGCCCCTCCGATGAACATAACGTTGTAGAGAGGAATAATTCGAGAACCGGCGAAATCGCAATTCAAATAGATGAGAATCAACGGCAGGAAGTAGGGGCTGATACGAACCGGAACCCTAGCTTTGATTTCCCGAACCGGCCCCAAGGTCGTGGTCGGTTCGAACTGCGAGTGGTCGGTTTGGATAAGTTCAGGTCGCACTCGACTGGGCACTCGTTGGTTCAACCAGGTGAGAATCTAGACCGGTTCACATTGAGGTTGCCCAACATGGTCAGAAAGGAGATGATGGAGCGAGCTGTTTTGAACCGGACCGGAAGCGCCGCGGCTACATTGCCTAGGGAAGTAGTTTGCGGAGGGCTTCAGAAGTGGCGAAGGGCAGCCGGTGGGGTTTCTTCTCAAGAGGGTTGTCGATGAGGTCGACAAAGGTGGTGGCGGAAGCCGGGGAAAGTAGTGGAGGCACGGTGGTGCGCCGCCGTTGAAGCTGCCGTCTTTCAAGTGTTTGGAGCCGAAGACCGACGACGAAACCGGTTTGATGGCGGAAGACCGGAACAAGTCTTCGGTTTAAATGGTCGGCCGGGCCGAGCAGGACATGTCTATGTTTTCATGTAAAATATTTGGGTTGAAAAGTTGACTTTAAGCAGAGGCGATAACTGAAACGAGGCCCCCCATAAAGGTTGAATTTTGGAGGTGGCTTAAAAGTGTCAGTTATCGATTCTTTTTTGGATTCTTTATTTAATCTATTTTCGTGTTTGAATTCTTGCTCGATATAATATTGTATAGTCATAGATCATAGTATTGTTGGATGATGGATAGATGACAAGTTATAAAAAAATAAAACACGATATAGAATTTTGTTTATTTAACATAAGAAAGAAGACTCAGTCGTAGCTGAGACTTGATCCAGCGCATTGTATATAATCTAAGTAAGGATGAATCACTATGTCCCTCCATTTATTATATTATTTTATCTTTTTTATGGATTAATTGTTAATAAATTTGAAATTTTCAGCATTGTTGCAATATAAATCGAATTTTTAAAATATTTCAATAAAGTTGCGTACGTTGATTAAATCTGACAATGGTACCTTGGATTGTTTTTTGATAATAGTGAGGAGAAAATAGGTTGTCCGGTCATAACAGTAATTATAATCAATTTAAGAAAGAGAAAAAGATATCATCTTTCCCTCTCCTATTATTTTAGTTTAATTAAATAGAAAATGTATAATATTACCAACCCATGTGGATTTGGCGCCTATTAACTCATCACTAGTACCAATTATATTTTCCGAATGAAGTTTTATTTTTGTTGGATTCAACGCCGATAAACTTTTGGCAACGTTCCGGGGGACTGGTTCAAATTATATATATATAACATCAAACCTCTCAAATTTCAAATATAACATCAAACAGAATTTTCGATCTAAAATTATGAGTTGGACCACTTGAGTCCAACGTGAATATTCAACCATTTTAAAAAATTATGTGACCACTTTGACACGTAGCATTTGTTTTATACTCGAACATATTTAATATATGTGATATTAGTAATATTATACATATTGTTTTCGTATACAATGTAAAGATAAAGTATGAGAAATAGAAAGGGAGCATAGAAGGCATGTTTTCTGTTTATAAATTGTTAATAGCTATTATAACATAGCCTACATCTATATACAGCTAATACCTAACGTACGTGGTCAGATTTGTCTATCTATGTAATTAGGGATATCGATGTTTGGGTTTCACATGTCGCATGTGGTTTGCGGTATTGCGCGAGGCGATGGGGTTTCTGGATCTTGCACCTAAGGTAGCGGTGCGGGTTCCCATGATATCAAAAAAATAAAAAAAAAAAAAATGTTTGGGTTTATCAGGATCGATCAGAAACCGCTCAAAACCCATTAAATTTTAAAGTAGCGGTTACGGTTCTTATTCGATTCGAGAGACTGTTTTAGATCCGATTGTTTAGATCTATAGTTTGATGGTTGGTCCGATCAGGATACAGGTTACGGTTCCAAAACGGACAAATAATTATTATTGGTTACGGTTCGAGTAAACTCCGTCTATTAATGACAAGCCTAAGTTTAAATAGACAACTTAGGAACATGTCGATGAAACTAATTTATCCATGTCGATTAAAATCACTCATAACCCATTAAATTATAAAGCAGCAGTTTCGATTTGATTCAGGTTCTTGCAGGTTCGATTCGAGAATCCGTTCGAATCCGGACGGTTTAAGACACATAGTTGATGATGGGATCGGTCAGGATCCGTATCTAATAGTTGGTTCGAACCAAAACCATTATTTATTTATTGGTTACGATCAGGGTAAAACTTCACCCATCCCTATATATAATATTGCAAAATATAATTGATGCCAAATGTGCCCTTAAGTGTAATAGAGTTTGAATGGATTGCATCACTTTGTCTAGCTAAAAAGTTTGGCATGGCTAGAACCTTGAATCTTAATTTCCAACTACCATACCCTATCAAAATTATATGAACCGTCGCTTGTCACAGTAAAATATGTTATGAAATATCAGTTTGCAGTAGAAGCTAGATCGAAATTTTAACTTTCCTAATTAGTTTAACTCGGGTTTTGATTCGTCAAAATCAAATTATTTATACTCCTATATACTTACGAGAAATTAAGACCATTAAATAGATCCTATTAATGGGTATATCTAATGCTTGCATGGCACATTCATAGATTAATGTAGAGATTCATTAATTAGTACATTAAATAACTAGGTAATTAGCTTAATGCAACTTTTAATCTTTTTTTATCTATTATGAATCCTAGCATAGGTGAGGTTTCTCCCCTCTAATTTAAAATTAATGAGATCTTTAACCAAATTGTGGTTGGGTTTCTTCCGAACTTATATTTATCTAATTGATGAATTTATTTATTTAATGTTGGAACCTTTATTAATTTTTCATCACTATTATTTCAGCTTTTAATCTATTCCTTTTGTAATCTAGCTAGATAAATAGTACGTGCAACCAACGCAAGTAGAAGTTGTGGATAAAATACTATTAATTTATATATCAAAAATAGATCAATTGTATCACAATTTATTGAAAAAAAAAGTAGATACAAATTTGTATTATTCTAAAACAAATAAAGTAATGGTAAGACATGTACATGTATATATATAATAATACACGCTTTAACAGTAGTAACAGATTATAAATGAATCAATTTACTGGAAATAATACAACATTACCCAAATTTGTAATTCTCATATGATTTTAGAAATATTGCAATTACCACACAATCTCTATTTTTTTCAATCACAACACCGCCTGTTTTTTACACTTACAACATCTCCAATTCTTTTAGCAATAACACTACATCGTTTCATTGGTAAACGCAGTCGAACAAGTGGCACATATTGGAAAGACTTTAGTGAAAAAATTGGGGTTGTTGCAACTACACAAAAAATTAAAAAGATGCTGTTGTAATTGCAACATTTACAATCATATGAAAATTAAAAATTAAGATAAAACATTGTGGTATTTCTAATATTCAACCCTAAAATTTTTGCTTATAGTTTGAGTAAATTTATTTATCTTGGCAAGAAATGATAGATTCGAAGAGCTCGTTTGGTGAGACAGTTTAGATATATCGAGATAGATAAGGCATAGATATGTATCGTAGATAATGTGAGATTAGTATAGTATATTGTTGTTTGATAGATAAGATATAAAATATAGATAACAAACCTTATTTGTTTGGTACATTAGATAAAAACATAGATTAAGTTACAAAATGACCAATTTAACCTTATTACCAAAAAATGACAATTATACCCTATCAATTATGTAGCCGTCTACGCCTCTACGTATCAAGTTGGCGCATTTGGAAGTGAGGGAAGAGGCAACCATCTCTGTGAGAAAAGGCGGGAGGCGAAGCGTTGTTTCTCTTCTTTGAGGAAAAGATTTCTTACCTTGTTACGCTAGGGTTCTTGACTGACGAGGTAAAGGTTTGTACGAACTTTGAAAGGTTTTCTTTTACCTTGCATTTCGGACAACAAGCAATGAAAATTGTAGTTAGATTAGTCTCGAAAAGGTGGAAAATAGAAATATTGCTTCGATTTGTAAGAGATGTTCTGAACACCTTGAAAAATTCGATCCGAAGTGTATGTTTGGATTTGATGCTTCGTCTTGAGTTGAATCGTCGACCACCCTTGATCGACAGCGTCTGGCGGACCTGAAGCGAAAGCGAGGGGTGGGAGGCCGTGGCGTGAGCGTTTGTGATAGTCCAGCGCGGCTTGTTTGGTTGAGCTTCTTGAGTTCAATCGCGTCGAGCGAGGCAGTGATTCGAAATTGGGCGCTAGGTGCAGGAATGTTTGTGATGCTCGAAGGGTAGATTTGTCTTGCTCCGATGTCAGATTACTGTCATTGTTTAGGTTAAGATGTGTTATACTCGGTGAATAGTGTTTTATGTCTTGGGCGAGCATCAAAAGCGGACCGGTGAGTATAGGAATACATGATACCAAACAATTGGTTAACATAAGATAGCCAAGCTATCTATGCCTTTTATGGGCTACCAAGCGAGCCCAAAGTGTTAGCTAAAGGAAAGAAAGGAATCGATGGGTGATTAAGGAAGATAGACATCTTCGAGAAATAGATTGATATCATACCTTGTATAGCTCTAGAATTGTAGTATATCTAGACTTGATGAAATAAGAATGAATATCTTACTATCGAATATCGATTGACATGGTATCGAGCGGGTTTGGGCTCGAGAAAAAATTCATCATCGCCTTATACCAATCTCGGCCAAAGGCACAATTTTAATCTCTTCGCCGCTTCAAACCTCTGACCGAAAATGTCGAGACCGAAGAAACTAAACCAGTAGAAGATGTTCATAAGTTAAAGGCAAGCGAGAGAATGTCATTTATGGCGTTCAAACTCGATGGAAAAAATTATCCATTGTGGGTAAGACTTATGAAGATAGCGATTGGGAGCGAAGGCGATCTCACATCGAGAGATGAACCATAAGCGAAGGGGATAAGGGATACCGAGGAATGGGAAGAAGCAGATCTCGTAGTCTTCTGTGGATGCGTCGACAATATCGAGCGATATCATAGCCGACTTCGCACACCATCAATCGGCAAAGCGATATGGGATAATCTTGCGATTACCTGTGAGAACAAGGCGATCCATACCTCGTCTACGACACGGAAGAAAAAGCAAATACAATTAGCGAGGAGATATGGATCAGAAACATACTGTCGGAAAATCCATGGGTTATGGATTAATGTCGATAGGTGTCAAAAAACAACCAATTTCGTCTTTGCGACAAAGGCGTAAAAAGCAGTTCGAGAACCCGTGCTAACACGAAGCGATTGTTGAATTCTTGGCGAGCTAGATCGAAATCTGAAGGAATCGGGCGAGATATCCTCGAAGAACCCTTCCCTCGATCGAGCGGCCTATGGCATGTGGTGAAAAAGGCGGCTCGAAGACAAATCATGCCACCATCCCCGACACCTCTTGGAGGAATCGCCGCGGAGGCTGAGCAGAACTCGTCATCGGGAAGATCGGCAGTGCAGACCCGAGAAATCGGGGAGGCAGGCGCATCACGGCCGCCGCCGGCCCGAATACGCCGCCAGCGAGCTCCGGACCGGTGGACAAAGCAAGCTTTGGTGCTCTCACATTGTGGAAGCGAAGCACCACGTGAAACGTGTTTCTTGAAGTCGGATACACGAGTGGTGGGAGGAGAAGCGAAGAGCCTCTACAAATTTTGCCAGCAGGACGGGGCGATCGAAAGAGAGAAACGCACCCGGAGAAATCGGTAGTGGAGGCGGCAGCGGAGGGCGGCAGCGGTGGGCGTCGGAAACTTTGTGGGTCGCGTGCGAGGAGGGCAGGAGGAGGCGGTGGAGGTAAAATGAGGTTAGGGTCAAAATCCTAACCCTTTAATCTAATTACCCATTGAAATTGAGAATTTGAGAATGGCCCCGAGTCTCACAAATTAAGCTTTTAAATACTTTTAATCGTTTTGGACCCTTACGAGAATTTTCATTTGTGTTTCATATGAAAAATGATTCTAATGAGCATAAAAGGGATGGATTTTTGATTGTGGGGCCACCGATACAATGACTCAGGAGATGAAAGATTTTAGTAATTTACGAGATTACTAAAACCTTTATCAAAAAGCGACAAATAAATTGATTCTTGTTGCGGGGGCTGGAACTATAGAGATATCTCAAATCTGTTTGTCAAATTGTTTGTTTGTTCTAACTTGTCCCAAAGATTGATGTATGTGAGCCGTGTGACTCGGGAGCCGGGTTGTACATTGCTAATGTTCCCAAACTCTTGTGTATTGCGGGATGTCCGGACGAAGAGGATCATTAGGCGTGGGCGAGGAACAAGGGCTCTATGTGGGCGGGGCAGCTCGTCATGGTAGTGCTGATGCTAACTCGAAGGTCCACGAAAGATGAAGTTCGATTATGGCACCAAAGGCTGGGACATCCTTCTTACGGTTATTTTAAACTTTTATTCCCAAACATTTCAATTCAAAAGATTTTTTTGTGAAACTTGTGTTTTGGCTAAGACCATAGACAATCTTTCAAACCTTCAATACTAGAGTTAATTCTATGTTTTCTTTAGTGCATCTTGATGTGTGGGTCCTGCGCTTTTGTTATTGGGGAATAGCATTAAGTATTTTGTGACCTTTATTGATGATTGTACTAGAGTAACATGGATTTATTTCTTGAAACATAAATCGAAGTGTTTGATAAATTTGTCATGTTCTTTAAGATGGTGGCTTCGGTTCCACTACTTATCAAATGCTCCGTCGATAATGGGAGGAATTTGTTAATCACTCGATGTCGAATTTTTTGCGATAATGGTTTAATCCATCAAACCTCTTGTGCTATACACACGAACAAAATGGGGTGGTGAAAGGAAAAATAGGATCATCTTAGAAATAACCCGATCTCTAATGATTGAATCTTGTGTCTCTCTGCTCTACGGCACTGAAGGCAGCACTATACTCTGTTTTCGATCAATCGGCTACAAAAATTCTAAACAAGAAAACCCTCTTGATGTGTTATCTAAACAAGCTCAAATCCGGAATCCTTGAGTCTACTCGCAAAAAGTCTTTGGATGTCTTGTCATGTTCATATCCCCAACATGAAAGAACAAGCGGCACCATGTGCTACAAAATGTGTCTTTGTGGGATATGGAATTAACGAAAATGGGTATAGATGTTTTGATCCGACAACTAAGAAGATTGTTACCACCATGAGCTGTAACTTTCTTGAGCGGGTTCTTACACACAAACCACCTTAGCGGTCGGGGAGGTGAAAATAGACATGGAGACCACCTAAGTTGGCTTGTGTACAAATCGAGCGATTCTTGCGTGAACCGACAAGAGACATCAGCGGTATCACTATCGCCGAGACACACGCCACTTTGAGTCCCCAAAGTCTCTCTCCATTGAGAATCAGATTCCGATATCAGAGGTAACCACGATCGAATATTAGTGAGGATATGATCTCCACTAACTGCTGCGACATCGGGAGAAGAGGAGGATAACACTATGAAGCAGTGACAGCCGATATATTCTCCCTCCTCGCGACACTGCGAGGTCCTCCAAAGCGATATTCGCGAGGAGAGAATCGATACAACAAATATGGTATGGCCATTTCGTAACAAGGAATTTGACTAAGATGGCACGAGCGAGAGGCATTCTACGACGAAGAAGAGATTCCTAGAAATGTGAAAGAAGCCGTAGAGTCGAACATTGGAGGGATGCGATGAACAGAAATGGAGGCATTACGAAGGAATAACACGTGGGTCGAGCAGTTGCGAGAAGGGATAAAGGCGGTTGGTTGCGGATGGGTGTTTACAATTAAGCGTAAACGGATGGATCGATTGAAAGGTGCAAGGCGAATTAGTGGCAAAAGGGTATACTCGGGCGTATGGAGTGGATTATCTTTGAGACTTTCTCACGGTGGCAAAAATCGACACTTTGAGAGTTCTTTTTCAATAGCGACTAACAAGGATTGGCCTCTCACCAATTCGATGTGACAAATGCGTTCTTACATGGAGAACTTCCAAACCCGTGTTTATGTGCCCTCTTTGAGGATTTCGAAGGATTCGAAGATGGAGAAGTGTGTCATTTCGAGAACCTTATATGGGTTGAAACGGTCTCAAGAGCTTGGTTTGGGAGATTCATTTGAGGCGATGAAGAAATATGGGTACAAACAAAGTAACTCGGATCATACTTTGTTTCTCGAGAAAAATGGGAGAAGATTACTTGTCTCATTATCTATGTGGATGACATGATCATCCTTGGAGATGACATAGAGGAGATAAGCAATCGAGAAAGAATTTGTTTAGTGAATTCGGATGAAAGACTTGGGTCTTCTCAAGTACTTCTTAGGAATCGGTGTTGAGGTCGAAGGGATCTTCGTTAGCGAAGAGTACGTCCTTGATATACTTGCGAGGCGGGATGTTAGATTGTAAACCGGATACCCGATAGTGCAAAATCCTGGCTTCTGAGTTATTGAAGGAGCTAAACTTCTTGACGGGGAGATATCGAGACTAGTAGGAGACTTATCTATCACACACAAGACCGGAGATATACATCTTTGTAGGAAAGTAAGTCGATTTATGCACTACGCAAGAAGATCATTGGAATGCAATAAGGATTGTTCGATCTTGATGGACTCGAGCATGGATTGCTTTTTAAGAAGCATGGACACTTAGACATTTGTGGATTCACGGATGCAGATTGGGTGGGAGTCGAATGATATGAAATCAACAATTTGGTTGTTGGAGAAATCTTGTTACATTGAAGGGAAGGTTGTCGCCTTTATCAGTGCGAGCGGTCAGGAATTAAGAATGGCGGAAATACTATGGCTAAGGAAACTCATGGACGAGCTCGGTGTTCTCATCAAAGACATGTCGGTTGTTTTGCGACAATAAAGCGGCCATTAGACATGTTTAGGGTAGGAACCGCGGAGTAGGGCAGTCCGTGGTTCCAAATGTTGACGGCCTGGCCCTACAAACTAGTCGGCGGTTTAGGGCCGGGCCTGAGCCAGCGGTCCCGGTTCGGGCTCGAACCGCCGGTTTAGGGCCGAGGCCCGGCGGTTCGGCCTGTTCGCGCAGCGATTTTGTATCGATCCGTTCTCTCGTCCGAGCTCCGATTTTCGATCCGTTTGCGCTCACGAACTCGTAGCGATATACTTCAACTCTTATGAAGGTAAAATCTCCAATTCTATCTCAATTTTCTGAAAATTCAATCAAATATGCAACAAGTAAAGTCAAAGATTTTAACAAACTTTTAAGTTTTAACTTTTAACTTTTAAGTCTAAAGCTTAATAAACTTGTAAATATTTTTAAAGTTGTAAAATTTTGTAAACTAAACTTGTAAATATTTTTAAATTTGTAAGTGATTTTTTTATGTTTGAACTTGTAAATACTTTGCATTTGTTAAAATACGTATAAATATAAAATATGTGTCAACACTTTGCATTTTTAATAAATGATGAGTAAAATTACATAAATCCATTTATGACTTTTACATAGGGATGAAAAATAATAATAATAAGGACTTGAGCTCAATTTAATTTCTAAAATTGAGTTGCTACATATCCTCGTAATCATAGAGAATCAAAGTCCGTGTAGTTCTTTTTAATTTCTAAATGCTCTACTCCAGTCTCCGCACCGATTCCGATCGATCCGTTTCGGTGAAGGCCTCGTCTTCGCTCTCGTTACCATCTTCCCATTGTGGTTCTTGAGCTCTAAGGTCGGCCTACACAATCATCGAGCAACATTGTAGCTTGATGTTCGCGTGAAGCCATGTTCTTCTTCTGATCAAGCATTAGTCCTCCAATGCTAAATGCTTGTTCAGCGGATCTGATGGATGCGGAATGACAAATAACTCCTTTGCCATGATTGAGGAGGATTGGGTACTCTCTAACTTCGACCGCCCACCTTAACGAGACATCGATCGAAGGACCATTATCTTCAACACCAAAGCGAAAGGTTTGCAATATATATCTAATTCACTATTACCTTGTCCTCTAGCCTTTCGAATGTTCTATTTTGGTACATCGAAGTCATTTGTTGCCAAAGGATCAAACTCATTCATATCAAAGGAAAATTAATTGAAGACATCATAGAAGAAGGAGGTGGAGTTTGAATATCATCATCACTACCATATTTAGACCTATATTCTTGAAAAAGACTTCTTAAATTCTTTTCAAGATTATATTTGATTTGATCTACATCCAGGAGATCAAAATAAACTAATTCTCCTTCATACTAGCACCTAGCGAAAATCCGTTTGCCTAAAAGCATCATAATAAACATTAAGCATTTGTGAGTACCATATTATTTCCATTTAGGATACTAAGTGCATCTTGAACACATAGATTTAAAATATGACAAATGCATCTAGAATGAAAGTATTTTCCTTCAAAAGAAGGTGCATGCTTCAATAAGTTGAGGAATACTAGCGGTGTTTGCGAGCATTATCAAAACCAACGGAAAAATTTTATTAATCAAAGAATACTCATTTAACACACCAATTATAATATTAGCAATACCAAAAGCATTATGAGGCTCTTCAAACTCTCTAAAGCAATTAAGCGTTTTTGCATAACCCATTTCGAATCAATCCAATGACAAGTAATACCCATATAAGAATTCTTATTATAAGCATCCGTCAAGCGTCGGCACAAATAGAAACTTTATGACCTAAGCAGAACCAAATATTTCTTTAAATCATGTTTTTCCATGCATTGTCTCTAATCTTCTTAAGCATAATACTTCTACTAACTTTGCATGCATTAGGACCAAGTCCCTCTTTATAACATTCTTCATACGTAACTCTATCGGCATAATTAAAGGGAGTTTTCCATAGCACAATATCTAGCCATCGCATCTTCATATTTTCCTTATCAAATTTAAATAAAGTGGAGCGTGCCGTTGTAGAATATTGAGAAGGGTTTTAATTTGAGCTTGGTTCGTTGATATTCCATACTCATGAGGATGAGAACCCTCCATGTGCTATTGAGCGTTCGTAACCTCCTTTCTCGATCCATTTGTAGGTTTCGTGCAATAGTTGCAATAAGCAGCGTATCTCTTTCGACAGTCGGGAAGAGGTGCTTCGCCTAACCTTCCACTTTTCTAAAGAAAATATAACAAGATATTGTAAGAACTATGAACATGAAATTAAAATTGTGAAACTAATTTGTAAACGTAAAATTCACGTACCTAAAGTGCTTCACAAAAAGCGTCGGACTTAAGTTCCTTTGATTTTGGTGGTTGTGGCGATATCTTGGTCAAAGTCGTCATATTCTTACGTCGCCTTCCGTTGCCTTCTTCATCGTCGTCTTGGTCGTTCGAGCCTCGTCACTGAAATGGGACTTCTTTCCATTCGATGCCATTTCATAAAATCGAGCATCTTCTTGACTTGTAACCTTCGGCAACTTGCTTGAGATTTCCTCCGCCGCTAAGGCCGCCCGTGAGCGATTGAGTTGGAATGTTTCCTCCTCACTGGAGCTCCTTCATCGTGGCCTTTCCCTTTCCCTTGTTTAATCGTTTAAAGAAAGACATGATGATTGATGAAGTGAGAAAGTTTGAGAGTTTAGAATAAGAATGAGAGATTGAGAGCTTGAGAACTTGAGAGATTGAGTTTGAGAGTGAGAATGAGAGCTTGAAAGCTTGAAAATTAGATGTAAATGAGTGAATTAAGGTTGAAAATGAGAGATTGAAGTGAGGATAGAGTTAGGATGATGGATATATTTATAGGAGTGATTTTGGGGTGAAATTAGAATATAGCCGTTTCTAGCCGTTTTTAGCCGTTGGAACCGCGGTTTAGGGCGGCATGGTTCAAGACTCACTTCTTGATTCGGCATGACCTTGAGTTCGACCCTATAAGGGCCGCGGTTCAGTACAAAAGCCGCCCGGTTCGGACCGGTTAACCGTCGGTTCGGGCGATTTTGCTGAACAGAGGCCGGCCTAGGCCTAGCTCACGGTTCGGTTCGGGCTTGGGTTGACCGGGTTCGGGCATGTTGAGATTGAAAGCCCGTGAGCCATTAGTATCTCGGAGAATCTGTTCAACATGATAGGACCAAGCATGTTGAGATTGATGAGCATTTCATCAAAGAAAGATTGAAGATCGTTGAACTTCCATATGTCGTATCGGAAGATCAACTTGCGAGATATCTTGACTAAAGCGATTAATGCTAAAACATTTCAAGTATTGGGCAAGCTAAGCATTGGGAATCCACTACTCGACTTGAGGGGAGTGTTAGCTAAAGGAAAGAAAGGAATCGATGGGCAGATTAAGGAAGATAGACATCTTCCAGAAATAGATTGATATCATACCTTGTATAGCTCTAGAATTGTAGTATATCTAGACTTGATGAAATAAGAATGAATATCTTACTATCGAATATCAATTCAACACAAAGTTAGTGTGACCACTTATTAGCTAAGTCTCTATTAATTCGATAATGCTCTACAATTTGCTATATAACAGAATTAATCGAGAAGTTAATGTATCATCTGGGGTGAGCTTTGGTTAACCATCCATTTGTCTTATAAAAATACGATCATGCGATTTTTTACCGATTTGGTTAACTGTTAAAAAATAAAAATAAAAAATAAAAACTGTTATATCGATCAATCTAAAAATAAGTTTGGTTAACTAATTATCCAACGATTAACAATAAAGAAATAAAATTGAATTTTTTTTATAGCTCAAAAAACATATTTTAGAAAAGTACAAACTGTAATTCCAAAATAATTTATCGATTTACAGTTGAGGATAAATGAAAATAAAGAACTAAAGTTTACAATTGAGAATATCAAAATATATCTTCTATCTCGAGATTTAGTTAATAGTTGAGAATCAATTAAAGTTGACGGCTTTACAATTGAGAAACCAAAAAACAGCTTCATGCTGGTATATAAATTTAAATTTTAAACATACTTTCACGGTTTCACACAAGACTGGTCTTGACAAAAAGAAAGGGCACCCAACTTATATACCAAACTTTGATAAAAATGATCTGACTCATATCCATTTGTAAAATTGTGTACAACCTATACCCATTCTATTAAAAATAGTTTTTGAATAAAAGCAGTCAAACCTCTTGAAATTTCTGTGTTTGTCTTCTTTGTCATATTATGTTGTGATTGGACATGATTCTCCTTTATTTTTTTTTTGTTTTCGATCAAAAATGGCGGAGGGCGAGAAATTTTTGTAATGCACATGGCCTAATAAATTTTTAATTGGATTCATTTACAAGCATATCAATTATTTACTTCATTCCTCGAATTGAAACTCTAGCTTTGGTCGAGAGAGAGAAGAAGAGAATTGAAGCGCATAATTTTTCTCAAATAAGGTAAGTGATTCATTACGGAAAATTGTTTAAAACTTGATTTAAGTCCAAAATGTGAATTGATCGACTAAACCAACTCTCGGTCGTATTGCGAATTTCATTTCTTCCCGTTCTCGTGAAGAACAACGGGAATCCGGAGGTAGCAGAAAATCTGTATTTTGTTGATATATACATGTTACTTGTTAAAAATGAAGTTTCCGGTCGAGAGTATTGTTTCGATCGTTAGGAACAGCAATTCGACCGAAACAACGTTATATCTTGAAATTGAATTAATTTGTTGTTTCCGATCGTCAAGCGCTGTCTCGGTTAGAGGAAGGCTTCTTTCCGGTCGACTGAGAGAAGCCTTCCTCGGCCAGGAAACATTGATTTTTCAATTCGCATATCAATTTAATTTTCTAATAATTAGTTATTAATTGAATTTTGTAATAATGCGGGAACCATATTTTACGATTATTTTCGAGTAACGGTGTGATATGTCGGACTTACTGTATGTTTTCGTGTATATTATTTTGAAACAATATAGTTATACGATTTTTAATATGTTTACCGTATGTATATTTTGTAATTGAGCTATTTTCGAGCTTCTGTATGTATATTTTGGATAAATGTTGCTAAATGTGATTGAATAATATGATTGAATATGAGTAGTTAATATTTGAACAATATGATTGAATATGAGTAGTTAATATTTATCGATATGGCGTTGAATTATGTTATTGAATAAATAGTGTTTATGGCATATGTTTCGATTGAATGAGATATTTGTTTTGGCGAAATAATGTGATTGAATAAATAGTGTTTATGGTTTAGAATGGTTAAATTGTATTACTTAATTATGGCGAGTGTTTTGTGGGTGATTTGTAGAGATTGATTTCTAATTATTTGTGATATTTGTATGATAGGATGTTTATTGATCACGAATTATAGACAAATAAAATAATTATTGTAGTATTTTGTTGGTTTGTTGTCGTTGTGTAATATGTGACATTGATATAATTGTAGGTCGATCCTGTTTTCTTGAGGCCTACCACGATAAATGTGGTGGCGGATGTAAAGACTTATTATAGGGTGATTATTTTAAGTATATTAAGAATGTCTTGCTAGATAAGGACGAAGAGTTGCTAGATATCTTTAGGGAGGTTGCTTTGGTCATCGATTGATTGGATTCCGGGCCTAAGTCTAGTTTATCTTTGCACCATATAGTCTCCGTCGAGATAGAACCTACATAATAGGAGATGTATTTTTTCATCAATGGTAGATATATATGTTTTCCATTAGAGATTATGCTCTAGTCACCGGCACGCAATTTGGGTCATTATCATTTGATCCCCACAAGACTACGACTTGGCGACGTTGAGGTCTATAGGTTTTTGCGGGGCACACAGTTACATTCGTAATCCATTAGATAGATTTTGTAGTAGTGATTTTAGTGAAGATGTAGATCTTCGTTTATATTCGTGTGGGCGTTATTATCCTCTATGTATTCGTATTTGGAGTGCGAGGCGGGGAAAATAATAGCTGATTGGGTTTGGGCATTGGTTGGCGATCTAGGCGTTTCTTTGATTTAGTGGAGGCATCTGATTACGGATATTGAGATATTATCTGCCTTGATGTCGACTAATGCTCGGTACCACTTTTACGGACGATCTGGGCACTATATGTTTGGTCACTCGAGATCATACCGGGCTTGGGAAGTATAGGTGGGGACGTCATCAATCCCTGACGTGTCAAGAGTGTTGAGGTGGAAGTTCGAGTAGGCTCTCACCGGCGACTTCTGATCTCTTTTTGAGCAAGAGTCTTGGATTTTATTATAATTTTAAATCATGTATGAGGTATTGTATTTATTAGAATATTAAATAAATCTTTCGATTTATTGTGGGTCGATTATCATCTCACGTGATCGAGCACGACTCGTTCGAGGTTAGCACCGTTCTTTGGTGTTTGTCTCACCCCTCTCCACTCGGTGTGAATTTTCTTGTCCGTCAAATCATTTGAGGAGGGATGACAGTTCCGCTTCTCGTCGTGGTGTGTCTCGTCGGTGGATGAGCCTCGGCGTAGGCGTCGAGTTAGGAGGTTCCACGGTTTGTTCGGGATCACGATCTTCGGGGTCTCCATCGGAGCGACCCTCAGGCCTTCGCCTTCACGACCCGGCCGGAGGTCATCGTCGGTGAGTTCGTTGAGATTCGGTTGTTCGGGCCGCAGCGGCTATATGTGGATAGTCGTCCATCTGTTGAGAGGCGGGACACGGGAAACATCTTTGCAACTTCTTCTTCATCGGCGGTGGTGGTGCTCACCCCGGCGTCTTAGTTAGTCGATCGTCGTTGGATCGAGGAATCTATCCAGGAGAGTGAGGACGACGAGCGGTCTGCAGCGTCGAGAGGTCTATAGAAGAAAAGTGAATTCAAAGATGAAGAAATGGTTTGAAAGTTTATTTGAGAAGACTCGATGTGGTTGCACATAGAAGATGCATATACACCCGCACCTCGGGCCGTGAATCTTCGGAGGGCGGCGGCGGCGAGAGGTGGAGGTATTGAGCGGTGAGGCGACCTACATCGACTGGTGATACCACTCACCGCTTCTCTTTCGGATCCATGGTACGATCACGGGCTGCATCTCGTCATACCATGATGGGGCTGGACCTATTTAGTGATATGGCCTCGGGACATCGTCGAGCGGACTTTCGAGCCCGTCGGTGCGGTTGGAACAACAGGTAACTATTAAGTCTCATAGTTGGCGGTTTATAGTATTTCATTATATTTGTTATGTTTTCATTTCTGACAACTCATATGCTTAAATGTTTGTAGTTGGAAGCTTGGAGAGGTGAGCGAGCACGGAGACCTTGGTTTGCAATGAGGTCACCGTATGTTAATAGCCCGGTCCCGTCCGATTTACGGCGATGTATTGATCTGATGAAGCTTTTCTTGAGAGAAAAACGCGATGGTGGTTGTTCGGGTACTCGTCGTCAAATCGGTTGCATTTTCGTGCATCTCGAAATGCCGGAGAGGCCTTTCGATGTTCGGGTGAAATGCGTTTTATAAAATATGCCGTTTTTGAAGTACATCTACTTATATTGATATGTATCCTACAATAATTTTGCGGATGGTCGATCTATTCATGATGCATCGATGAATAGACTCGATGCGGGATCGACTTATTGGATGTGGTGGATTCTCATGCACAATCATCCTTGATACCGGTTTTTCGTAAGTATTGTGTCTTTAATACAATCAATATATATTATATATGTGTAGTATCGGAATTAATTAATTTTCAATGTTGAGCAGATGTTTATCACAACAAGCATGGTTCGAGGTACACGGAAGGCTTTCGTCCTTCATTCAAGAGACCAGCGTGAGGCATCATTGCTCTTTACCCACGATACCATTGCTTACGCATAGGAGCCACCAGCGCGTTGGATGGCGGTTGTCCTCGGTTTTGTCGGTCATAGACCATGGATACGTGCCCGCGGTAACCTATTTAATCTGATAAGTTGTAAAATTGAAAATTTCCTTATTCATTTTCTCTAAATATTAATTTTATAGATCATCGTCCATGCGTCATCGACCGGCGTTTCGTGATATGTCGCATGGATATGCACTCGGGTCATTGCGTCTTTGTTTGACTATAGCGTTGGCGGATGGACCGTGATCAATTGGATGCGAGGATGATGGAGTTGAGTGCTGCATAGATTATTGCGGCCGTTTACGCTCTTCTCTAGATGGTTGAGAATAACTCCCACGGATACCACCATGGAACAATGATGCGATTATTACACATCTTTGAAGCTTGGTATTTGACGGACGACGATTTGATGATGGTCCATTTGCGTGCATGTTGTAGAGCGTCTTATTTACGGTTCATAGAGCATCGAATGGGGTATGTCTAATACTTTAGCATATAGAAAGAAGGTAGGTGGAAGTATATATGAGTTATGTGAGCCGTATAGGAGCAGGAGTGCGAAGGCGTGAGGATGATGATTTCTTTTATATTATCTCATGTAATAGATCTTCATTATAATGTCAATTCAATGGATTAATTTCAATTTCAATTTCAATTTCCTTTAATTGTACAATCTTCAATTTAATAGATTCTTGGTCGGATATTATCGAAATTGATTAATTTCTTCATATCAATAACAAATAACAATGATGGTGTGGATAATAATGTTAATAATGTCTTTACATGAACAAATAGTATTATAATATCAATAACAAATAATAATAATAATAATAATAATAATAATAATAATAATAATAATAATGTATTTACATGAATAAGTGTTTTCATTACAATGTCACTCGTCTCTTGACAAGTAAGGACACTTCAGGCGAGTATGAGATTCGTTACCACACAAGCTACGTATGCGTGGTGCGACTTCTACTACTCGATCCCTTACATTGGATGGCGATATCGACCCACTTTGGGCGTCGACAGCGGACTTTATTAGGAGGCATAAGCGTAATTCCGGCAACATCTAGAGAGCGGTCCAACTAGGCGTGGCTCAGCGGGATTGATCCGATCTGGTATGCTTGGCTAGCTTTGCGAGAATGGTAGTACTCACACATAGTTAGATATATGGTGACCTTTATGACTAAAAATTTATATAATCAATTATATGTAAGTGAAATCAAATTGATCGAGAAAAATTAACATAATTAAACTTAAATCGTACCATATAGCTGCAATGACATGAGAACACGGTATCATATCCATGTCCCCTCCAAACACGCTGCGATTGCGTGTTGAGATTCACTCACGAATGTTTTGTTTCCGTGCTTGACTTTGAAAGTGGAGTCGATGAGGCACTACATCGTGTCTGCGTGATAGTTCCATTGATACCATCATCTTCTGTGTTGCTTGAGGAAATTCGATTCAGCGCGTACCTCTTTCTTGCTTGTCTCTCGTGAACCATTTTTACGTAATGTGACGGATTGCCTCAATCATTGAGCAAATTGGCAATCGTCTAGCCCACAATAATCGAGAATTGAATGATTCGGCATTGTTCGATGTCATAAAGCGTAGCGCTAACGAGACGCGTGATCTAGCCCACACGCACTCCAACCTCCACCAACTTGGTATATGCGCCACTACCATCGGCCTTCACGAGAGACTTTAACATAGCCATCACTTTTCAAAGTATGCATCTTAGTGCGCATAAGCGGCTTTCTAGAATAACTGCGGATGGTTGCCCAAGCGGGGTGATTTTTCAGTGGATGGTAGTAGCATAATCCGTGTGTTGCATCGGGGTGAACACACTTGACGCGTTCATTATCTTGACATGGGCATACGAAACAATCAACATCTCGGATTTGATCCATAAGCGACTTGTAGTCGAGGCGAAACCAAGTCCATGAGATATCATTCTCGATCGGACCAATTCCATAAGCTAATGAAAAAACTTGCTCGTTGCCGTCCTTTGTCACGGCGGCGAATAATATCTTTATTGCGGCCGCTTCAGTGCGTACCGTCCACTACAATCACGGGTCGGAGGCCGATGTATGCGTGATCTGCATGAACCGGCGCGACAAAGGGTGGCGGAACCGACCATCGATCCGATATCCAGTCGGTCATCGAGCCGGGATTGCTCATCCGTAACATATCACGAGATAACTCGGTAGTAGCTGAAATGATTCTTCATGTCCACCGTATATCATCTCGATCGCCTATTACGGGCTCGCATTGCTACACTATATGTAGCGTGTACACCGTACTCTCATTGCAAATCGGCCATAATGGACCTCGGCTTTAGCACTTCACCGTCTTGGCGTATTTTTCGTGATATGTATGCTGCAATTACGGGCATTAACCTTCCTTACTCCGATATTCACTGGGTTACGTGCGCAGTATGTATAGCATCAAACTTGCGGACAAACCAAAATCCACCTTGCTGCGATGCGTGGTAGAAAAGGACACGATTATGATATCGACATTTGAATGTAATCCTCAAATTATCGGATCGGTAATAACAAATTCTACTCGGCGTTCCAAATGCCATAACCCACGGATATCTTGATTCGCCCTTGCGTCGAAGATGGAACCTTCGCTCGGCTCGTGAGTCAGGGCGAGTCGGAGGGCGGTAAAGAGATTAGCGAAGCATCATGAGAAATAACGAGGACTAGCGGTTGCTCGTCTCCTCAACTTCTTACGGCTCTGGGCCTCCTGCGTGCGCTTGCGTGTTACTGCATAATCGTAGATAGAAGCTTCCGAATCCACCCTCGGCGGATCCATCGTCGAACTCTACAAATGAGCCATAGCTCGCCAAAGCGAACTCGCGATCTTCTTGCTCTTCATCGACTCATTTCATCTTCTTCTTCTTCAGCGTAGTCATCATCATCATTGTCCTCAACAAGTGTATCGGTCCACAGTTGCGGCATATGTTGGGAAGCGAAATTCTGGATGGATCCATGTGTTGCGGCATATATTGAGATGTATCGACATCAAACCAATCGGATGAAGCAAATTGTTGTGTAAATGTCTCATCGAGCGATATGTGTTGGGGGTGTAGTCATATGTTGGCGATGATGGTATCTCGAGCGAAGGTCTATATAGTTCTTGCTCGATTGGGATGTGTTAGCATCGTGAGTCACATAGACCTACGGTTGGGTATCATGAGCGATCGAACAAGATGATCATCATTACTCAAAGTAATTTGATAATTCTACCACTCAGAGATCTCGATAGATAATGCGGTTGGTAGGTTGTACTCAGCGAATTTGTCGACATAATTTGATCAATCATCTCTATGAACTCAGAGATAATTACATTGTCCATTCGAACAAGGCATTTGGTGATACCCCGAGGTAACATAAAGAAGGATCGATGCCTCCATATCTAACAATAATGTTCTTCCATCCAGCATCTATAACAACAACAAGATTACATTAGCGAAATATACGGTCTTAATATGATTTTTCTAATGTATAAAACAAATATCTGATCTTAATGTTTACACTAAAATTATCGCTACAATAAGAAAAATAGCAATCTAATCAAAGTCTAATTAAATAATTAAAGTCTCTACTATAAATAATTAAAGTCTCTTACAATAAATTAATTAAAGGGGACTTATCTAAGCAATTATCAAGCACTTATCTAAGCGAATTATTGATAATTATAAATTGCGAAACAATCGAATTATCTAAACAAAATAAACAAAATAAATCTAAACAAAATTAATAATAACAAATCTAAATAAAACTAAAGATAGTATTATAAATTGCTCGAATTATCTAAACAAAATTAACAATAATAAATCTAAATAAAACTAACAATAATAAATCTAATATTATAAACAACAATAATTAAGCGTATGAATTAATTAGTTATTTACATTATAATTAATTACTATATTCATCCTAATTGAAAACTTAAGATAACTACACTAAAATTATCCTAATTGATTTCATTTAAAATTAATTTCTAAAACAAAAATCTCTCTAAATTGAGCAGGTTTTATATCTCCGTCGATATTTCCTTGTTTTCGATCGTAGGAGACATCAATTAATAATTAGTATTAAATTCATTTGATAATTGAAGATTCCGATCGAAAATAGGCTCTCTCGATCGACAATTCGAAGATTCGATCGTAGGAATCATGATTAATTTGATAATCCTTGTTTCGATCGATCAATTTGATGTTTCGATCGTAGGAATCAATTATATATCTGAATTATGCAATAATTAATTCAATTATCTAAGCGAATTATATCTTGATAATCTTGTTTAGTCGTAGGAATCAATTAAAAATTAAATTACACTTAAAATCCTCTCTCCGGTCGATGATTCCTTGATTCGATCGGCGGAATCGAGAATCATCGACCGAAGAGAGATTTTTAAGTGTAATTTAATTTCTAATTATTATGCTTTAAAAAAAAACCATGATTCAATGATTTAATTATTATTTTTCATATAAAAACCCATAAAATCATATAAAACATCTAATTTCATCTAAGCGAATTATATCCAATTATATATCTGAATTATGCAATAATTATCTAAGCGAATTATATCGATTATATATAGGAATTATCGATAAATTCAAAACACTAAGCGAATTATCAATTAATTTAATTATCTAAGCGAATTATATCGATTATATATACGAATTATGCAATAAATTCAAAACACTAAGCAATTATCCAATTAATTTAATTATCTAAGCGCAATAATTTATCCATACCAATAAACAATAATAAATCTAAACAAAATTAACAATAGTAAATCTAAACACAAATTAATATCATAAACAACAATAAATTCAAAACACGTGTAGAAAATAAATAAAAATTCGAATAACTTACTTGTTGAGACATAGTTCTTTGGTTACGGATTGAAGAAATAAATTTGAAAATTTTGAATATAAAATAGAAATGAGCGAGCGAAAATTAGAGGAGCGAAGCAAGAACAATTTATTGGATTTGTATTTGTTACAATCGATTGTATAAATAGGAAGAATTTGTTCAATTATTGGTGATCAAATCTTTCTTGACAATTTTACGCATTTATTTGTCTTCTTTAATTTTTCTGCAATTTTAGCTGTAAGCTTTTACTTTTCGTAGTACTATTTTGTACAGTATTAATTAATACTGTAAATATGAAGGATAATTTCAATATTAAATATTTCAAAATTAATAAGTTATGTTATAATTTCAGCATTTCAATATTTTGCAAAATTTCCATCATAGATTACCTGTAAATATTAATTTAAATATCATACATTCAATTTAAATTAATTAGTATTAAATAATTTGATATATCCTTGTTTCCGGTCAAAAAATCGTGATTCGGTCGACCCTTTGATGTTTCGGTCGTAGGAGACATGAATTAATAATTAGTATTAATTTCATTTCATATATACTTGTTTCGGTCGATAATTCCTCTCTCGGTCGATCAATTTGATGTTTCGATTAAATAGGGGATATGAATTAATTAAAATTGTATTAAAAATCCTCTCTCCGGTCGACCAATTAGTATTAAAAATTTAATTTTTAATTTGAATTAATTAAAATCAAATTCGGTCGATGAAAGTCCTCTCTCGTTCGATGATTCCTTGATTCGGTCGGTAGGAAACAAAAGTGTCGTAGAATTTTTGATTTTAGGTGTTAATTAATTTTTGATTCATTTATTTTTTAAAAAAAAAAACGAGTTCGATGATTTAATTATATTTTTTCATGATTTTCTCACACTTTTTCTCTATATAAAGTAATTTAAAGAATAGCGATTATAATTTGAAATCATTTATCGATTCACGTGTTGTCAACAAACAAAATATTATTGATTCACATGTTAGCGGACAAAACATTCTTGTTTGGTCGGTGTGAGTCATTCAGCAGTGCTGCACTAAATATATATATTAAAAAATATAAATGGGTATGTTGTGTATTCATTTTGGAAAATTGGTATGAGTTGTACACTTTTACAAATGTTTGTAGTGGTATATATTTACCCAAAAGGAAAGGAAGCGGGACGAAACTATAAAGTGAGCTCTTCATCAATAATTAAAAATACAATATAATATTCATAAAGATTTTATTAATATAAATCATGACATCTTCTAGTTTTTTACTTGTAAAATAATTTACAATATTATTTTCAAGATTTCCTAAGATATCTTTTAATATATAAAATTGCCAAGCTATTTAATCTTTCTTGTGACATCGACGATTTTAAATATATATGTATCCTTGATTTGAATCCAGGTGTTCATAATCTAATGAGATTCTCAATTTATATTTTTAGATGAATGTTTATTTTAACTCAATTCTATATATGAGAGTACAAACAGTTGGGAATGCAAAAATTATCTAAAAACACAAGTTGTAATACATCTATATACTCGGGTTAGTTAATAAAGATTAATCATAACAGTAGAAAACTTCTATATGATAGTTTCTTAAGATTTAATATATATATACATATATATAGAGAGAGAGAGATCAAATAGTATCCAAGTAGGATAGTATGTAATCTCGATCAAATCATCCATCCATCCATCCATCCATCCTATTAATCATGTGGTGAGATTCGCGCTGATTTTTAAAGTTTTACGTTAATTTGTGGTAGTAAGTGTAGATTAGTAATTTGATTTGTTATGTGATTTGAAGATAAACCATGCATATAGTTAAAGCTGAACTATGCATTGAATGAATCAAAAATGCATTCAAATGAACACAAAATGCATTCACTTGAACACAAACATGCATATGAGTTTCAATTTTAATGTATCTTGTAAATGCACTCAGCCTTCGCTCGCGCATCAGGCCCTTCGCCCGCACCAGCGCCGCTTCGCGCGCACCAGCGCCATCGGCGCCCGCTTCGCATCATCAGCGCCGGTTGGGTGCGATGCGATGTTATGTTATTTTAAATGCATTATTTAGTTGTTTTAAATGCGATGACATGTTATTTCATATACATTATTTATGTTTTGTTGTGGCTCTTCCTAAACCTAGTGCCGACGCGCACCCAGCGTCGTAGCCCACCCAGCGTCCCTACCCAGCGTCGGTGTGTACCTAGCGTCCCTACCCAGCGTCGGCGCGCACCCAACGTCGGTTGTGTGCGATGCATTTTTATGTTATTTTAAATGCATTTTAATGTTATTACATGTATGTATTATCGTGTTTTGTGATGTCTCTCCCAAACTCAGCGCCGTCGAGACCCCAGCGCTCGCGGACTCCTAACCCGTCGGCGGGCACCCAGCCCCATTGGGTGACTTCCATTTGCCCTGGCGAAAAATGAGTTGTCGGTGTCAAATTTTGGTGCGTCACGTATTCAAAATGTGTGGTCAGATTGAGTCTACATCTTGTCTGGGGATAAGATGCTGGGAACCCAACCACTGTATATATATATATATTGTAGTTGAAAGAAAATATAAGACAAAATTAGGAAATAAAAAACAAAATAATAATTTATGGATTAAACAACACTCTGTTTGAGGCCTTTAATGCACAGTACAAAGATTTATATAACTTAATTCTACAAAGAACTTACTTTTGGAATGTAACTTTCAAAATCAAACAGTTCAGGGATATATCTTAATTTTCAATTTTATTTTGCTGTTCCAGTGTTTCACTGTTTTAGAGATCTCATTGTGCTTCCAGAAATTCTAACGTTAGACTGACTTTATTGGTTCAATTTTGGAGGCCAGGTCGACCGGCATACGTAAAAAAGAAAGAAAAAAAATGAAATGAGATGATAAAGTGTTCTACCAACACATAAATGAAACCTCTCATGATCTCTCTTCTTATTTTAACCAATAGGATAAAGAAATTTGTCTCCATTCTATTGATAGGTATTTTATTTAAATATATAAATAAAATTATTATATTTTTACATAATTTATGAATAAAAATATAAAATATATCAAATTTGTGTTTTTCATTCTCTACAAATAGATACCATATTTTTTATATTTTCACATATCTAAAATTCCTTCATTATCATTGCATCCTCTATGTTTTCTATGGATCGAGACAATAATCCTTTATACAATTTCCAAAAATTAAGCAATAATAATAGATTATTTTAATTTTTTTATTTTCATTAATCATATAGTAATGTAACACAAATTTTTATATTTAATTCGACAAATACGAAAGTGTATATAAAATCAATATATTTTGATCAAAGTACATTTGTGTGATATCAATCTCTATTTATCCTCCTATTATTCTCTTCAATTTGAGTCCTTAAACGATCTTTGGATATTCTTCAAGTTATTTGGAGGGGATGTAGTTCCTTGATCTCCTTGAATTTGAAGTTTGAATTTGAAGATATTGATCTGAAGGACCTTGACCTTGTCTTTGATTGGATTTGGAGGATGATTTTGACAAAGAACATGGTGATTTGTACAAAGAACGCCTTGAATGTTGAAGAAGACTTTATAGAGAATTCTTCCAATACCTTGAGTTCTTCATTAATGAAATAGAAAATATAATTAATCATTTAATTTATGATTTATACGTGTCACGGTCACATTTGCTACCAAAAATTAATTGTCTACAAGTAATTATTTAATGAAATAAAATAATAATATAAAATGATTTGGTGTTTGGATGATTATTGATAAACTATCAAGTTGATATGATTGGATTGAGAGAAATATGAGATTTGAAGAAAAGAGATAAGCCAATTAAATATTAAATGTTAAATGATTGAATGATTAGTTGATAAATATTGTCTTAGCAACATCTTCTCTTAATTAACCCTGAACGAGGATCTATTGATGTAGCCTAATAGAGACACGTACAAGTTATAACAATTTAAATTTTATTTGATTTTTCTGAAAAATTTTTATTTAATTTGAAAGATAATATTAGTGAAATACACGACGCGTATATAATTTGGGCGGTTTTATTTGGATGCTCTCCGTCTACTCGTCGAGTTTGTTCCGTTTTAAAGCAGAACATCAATATTTAGAATATCTTAGTTATTTGTTTAATTCTAACTAGTGTATAACCCATGAAATTGACGGAAATAACTTTATATGGTAATTTATAATCATCTTGTTAACTATCGAATTTGTTTGAACTTATAAATATAACTTGTTATAAGAAATGGTTATTCATCGTAGTAACAATTCGAACATTACAAAGTATATTAATAATAAATTATAATAAATAACAAAGATTAAAAGTTAAAGAAACTACCAATATAAAATTTATATATTCATACATGTCACAAACTCGATTTTAAAAGCGGTTTTACTATTGATTCTCGTCTCAAACTTATGTAATAGTACCGGTTAATGATCTAAACCCATTTAAAATTTATAAAATATCTAAATAGTTAAATATAAGTTATTTCAATAATTGATTATTCTTCTCAATAGAATTCGATCATGGAGTGTATATATATATATATATATATAGGAGTGGATCAAATGAGAACTCCAACTTTTTTGAGAACTAAGAACTAATGTGGTCCATTCATTTTTATAATCTAATGGTCAAGATTAATTACAAATAGTTAATTATCCCCATAATTTAATGATAACCGTTTAGCCCTAAAATCAAGGGATTTGTATATTGATTTTCGTAATTATTATCGTATGCATAATTACTACGATTATATGCATAACACCATGAATTACATGAACATAACAATGAATTGGAATGAATAGCATGCACAAGAACTATGATTATATGAATAACAACATGAATTATATGAACAACGAAAATAAAATGTGAAATATCCAAATAACGAAAATTTAGGGATTTGACTATTTTATCATTAAATAATTATGTGTCGTCGATCTTACTTAATCTAACGGTAGTTATTGGTTCTTAGTTCTTATCTAAGAGGTGGTTCTATCTATATATAATATATATATATATATATATATATATATATATATATATATATAGAGAGAGAGAGAGAGAGAGAGAGTGGTTATGGTGAGAGTCTTTGTTATTTATAAGAAATAAGAATATATCTAACCATCAATTAAGATGTAATCTACGATTGATTTGATATTTAATTTATAATAGGATTGATGACATTATCATCACATTAAATTACTTCCACCGATCAAGGGTAATAGTGAGATATTAAAAAAATATATCTCTCCATGTATTTTAACTGTCCGTAATTAATGGGCCATTAATTGTAATCCTTTTTCACCTCCCTTTTCTGTGGGATATCGAATCATAATTGAAGAAATCCAAATAATTATAATTTGACTTCTTTTTTATGCTGTAAATATATATATATCAACACACATCACATATTTTTAACTATTTAGCACATTTTATAAAAATATATTGCACGATCACTATGTAACGAACATCTAAACTTTTGTGGATCTTTTATTATTTTATGTTGCTTGTTTATACGTTGGTGCAATATTTTCTAGCATAAATTTGTATTTTATATAGCACATCTTTAAGAAAAATCTGCACAAATAGTAGATAAAATTTTACTTGAATAATAGTTTTATGTTATATTGAGAAATATTGTAGCATACTATAATCTTTATGTAGCATATTCTTAACATTATCTTATCGTTGCACATATTCTTAAATATATGGCATATAATTATAAATATATAGCACTTATTTTATTTTAATTTTCGACTTGCATTGTCCAAGTATTGCATACATTATTTTGTTATTTATACACTTATTATTGTTGCACTTCAAAAACAATATATAGCACATGTCGATAGGAATATAGCACCATATTTATTCGATTAATATATGAAGTGTCAATTGCGTCAAGTTTCAATTACATTGAGAATCATGACATACGAAATGATAAATACATGAATCAATTAAAGCGAATGAAAACAAAATAAGCTGAAACAAATAACATTAAATTAAACGAAGAGCTATGAACTTAAATAACATATGCTAAACAATTAACAATCTATTACAATGAAAACCCTGTAACAAAAAATAAAGAAAAATCAAAATGATACCAAAATCCTCCATTCTCTTCTGTAATGATTTGTGATATGTATTACACTGTTGTGTGAAAAATGAATAGATATAATAACCGGGAAATAAAAACTGACCATATAAAACCCATTAAATATCTAATCCCATAAATTTAGGAACTACCATATTTTA
Organism: Salvia rosmarinus; assembly: GCA_036937905.1. Lineage (NCBI taxonomy): Eukaryota > Viridiplantae > Streptophyta > Magnoliopsida > Lamiales > Lamiaceae > Salvia > Salvia rosmarinus. The sequence goes on from CM072813.1 coordinate 22,096,488, forward strand.
TCACACCTAAAATTAAAAAAATATCCTCATTAAAATCGAATAAAGATAAAATCATAGCACACAGTTTGAAAATTTTCAGCATTTATATGATCAAATCTAGACCATAGATCTAATTAATTAAAAGGCTGAAATTCATTCTTATTTGTCACACAAATATCTATTCTCATATGATCTCTCCCATATATATATATATATATATATATATATATATATATATATATAGGGGAGGGTTAATGTGAGAACTGTTTTTATCATGAGAACGTGAGAACCAAAAAATGATGAATTCATTGTGAAAATTGATGAATCCGATGGGAAAGTTCTTGAATCTAGAAAAATAGAATTTTCGCCCTCATGGGATTGAACCGGGTGAAAATTTTCAAATTATGGAATTGATAACTCTCTCAGCGGATTCATCAATTTTCATCTTAATTCATTTGGTTCTTAGTTTTAGGATAAAATGGTTCTCGTTGAATTTGAATCTCTCTCTCTCTCTCTCTCTATATATATATATATATATATATATATATATATATACCAACTAATTACTCATTTCATCTCAAATTAGTATAGTAACACACTTCACTTTACGAACCCGTTTGGATTTAGAAAATAAGTTGTTCGATGGTGGTTATCTATCTCGATAAAATTGAAATATTATGGAGCAAATATTACTAACATTATTTTATATTTGTAAATTAACATAATAAATGTATTATCGATATCCATTGAATTAATATATTTTAAAGTTCTAATGGTTTTCTTAATTATACAAAGTTCTAAGCGTATATAGTTAGATGATGAGAGATATATTGATAGAACTGGACTTTGCAAAGTTTAATGGTATCATGTAAGATTATTCCCTCTTTCATATATAAGGTTAGATAATTACGTTGATGTATTTATGAAGCCAACATCACTATTTAACATTTGACTTGCATTCTTTATAAGATTAGTAAATAAATATTAGTAATTTTTTTAGTTGGGGGATTGGGGTCTTAATATTCGTACACCGATTTCTAATAATTGCAACGTGGGTATCATTAAATATAGAAATTATCTAAAAAAATATTATTAATGTTTAAAAATGAAGTAAGATATGAAATTGCATATTACATTTTGTGAATTATGCGAGGTTTTGATTTTCTTAAATATGTATGGATTTATTTTCGATGAGCTAGCTAATGAAATAGTGACACTTTTACTAATCCTAATCATGCAAATTATCTAAATATATTTATAATATATCTAAATAGTTAAATATAAGTTATTACGGTAATTAGTTATCTATCTTAATAAAGCGATAGTACAAAGATTAATAATTAAATTTCACGTACTTGATTCACGTTATATTTTACTAAAATATTTTCTTATTCATTCCATCTCAAACTTGTATAGTAATACATGCTAATTACTCAAATATATTTATAATATATCTAAATAATTAAGCTAGCTCGTCCAAAATAAATTCATACATATTTACTAAGAAAATCTACAATTTTGAAATAAAATCGAAAGTAATCTATTGCGGTGGAAATAAAAATGAAAAGAAAATAATTGGTTATCTATCTTAACAAAGTCAAATAGTACAAAGTAACATAAATAATATGATGGAGCGTCGTCTCATGATCGGGCCCCGTCGGGGAGGCTGGGCGGGCGAGGGCTCAGTCGGCAAGAAGGGCTGGCTGGTGGGCGAGGTCGTAATCTGGCGGCGGCTAGATCGAGGGCAGTTCGACCTCGGTTAGGGTGCCCTTCAGTCGGGGCCCTCTGCTTGCTCAAAGTCTTGGTGGAGTAGGCCGTGGTGGTGCCGACCTCGTCGTGGGTGGAAGGCACGAGTTCATCCCGGTGTTCATCGTGGGCAGGGTTTTTCTCGAGCTGGTGTAGCAGTGAGACTTGACGAGTGGAGCTCGGGGCCAGTGATCATATATAGCTTAGGACTTGGTGTATAGTCGTGAATGTATTTAGGCTTTGTGCGAAGTGTATATTTTCCCCTAGAGGACAAATATAGCTTAGGACTTGGTTTAACCGTAAATGTATTGATTTGTTTGCAAAGTGTATATTTTCCCAAATAAAGGGTATAACTTGCGAGATCCGATCGGGCGTCGTTTGCATGTAGATGTTCAATTTAATGAGTTATCTGTATGCATTGCATGTAGATGTTCAAATTAATAAATGTCTGTATGCTTTGCGTGAGCGTTCAAGTTAATGAGTTATCTGTATGTGCCGTCTTATGAGGCGTCCCTTTTGAAGGTTAATTGTGTTTATCCGAATGGATGTTCACATAAATATAAGATGAGGCAGTGAAATACTCGTTAGAAAAACAAGTGTTTTATTGATAAGTAAATGACATCGCACCGGAGCGAAAGAGGGCTAAACATGATGCGATCTGAAATCAAAGCTATGTAAGTACCTCTTCAAATGAGTGATATGCGAGTTAGGGAATAAGTGTACGGATAGGTGAGCAAGCTTATAGGCTCGCTTTGCCGAGGTCTCGTGAGCGGTATGGGCCTTTCCATGTCGGATCTAACTTGTTAAGGCGCTCGGCTTTCTTGGCTTCATTGTTTCGCGGGGCGAGGTCGCCTACTTGGAGTGTGGGGCCTTTACCTCTTGTTGTAGTACCTTGCGACTGTCACTTGTGCTTGGCTTCATTGATGAAGGCGAGCTCACGTTTTCCTCTAGAGCATCAAGGTTGACCCGTGGGTTCTCCTAGTTATCGAGCTGGTCGAAATGAAAGTCGTGGGCTCGGTGCGCCGATCTCGGTGGTATGACAACCTCGGTACCGTAGACTAGGCTGAAGGGTGTTTCTCGTCGAAGTCAGGGTGTCGTTCTATAGGACAGAGGACTTGAGGAGATTCTCGACCCGATCACCTTTAGCTCGGTCTAACCTCTTTTCAATCCTTGGACAATCGTGCGGTTTGTCACTTGGTCGACCATTCGCATGTGAGTGTGCAACAGGTGTTGTTATTTGATGCGGAGCTCTTCACCATTCCTTGAAGTTTACGTCGATGAGGCGGGTGCCGTTGTCAGAGATCGAGACATGTGGTATGCCGAGCGGCAAACTATGTTTTCCACACGAATGTCGAATCCATACGCTCGTGAGGTTTGAAAGAGCTCGCTTGACCCATTTTGTGAAGTAGTCTATGGCTACGACCAAGTATCTGAGTTGACACGGTGCTCGGTCGAAGGGCCAACAATGTCGATTCCCATTGCATGAAGGCGAGGACTTTGAAGGCTGCGAGGTCGATCTGCGAACTTCTTGGCCGTGGCGTGAAGCTTACACTTTGGGCACTTTTGTGAGCTCGGCCGAATCTTGGATGAGGTGGGCGATGTCTACGACCTCGGCGTCTTCTTTGAGAGGCTCGTGATCGATGTGGCTTCCACAAGATCCCATGTGAATCTCGTTTGAGTCGTAGTCCGCCTCTTACGGCCCAGGCGTCTCGGGAGTGGTTGAAGGTAGGATTTCTGTGAGAGTGCCTTACAGCGGTACTTTGGGACTTGACCATCATATTTTGGCCGAGCGGATCTTGGGGTAGTACACGCCTTCGAGATATGCCTTTATGGGAGACATCCGGTTCGGCTCAATCTCGGTGATGATGCCGATGTGGGGCTCGTAATGTACGGAATGAACCTCCTCCAGCGATGGATTTGTCGATGGCGAGGCTAATTTCTTGAGGATGTCGGCTCGGCATTCTCCCTCGGGGATATGATGAAGTGTGGAATACAGAATGAGGTCGACATCTCTTTAGCCTTCTCAAGGTATTGCTTCATTCGATCCTCCTTGACCTCGTGTTGCCCAGACACAGTTTATCACGACACAGGAATCTCCAAAGATTTGGATCTTCTCCCTTTCAATTCCTTCACGAGGCGGAGTCGAGATAAAGGCTTCATACTCCACCTCATTATTTGTGGTGGGAAGGTAAGCCAAAGTGCATAGGTTATCTCTTGATTTTCGGGGCGAGGGCAAGATGCTGCTCATTACCGTTTTGCCTGACTCCGTCCACGTACATCGCAGCGACCCTCGGTGGGTCGAAGATAGGTTCCTCCGTTGTGAGTGGGGTCGGGTGATCTCTTTGGTGGGGTTGACCTCGGTAAACCTCGCCTCGACCGAAATCGATTAGAGCTTGCCCTTTATGGCGGTGCAGGTGAGTATAAGATGTCGTGCTCATGAGCTCCAGCGCCCGCAGTTACTCATACGATGATTACGGTTTGACAAGACTTATCTCAAGGGTAAGTCGGTCGATACAGAATTGAATGGGCTTGGAAATGGTCGGAGGCGTCGCTTGGCGTTCGCGGTCTAACGCTTAATTTGTCGGCCGATCTCATCTCGCCGATCTTGCCTCTTGATTGTCTCGTGCGAGGCGGCGGTATAAAGAGAGGGCTCGCCTTGGCCGGGCGGACGGTGTGGGCGGTCGGCGGTACTCTTTCGGTTGGGTGAAGGCGACATGGTGTTCTTCCTTCAAGCGAAGTCAGGGCTCTTTTCATGAAGTTGCTTCTCGGCGGCCGGGGACGGGGAATCTGTGAGGCGGCCAAGCATCCGGTGAGTTTATGGATCTCACGGATTGTCTTCAGTACTTGCATGTCAAGTATCGTCTTCACCTTGGTGGGTGATCGCTCCCTTTTTCACACGTAAAAGGTGTATATAGAAGGTAGCGATATCGTATCCATAGGGATTGTAATCTGGCTCTGAGCTAACTCGACAAGAATTCATCATTATCCAAGCAACATATATGGTTTGGTAAGATTTTAGGGCTTGAATTTAATCAAAGCGAGTAACCATGCAGGAAATAAAATAAAGCAAACAAACACTCGGATGGTAAAGCAGATAAGGAAGACTAACCACAGGGATGCATTAATCCTATCCACAGCGTATGTTTATCTGTTCCCATTAACCAATTTTAATCCAGACAAGATGGAAGATCACGTATATAGCGGCAACTTACATTATGACAATTGCGGTGTAGATTACTAGTTTTACCTATTCATTACGTCTCTAGGTGAAAACAAGCAACTCAAGCAGATCACAAAGAATATGCTTCTCTCGAATATCTATCTAGACTACGACTCGAGGCTTATTCGTATCATGCATTCGAGATCGATTGACAATTAACACAATTACGTAATTAGCGGCAAATAGATATGCATTAAGATTGATCGAAATTAACACATATAAATAAGCACCAGAATCATAAATCGATGCACGGAAGGTAAATAGCGATAACGAGGAATCACAACATATAGGATCGGATCATGCAAACCACAGGATTAGAGCAATCTAGCAGACATAATAAGCGGAATAAAATACGATTTAACCATAAAATAGAAATTATATAAATGAAACCCGTATTGAGGCGTCGATGAACAATCGTTGGGCTTGAATCAACCTCGTGACGGAAATTTGCAAAGATTGTCAGGACGAAAGCGTTAGGATCGTGAACAAAACGTAAAACTAATGAAGAACAATGCTCAACTAAACTCTAGAATGAAAATAGATGGAAGCCAAGCAAAAATTGTAAAAGCGATGAAAAACTCGAAAAAAGGTGCAGGGCGTGTGTGTGCGGTTGGGGGCGCGAGGGTGTTGCCGTATATATAGGCCGCCCCAAACCTAATTTTCATACGCGCTGCGTCTCGCGACCACTACTCATGATCGCTAGGTCGACCCGGGTATGTCTCGTGCACAATCTTCGCTCATGATCGCCTCCTTGCGCTCGCATGGTTTCCTCGCGGCTGGCTAGCGATCGCTAGCCGTGGCGCGAAATCATCGATGACTTTCTGGCGGGTCTCGCTCGCGTGAGGTCGTGATCGTGGCCTCGGCAGCTCTCGCAGCTTGCCTGGCGGCCGCTTAACAACCGTGGTGGTCGCTAAGCAAGCGATTGTGAGTTTGGCTTGTGCTTCGTTCCTTGGCAATTTCAACATATGGACCTACCTGACACCAAAAGAACACAGAGCGTGTCTTCTAGAAATAGATAAAACATTAAGAATCGATACGTGGCACATCAAATGACCTAAACTCATATTTAAATATCAACTATAAGCGTGTAAAATCGCGTTTATCGATTGGGATGGCCTTCAACCTTCTTGGGAAACCCGGCATCGAAATTTTCCGTCTTTACCATGAGCGTGCACTTTTGAGGTTGAGCTTGAGGTTGGCCGACACGAGGAGTTGGAGGATAGTCTTGAGGTCGTCGGCGCAACTTTACATTTTTGGCTCTTGACCACGATGTCGTCGGCGTGAACCTCGGCGATCTTCCGATATGATCTTTGAATATTGCGTCCACCGTCCGTTGATAGGTAGCTCGGCATTTTCGGGCGAAGGGTATTTTCGGTATCGAAGACAGGAAGTCGATGATGAACGCCGTTTTGGAGCATCCTCCTTTACTCGTCGAGGACTTGGTGATACCGCTTTATGAGATCCGAAGCTAAAGATTTCGTGGCCCGGTGCCTCCACTTTCTTGTCGATATCGGGGAGGGTAACAATCCTTTGGGCGGTGTTTGTTGAGGTCGGTATAGTCGACACACATCGCCGTCCACTCCGACTTCGGACCACGGTTGGATTAGCCATCCGGTCGGTGCTTGACCTCGAATAGGATTTTGGCCTCTTGGGTTGGGTCGCCTCGTCTCTTATGACTGGCTTGCGCTGCCATAAACCCTCTTTTCTTACGCGAGCTGGTTTGGTTGTCGGGTCGATATTGAGCGGTGGTGATGAGCTCGGGTGACACTCGGTCATGTCAGTGGATACCATGCGAACACGTCCTGTATTCTCTCGAAGCGCACGGCGTCTTGTCTAATGTCGATTGGACCACAGGTGCCAACCTGGCGACCTTGGAAGGGTCGTCATCGTATAGTGGAGGTCGTCGGTTAGATCGTCCGGGGTGGCAACCGAGGTTTACGTAGTTGCTGGGCACGAGGTGAGCCACGTCACAGGTTGAGACTCGTAGGCATTCCTTGGCTGCCGTTTGGTCACCCTGGATGCTTGCACTCCCACGGGGTGGATATCTTGATGGTGAGGTGGTAGGCCGGCGGCGACCTGGTGGCGTGGGCAGTCTCTCCCAGGATGATGTTGTATGGAGGGAGCTCGGACCAAGAAGAAGCTGGATGGCCTTGGTGGCCGACTTGGGAGCACGTCCGTGATCGGAAGGGTGATACGCATATACGGTTGGGCCGTCTCTGGTGAAGCTCGGAGTTTGGATGGTGCGGGATGTATTTGGATCCCCGACCTCAAGTTTGTCGAGCGGCTACGGAAGATAATCTTGATAGAGGCTCCGATGTCGATGTAGACTACGTGGACGTTCTTGTTGTCCACCCGACTTGTATAGTAATGGCGTCTTGATGGGGCATGATCTTTGGCTGGGTCTTCATTGGAGAACACGATGTTCTCACCGTCCGAGTCGTTTATTTTTGGCTCCTCGGGGTGGGTCTCGAGCTTCGTTTTCATGACGACCTCATCGTTCTAGGGGCGGTCCGTAATGGCTTGGACTTGATCCATGGCGTTGGGACCATCGTCCTCGTCATCTTGAGGTTGGGTCGTCGTCGAAATTCATTACGGTTATTCCACCTCCATTCTTTCCTCGCTTCCTGTTCCCGACCCGGTCGGCCGAGTCTTCTTGGCTTTCCTCGGCTGGCGAGCTCGTCGATCTACAAGCTCAGTTTACGCAATCTTGGTATTGTGACCATACACTTGGTGATAATCACAATACTTCTCCGTCGACCTCTTCTTGGATCCTCGCTTTCATGTGAGAGTCGGGAAGAGCTCGACATGGAGCTCAATATTTACGCCCTCGATTTGAGCGGATGGTAGCGTTGCCACCGGTTTGATCGAGGTCAGGCTAGATTCCATCGGGCCTTTCTTGATCTGTCGAAGGCACACGACGATCGGTGCCTCTTCCCGATCGTCGGCCTCTTCCTCGACATACGCTCGTCGGTCTCTCTCTCTTGAGATCGACTCGTCCCTTGGCGTAATTATCGACCCGAGTCGGGCGGCTCTCCGTCTTGACTTTTCTCGGTGATCTCTTTGTTCGAGGCGCGGTCGGATCCCATTTTGAGCGCATTGATGATGTAAAGATCGTTACTCTTATCAATCTTGAGGACTGTGATAAGCCGTGAGGCGAAATTAGACATCGTCTCGTCCGTCCTTGGCGGATAGTGAGCGGTCGAGCGGCGGTTCTTGATGTGGCATCTTACGGTAGAAGCGCCATTTGAGCGATCCATAAGATCCTTGAAGCGGTGTATCTTTGTTACGGCGGGCGAGGTGAACAGCGTCGGGCGTTGGGGATCGGCGCCTCGGGAAGATTTTGCACATATGAAAATCTTCCATTCCTTGATCGCCGTGTTAGTGGTGTGGCGAAAAGGAAGTCGGAGGGTCCCGAGGCCATTATAGCGGCGATGTTGGGTGCCTATATCGTTCGGCGGCGTATCGAGTTTCCACGGAGAAAGGAGATGATCCTCCGTGCGGTCGAACCGGAAGCTCGTTGCCGTCTCTCGGAGGGTGGGAGGCCGTGGCGGCGTCTATCGTCTCTTGAGGGAGTTCGGCTCGCCTCTCTCTCTCTGTCCTTCGGCTCCACGGATGGCTGTTTGGTATGAATCATGCTGATTCTTGGTATTGTTTGCATGTTTTCTTCATTAGTTTATCCCATTTATGCGTTAGTTCAATTATTATTTATCGTTTCGGACTTACTTGGTTCGTTTCAATGTTTTGCAGAAAATCGGCATTAAATAGGATGAAATCTATCTACCAGGATCAGGTATAATGAAAGCATCGCGATAGGAGTTCATAAGCGGCGGATCCTATTCGGAGTTCGGACGAAGGAGAGCGAGGCAATTGTTGAAGTCGCGCACGGCCGTCGCATGGCCGAGCATCCGCGCACGCCACGCCGCCACGCGCCGCCAGCGCGCCAGCACGCCCTCCCAGCGCGCCGCGCTGCGCCCGCCAGCGCACGCCCGAGGCGCCCAGCGCCCTCCGTCGCGCCGCCCGCCGCGCTGAGCCGGCTCGCTCCGGCGCGCGTTCCCAATTCCTCGCTCGCTCGGGTGAGCGTCGGCTCGCCGTGCACCTCCGCCCGCGCTCCTCGCCCGGCGCCTCGCCCGCTCGCCCGCGCGCTGAGCGCGGCTCGCTCCGGCGCGTTACCAATTTACTCGCGCTGGTGGCGCTTCGCTCGCCGCCGCGCCGTTCGCCCGCGCGCCTCGCCTCGCCTCGCCAGCGCGCTTGCTTGCGCGCCGTCGCGCCGCGCTCGGCGCCAGCCGTCGCCTCGCCTCGCCTCTGGCGGGCGCTCGTTTCAACCGGCTCAATGCTAAATATATCGTTATTTAAGTTATTTGAGAGTTGAATTTTATGTTTTATTTACGATTTTCTCTCGGCGCATTGAAGGTATTCTTCAATTGCTACAATTTTAGACATTGGTTAACAATCGTAATCGGTATTCTATTTCTTTAACTTTGATTTATGAATTCTAACAACATCGCGTGATATTTTGGATTCGGTTGGAAGTAATTTATCGATTATTTGTTCCATTGATCTTGTTCGATTCGTTTACGTGTTGATTACGTAATTTTGTGGAATTGTTGGTTTCTTGATTCGTTCTTATTCTCGGCTTTAATAATCTGAATTTTATGCAAGTGGTGTTGAACCTTAATTTCATGATTAATCGTTCTTTGTTGAATTTCATCGTTTCTTGTTTGGAGATCTGATTTAATTGCTTTTGATTTGTTTCTGTTCGGTGTTTAGTAGTTAATCATCTAGGGTTTGTGACCTCTAGTTTAGATCTATTGCTTTCGTAGTTGTACGAGATTGACAACCACAGCTTAGGTTTCTTTGTTTAATTCTCGTGTTTGATTCTGCATGTTCAAAACACATATTGGTATTAGAGTGTTTAGGATTTTATCGTTTTACGTGTATGACATGAACAATCATACATTAAGTTTTCCTTGAGAGCGACTAGGGTTAGCTTTCCTACTATAACACCTCGTGCGATTGAGTCGATTGAAAGTATACTTTTGGTTGAACAAATTTTGGCGCCGTTCTTGGGGAAAAACTTTAAGCGTCTTGTTTGTGTTGATTTGTTTTCCGTGTTTCTTTTGTTTTATTTTGTTATTCTCGGTTGCGTGTGATCTTTTCTTGATTGAGTGTTTTGTATGCTAGGTGCATGATCTAAATAGACCGCTTGCTACCCAGTTGGACCACGCTCGAAGAACTAAAGGTCGCTTTTAGGAGCTGGAGGGTTTCAATACCAACACGAGTGGTGAGCAGTCGAGCGGTTTATCACGGATCGACCAATTGTTGAAGATACTCCCGTTGAGAGATGGGTGAGAATGCGTGTTCTGCGTGATTTTTATAGGCGGTGATTGGGGCGCTCGTCCCCAATTGTTCGTGGACCGGCGGCCGAGATTCAGTTGAAACCGAACCATTTCTCACTCATGCCTACTTTCCATGGGCTTGCTAGTGAGGATGCTTTGGGCTTTATAAGAGAGTTTTGCTTGGTTTCTGATCCTTCCATTGGGAGGACTAAATGAATCGGTGAAGATGAGGTGTTTCCGTACACCACGAAGATAGAGCAAAATCTTGGTTTACGGCTCTCCTGCCAACTCTCTGCTGAGAACTAGAGCCGTGGTAGACAAGTTCATGACAGTACTACCGAACAAGAAGAGTCGAGTTGAGGTCACGGATCATGACTTTCAATCAGACGGTGATGAGCCGTTCCATGAAGCTTGGGAGCAGTTCGGGGACTTGTTGCAAAAAGTGTCCTCATCATGCCTTGCGGGCGAAATTTTGTATCAATTCTTCTATGATGGATTGACTCGAGTTTCAATACATGGTGGACAACGGCGTGGGTGGAGACATCGGTTCTAGGGCGGCGATGGATATAAATCGACATTTTGAAGCCATGGCTGCTCTTTCATGAAGTCGATCGAGGTGGGAGAGCAAGGCTCGTGCCATGAACCCTTCATCGACATGACTAAACAAGTGGCCGAGTTGATGAGGGAGTCTGAGTGAAATTGAGAAAGCTGATCAACCAACCCGGCCACGAGGAATTCTTAGAGCCTTGTGGAATTTGCAATGAAATCGGGCATAACGTTGATACATGCCCTAGGATGGGGAGCTAACTCGTGAGGTGACGAAGCTATACCATGTAAGGATTCCAACCAAGCGGCGATTCGAGTCTAATCGACATGAGTTTGGCTGGGGTGGAGAATCGATCTAACGTGGGATGGAGAAATCGAGTCGAGGCGAAATTCTAATCAGGCGCCCGTTCGAGAAGACCTCCACGGCCGCGGCAATTTCGTGGCGAGCGATATCGGCGGCGGCCCCCAGCAGCAGCGGTTCGCGGCGGCAATACCGGCGGCGGCGGTGTCGGTGGGCACCTCCGCGCCACCTCGAGACCCGACATCGAGGATGTGGCGAACAAAGATTTGATGTTCTAGAATCCACAATCAAGCGTATGGAGGCCGCAAATAGGACAGCTTGCTAGCTCATTTGAGCAGTACTACGAAAAGCGTTGGGGAAGCTCACCTTGACCAGCGAGGCTCGGTATCCTTTGTTTTGAGAAGTGGTCGTGTGATTGAGAATGAGGTGGGGAGAAATCCGAGGCGGTGAAATCTCGAGATGAAGAAACTAAGAAGGATCTTGAGGTCCAGGTGCATAAAGCGACAAAGCACACACTCCTCAAATACCTTTCCATGGCGGCTAAGAAATGAGAAACAAGATCGGCGGTTTAACGAGTTCTACAAACTCTGTCCAAGGTGAATGTCAATTTGCCTCTTTTGGACGTGATCGAAATGTGCCAGCCTACGTCGAATTTTTCGAGGCGGCTTCAAAGAAAAGGAAGTTTGGAGACTATGAGAAGGTCGTGGTCTCCAGGCGGAAAAATTCCATCTGCTGACGTCGATTACCTCCCAAACTCAGGGACCAGGTAGTTTATCGTTAAAATTGCTCTAGGTAATGGTAAGGAGGCTTCTGGCATGCTTGATTTGGGGGCCAGAATAAATTTGATGCCTTATTCGATTTTTAAACAATTAGAATTAGGCGAACTTAAACCCACTTCGCATGTGTCTACAACTAGCGGATCGGTAAAAGTCGGATATCAGAAGGGTATTATTGAGGATATTTTAGTTAAGGTTGGTGGGTTGATAGTTCTGTTGATTTTGTTGTGTTAGAAATTGGTGAGGTTAGAGAAGATGGAAAGGAGCATACCTGTTATTGGGAGGCCATTCATGGCCACAACCAATACACTAATTGACATTAAAGTGGCACTTTAAAAATGGCGTGCTTGGTGGCTGTGTCTTTTACTGTTAGGGATAGTGTGATGTTTCATACGTAAATTCCATTGATGATTGTGCTTTCATTGATGCTATTGATCCTTGGCGAGAATGTGTTGTTGCGGGAACATAGCCTCGAGGAAGTTTTGCGAGGATCGGTGACGAGGAAGAGTGGGCACGTGAAGTTGCTAGTATGCCCAAGCCCCTCTAGAAATGAAGAAATGCCGAGACACTTGAAGTATGTTTTCTGGAGGAGGGAAATGAAAAGCCGGTAATAATCTCTCAGAGCTTTCAAGTGTTGAAGAAGAAGCTGTTTCGATCTGAAGAAGAATAAGTGGCATTTGGGTGGAGTCTTGCCGACATCAAGGGGATCGATCCGGCAACATGTATGCATCGCATCACGCTTGAGGCGGAGTTAAACCCGTGATTGATGCCGAGGCGGTGAACCCGATCCTCGGTGAAGTGGTGAAGAAGGAGGTTTTGAAACTCGATGGAGGCTAATCTATCCTATCTCGGACGTGAGTGGGTTAGCCAATACATGTGGTGCCCAAGAAGGGAGGTATCACGGTGGTGGAGAGCGAGAAAGGGAGATGGTACCTACAAGGGCTACTACGGTGGCGTATGTGCATCGACTACTGCAAGTTGAATCTTGCGACAAAAGGACCATTTCCTCTCCCTTTTATAGATCAAATGCTTGATAGATTATTTGGACATGAATATTTACATTTTCTTGATGGATTATCGGCTATTATCGAGGTTGCAATTGCTCAGGAGGATCCGGCCGAGGCGGCGTTACAAGTCCCTTTGGGACATATGCTTCGGCGGATGCCTTTTGGCTATCTGATGCAGGGCACCTTCGGTGCATGATGTCAATCTTCTCCGAGATGATTGGAGATTTCCTCGAGGTATTCATGGATGACTTTTGGTTTTGGATCTTCTTTCATGATTGCTAGATAAGATTGATCGTGTGTTAAAGCGTTGCGTGGAGAGTAATCTCGCTCTTAGTTGGGAAAAGAGTCACTTTATGGTTAAGAGTGGGATTGTATTGGGACATATTGTGTCTAGGAATGAGATTGAGGTTGACAAGGCTAAGGTGGATGTAATTGAAATTACCTCCTTGCCGTTGATGTTAAGGGATTAGGGTTTTTAGGACATGCGGGTTTTCTGGTAGGTTTATTAAAGACTTTTCTAAGATTAGCCAACCTTTATGTCATCTTCTTGCTCAAGATGTTCTTTTCAAGTTGATGAAAAATGTTTGCATGCTTTCGATTTACTTAAGGAGAAATTGACTCTGCCTTGTTGTTGTTGCCCCAATTGGTCGCTACCCTTTGAAATAATGTGTGATGCTTGCAATGAGGTTTGTGGGGCTGTATTAGGTCAGCGTGTGGATAAAATGTTACGTGTTATTTATTATGCTAGCTTAACTTTAAGTTACGCTCAAATGAATTACACTACTCTTGAAAAAGACTTTTATTTGTAATCTTTGCTTTGGATAAGTTTCGTGCTTATATCATTGCTTCTAAGGTAATTGTTCACGATGATCACGCTTTTGCTTTAAGATTTATGTTGACTAAATCTCGGGCTAAACCTAGATTAATTCGTTGGGTCCTTCTTTTGCAAGAATTTGATCTAGAAATCATAGATAGGAAGGGTAGTGACAATTGTGTGGTGACCATTTGTCTCGTCTCGAATCCTTTCGTTTTACACACTGAGAGTCTTCTTTGAGTCTTATCCTTTTGAGCATGCTTTGAAATCAATTCATCGCCTTGGTATCTTGATATTGTTAATTACTTGGTTTGTGGCTCCTGAGACTGATTTAACTTCGAAAGGAAGAGATTTTTAGTGTGTCGGGAATTACTTTTGGGATGATCCATACCTTTTCAAACTCGGGAAGGACGAGGTGGTTAGAAGATGCGTCCACGATGAGGAGCAAGTCGAGTCCTTAAGTTGTGTCATGAAACCCCTGCGGGGACATTTTGGTGGGCGAAAAGCGACTTTCGAGTCTTTGAGTGGTCTCTTGGCGACTCTTTTCGAGGGCGCCCTTCCTTCTACCTTTCATGTGACGAGATGCCAACGAGTTGGGAATGTGGGGAGGAGAAATGAGATGCCCCGAACAATATCACAGTAGTTGAAATTTTTGATGTTTAGGGTATTGATTTTATGGGGCCTTTCCCCAAGTCTAATGGTTTTGAATATATTTTGCTTCTTTGTAGATTATGTGTCCAAGTGCGTGAAGCAATTCCCGAGGACTAGTGATGCTAATGTTGTCTTGAAGTTTGTGCGGAGAACATTCTCTGCGGGTTGGGTTCCCAAGGCGATCATAAGTGATGGGGAGCACATTTACGTAATAAGTTGTTCAAAAAGCTCATGGAGAAGAATGGCATCACCACAAGGTTTCCACGCCATATCGTCCACGGACTTGGGGACGGTGAGACAAGCAACAAGCGGATCAAGGGTGTGCTTTGAAGGCGGTCCAACCATCCGGAAAGGCGGTCGATGAAGGTGAATCTTGCACTTTGGGCATCTGACTGCTTCAAGAGCATTTTGGGGATGAGTCCCTATCGGCTTTTATATGGAAGCGTGCCATCTACAGTTGAGATCGAGCACAAAGCATTACAGGCGATTAAGGCCATGATCTTGACATCACGAAGCGAGGCGAGGAAGAGCTTTCCGGATCACGAACTCGAAGAACTTGGGAACGAAGCATATGAAACGCCCGTGTTTACAAGGACAAAGTCGAGAGGATTCATGATCGGAGAATAGTCAGGAAGGAGTTAAGGCCAGGAATGAAGGTCTTTGTTATTCGGTCTCGTCGAAACTTTCGAAGCTCAACTCCGGTGGAGTGGCCTGTTCGTTGAGAGGTGTTTCCTACGGAGGCGGTTTCTTCTTGCGACCCAACTAACGGATCATTTCTGTGAGCGGTCGTGAGTCAAACCATATTTTGATCGTGAAGAGTCGGAAGAAGTGGAAGCGTTACGCAGCCGGTCCCCAATATCTTTGGCGGATTATGTCGGGCTCTGACGTTAAGCGAGTACTACGTGGGAGTTTACCCACAGTTTTCTTTTTTTCTTTTCTTTTATCCTTTGGTTTATGCGGTTTGGTTATCACGATTTTTCTCAATACGTGTCTGCAACTTTTAAAGTGGGCGGCGTTTAAAAGATGTACATGGGCGTTCAAAGTTGGCGTTCGAAGTTTTCAGCGTTGATGTCTGAAGTCGTTCACGGTGGCGCTCAATCACCGAACCGCGTTGAGAAGGAATCTGAAGCCATTCACGGTGGCTCAATCGAACCGGCGTTCGAGAAGGAATCTGAAGCCATTCACGGTGGCGCTCAATCGAACCAGCGTTCGAGAAGGAATATTGGCGCTCAATCGAACCAGCGTTCGGAAGAATACTGAAGCCGATCACGGTGGCGCTCAATCGAACCGGCGTTCGGAAGGAATCTGAACGATCACGGTTGGCGCTCAATCGAACCGGCGTTCGGAAGAATACGAAGCCATTCTCGGTGGCGCTCAATCGAACCAGCGTTCGAAGGAATCTGATAGCTTTTCTCATCCGGCGTTCGAGGAGGCTGGCGTTGAATTGGGTCGTGCTTTTCTCGGTAGGAGTTCGGTGTGAGCGGCGTTGAAAAAATGGCGAGAATGTTTTTACGACTTGCGCTCAAACCAAACCAGCGCTCAACCCCTGGGAAGAGTACCCTCCAAGCCGGCGTTCCATCAGAACCGGCGCTCATTTTTTATATAAAAAAAAAACAAAAACGAGAGAAAGTAGAAAACAAGAGAACCGGCGTTCAGACCGGCCCTTTATTAGGGTTGTTGCCCTAGTTTTGTCACATTCAAGTTTTCCCAGCGCCGCCCATCTTCCTCGCCCTCTCGCTGACGTTCTGCTCGGCCCAGTCCCCGCCGCCGTCCTCGGCGCGGTGTTCAACCGGCCGTAGCGCTCCTCTCGTGCCACGCCACTTTGCGCCGCCCATCTTCCTCTCGTGCCCGCCTCCGGCCGGCGTTCCTCACTGACGCCCGCTCCGCCGCGTTCCCAGCGCCCTCTCGGCAAATTCCCTCGCCGTCCTCGGCCGGCGTTGACGAGCCGGCGCGCTCCTCTCGTGCCCGCCTCCACAGCGCGCCCGTCTCCGCGACCCCACTTTCGCCGCCCGTCTCCTCGGCCAGCGCGCATTCCAGCGCAGCTCACTCCTTCGCCCGTATCCACAGCCTTCGCCGTTCCGCCCGCCTTGCTTGCAGCGCGCCCGTTTCACCGCACCCGCGCCCCGCCACCTCGGCCGGCGCGCATTCCAGCGCCGTTCCACGGTGAGCTCTCGCCTGCTCTCTGCCGCGTGCGCCCGCTCTCCGTGCCCTCGCGCGTGCATTCCATCGAGCGCTCATCTTCTTGGCGCTCGGCGTGCCGGCGCTCTTCGCTTGCAGCGAGCCTCGCTCGTGCACAACCCTACCACCTGCACCCTGACTGTTCACCTAGCTCAGAGCTCCTTCCGGGCACTTACGAGCATGGTTCGCACAAAAACCTCTCGCCTCTTTGGCGAAGCAGCATGGCCGGCGAAGGTGCTTGGGATCGGGTGAACAACCCGGCGAACTACAATGCCCCATTCGTGATTTTCGCCCCGAAGGTATCGTTTACTCGTTATTCGTTCGAAGATATCAGTCACCCACGTTCGTTTGATTGGAATATTTTAGCTTCATTGGGTGTTGATGGATACGTGAAATGATATTTGAAATTATGGGGTGCCTTGGTTTGGCAACTAGGGAACGAAGATGGTTTAAGAATATTGTTAGGGAGTTTTATGCGACACTAGAGCCCGATGATGATTTTAAGTGCGCATTATGTCGGTTGGGGAGGCGAGATCGCTATACACCTAAGGTTCTGGCGTGAGGTTTTGGGTTTTCATACTAGCGGTTTTCGATGTGCAAAGAGATTTCCCTCTTCTTGAGACATGGAGGATTTTAGCTGGTTTTGACAATTGGTCATCGTGAGCACTTTAGTGCCTTTATTCGAGACCTGCTTTGGTTATAGCTCATAAGTTCTAGCGTACAACCTTACGGGGAAAAGCGGTGATAAAGTGAGTGCTCAGAGCTTTTCCTCTTGTGGTGTCTTGTGAATAACAAGAAGGTTTCTTGACACCTTTCTTATAGCGCCGATTTGAGTTTATGAGGCGGCGTGAAAGCAAACTCTCCTTGAGCTAATACCCTTCATTCTAGCCAGTATTTTGTGGGAATCACTAGTGAAGATGGTCTATTTCGGGCTCGGCGTGATCGAGAATATTCAATCACTTTCGGTGATTTCGGTTGATTGCTTACGACGACGGCAACTTTGCTTCCTTATGAAGCACGGCGTCTTGTCGAGTATATCACGTTCAGCGAGAACTAACCGTGCAGGACTATTGTTGATGCTGCCACCCGATGGATGAAGATGTCCCAGAGGATGCGGGTACAAAGCGGGAGAGCGGGACCTCGTGACCACTCACTACGGCTTTCCCTCTCCCATCGGTCCAGCGCGCCGGTGACCTTAGGCGCATTTGATTCCAGCTTTGGCGGTTTGAGCCACTTCACGCGGATTTGGGGACTTTAGCTCCTCACGGAATCGAGAACTTTGAGAGGTATCGGCGGATGGGTCGGCAATTCGAGTTGACCAATCTCGACCGAGGGTTTGGAGAGTTCCGTCTTGAGTATATCGGTGTCTTGGCGCCCAAAATCGCCAATTCAGCGCCTTGATCAATCTTCGGAGGCGTTTGGGGATTTTCGTCAAGATGTTTACAGCGTTTAGACACCCATGAGCGGCATTTGGGCGACCTTGAAGCCCGATGGGGCCTTTGGTCCCTATCACCTGACCTCTCACCACCGCCACCACCGCCGGACCAGCGGTGAAGCTTCCTTTGTTGGAGTATCTATATATTTCCTTATTTTTTTTGCTCTCGTCCTTTTTCGGTGGTTCGTTGTTTTCCTTTTGTGGTTTGTTTGTTTTCCTTGTCTTTTACGGTGCTTCTGCTGGACTATCCTTGGAACTTCGATGTCATGAGCCTCCTTTTCTCTCGGTATTATCGAGGAAGTCTCGTTCTCTTTTGGCCTTATTTTGTTGTTCATGTTTAGAGCTCGGGGACGGTGCTCGTCTATGTGGGGGGAGTTGTTGATGATATGTTGTATATGTTGTGCTCGGGGTATGTGCATGATTGACACCATGGATCTATGCTTACTTTGGTATCTTGTGCTCGAGTTTTTGTCTATCTGAATAAGTTAGGATTGTGATTTGTGCACTGAACTACGTGGTATTGGTCGAACCTTGATGTGTTCCGTTTATCTTGTTGTTCGTTTTGAAGTGCAATGTGAATTGGCGGGGTTGTGAAATTGATCTTAAATCAAGGGTTATTGATGTGATTTTCCGACTAATGTTAGGGGAGTGTTAACGGTGTGGTTACCTATATACTTGTTTCTTTATAAAAATAAAAAATAAAAAAAAATAAAAAAATCTATGTTTTTATGTGAGATTGTTGAAATGGAGGATGAGATTACGCCTCTTTCTCGTAAATTGAGAAATGGGCATGGGAAACCACGATAGGAGACTCGAGTTCATCGAAATTCACCTTCGACCATTGTTCCAAAATACTGTTAAGACTTTCTATGTTTATTGTTGAGATTATATAAATGGAGGATGGAATTACGCCCTCTTTCTCGTAAATTGAGAAATGGGCATGGGAAACCACGATAGGAGACTCGAGTTTATCGAGACTTCACCTTCGAACATTGTTCAAAATCATTAATATTTTCTTTGTGTTCTCAAAAGAAACTTGTTGCTAAAGGTAACCATTTTAGTTAATTTACCCTAACGGAGAGTTGGGTGCGAGCAAAAATGATCCTCTTGTTTATTTGACTTTCTCACAATCTTAGATTTGTTTCGCATTAACTTGATTCGTATTCATCATGTTGGGGAATTTCAAATAGAGGTTTGATTGATTGGATTAAGAGTTAAAGTTGCGTGAGTTATTTTCTACTCTTGTTAGTGTAGACTTTGCGAGGACAAGCAAATGGATAAGTGTGGGGATTTGTTTGGTATGAATCTGTGGCTGATTCTTGTTATTGTGTTGTCTTCATTAGTATCGTTTGGACTTTGATCCATCTTGGGTGTTTAATTCACCATACATTGATTATAAACCTAGCATGCGTCTTGAGGACGAGGTGGATGGAGCGAGATGAGCGGATCGGCGGATCGGACTCGTGCTTTGACCTTACGGGTGTAATCTCAGCGTCGGTGAGGGCGATCTATGGAGAATGGAAAATTCTCTTAAGACTAATGTGAGCATTAGCACTGAACTTTATCTCATACCTTATATTTATAATGCCTTACCTTAATCATATGGAATGTTACCATAATCATATGGGAATATTACCATACTCTTGGGATTATTTCCATACTCTTAGGATTATTTCCATTTGCATATACCATAAATATAATTATATCCTTGTGGGATAAAGAGAATAAAATCTTGCAATTGAGAGCATGAGGCGCGAGATTTTCCTTGGCTTTGATCAAATGCAAGGAATAGATGCCTCAAATAAATTAATTATCTTATGTTGACCCGAACATAAATTAATTTATAAACATTCGATCTTAAAACGATTAATAACTTTATTTCCTTAAGTAGTACCACTCGACCTTATTATTGTACTTGGCTAACTCAACTGCGGGGTTTAGTACAATAAACCTTTTGAGCTCATGGAGGCGTCATCATCCTTAGCGGATCACGGTGACTCGCTGATTCTAAGCGGGCAACTTCGTCTCATTGTGAAACTTTTTATATCTCATTAAGCTTGACCAATCATACGGACTTACGTGATCTTACACCTGTGTGTAAGGGGACGGATATATGCAATCAAGTATTCATTTGGATAGGAGATTGTAATAGTGGTAACATGAAACATTGTATACAAGCTCAACCAAGCGCTTTCGTTATACAAATCCGACAATCTCCCACATACTAAAGCAAACTTTTAGTATACAATGTGTCTCTACTAGCTATTACAAACAAAACCATCACTTTGCTTCTCACCATACAAAGTTTCCTTTCTAAGTGGGTGCCGTCTAGCGCAATTGAGTCCTCTAACGTCCACGGCGTAGACTTATTCTGGCGAGGATTCATGGGTTCCTCTAACGTCACGGCGTAGACTTATTCGGCGAGCTTTAGTGAATGGATCGGCTAGGTTATCCGTCGTATCAATCTTTGCTTGCATGTTGTACTTTCTCTCTATGTGTTTGCTTGCGCGTGGATCCGTGATTCTTCATTAGTTTATAAACCCCATTTATGATCCGTTAGTTCGGAGTGGCTACATATTCGGCTTCCATGGTGAGTCCGCAATGCATCATTGCTTTGCACTCGCATGAGATCGGTTCCACCTCCCAATAAACACATAGTGCGAGGTAGACTTATTCTTATCACGGTCGACTTGGAAATCAGTGCATATAACTTGAGGCATTAGACTATCGCATGGTAAACTAGCTATAATCTCGAGTCCTTTTCGGTGAGTATATGCTTCTTGCGATCAATGTGCTTGTCGAGGTTAGGCGATATCTAGCTACTATCTTACTTGCAGCGAGATATCAGACCTCGTGCGTGGCATTGCACATGAGACTTCCTACAGGCGGAAGCGTGGGAACTTGTCTCATTCCTCTATCTCGCTGCGGTCATAGGTGTTGCCTTTAGATAAAGGCGCCGTATGCGAAGGTAGCAATCCTTTCTTGGCGGTGCGTACTAAAGCAGTAATCACGGTATCGATGTAAGGCGCTGAGATAAGCTCAACATTTTCCTCTTGCGATCTCGGTAAATCTTGATCCCAAGAATGTACGCTTCGTCTCTAAGTCTTTCATTTGAAGCGATCGGATAAACAACTCTTCGTCGATAACAACTTCACATTGTTGCCGAATAGAAGAATGTCATCTACGTAAAGTGCAAGAAATACCACATTACGTTGACATCTAACGATACACACAACTTTCGTTGAGGCAGTGGGTAAATCCATGGGACTTTACCACCTCGTCGTAAGTTTCATGATCTTGCATCATTGTCTTGTATCGTACTCATTTGACGTCCATGGGTCGATTATTGCTGTTCGTTTTACGGGACTAAATCCGACGATTCACCCACGAACATAAATCGCTCGGGTTGACGAACAACCCTCCCACTACGACGGTGCTATAGACATAATGACAGCGGTGGGTGCGATAACTTGTGGTTCTCATCTTGCACAACTTCTTTGTGTAGGTACCACATGCGGTCGGTATCTCCGTGAACTCGACCCACTTCAATTTCTTGAAGTATCGGTGTCGATCCTCCCACTAGACTCGACATCTCGTGCCTTTGGCTGTCGATTGGTGGAATACGATCATCTTCTAATTCTTGAAGAATGATTTCAACTTTGGACTTATGATTTTCATGTAGTCCTCTTCTAAGAATCGAGCATTAGTGCTAATAATGACCTTCCGATCCTGGGGACTATAGAATAAACCACCTTCGTTCCTCTAGGATAGCCAATAAACGACCTTGCGTCGATCTAGCCTCCAACTTGTCGCCTTCTTGTTGGCACATGCTCTTTGGCGCCCATATCCTTATGTGGCTTAAAGCGGGCTTGCGCCCAAACCACAACTCGAAGGGTCTTTCGGTGACTTGGGCGGTACTAGATTTAGCAAGTATGCCGCGTCTCTAAGGCATATCCCCGAGCGAAATAGGCGATGTAGCATAACTCGTCATAGATCTAACCATTTCCAAAGAGTCTATTCTTGGCTCGACACACCATTTCTTTGTGGTGTGCCCGGTGAAATCTTGTTGGGATGTAATCCCACACTTCACTAGATAGTCCATAAACTCGTTACCGGGGTATTCGCCACCGCGATCGGACATGATGACTTGATACTCTTACCTAGCCGTCTCCACTTCGCCTTAAACTCTTTGAATTTCTCAAAGCATTCGGACTTCGCGGTGGCGGTATATATCCGTACCTTGAGTAATCGTCGATGAAAGTGACAAAATACTCGTACCCTCCGAGCTTGTGTGGACATAGGTCCACAGTCGAATGGACTAACTCCAACATTTCTTTGGCTCTATAACCGCCCGGCTTTGAAAGGTGCATTCGACATCTTACCTTCTATCACGGATTCGCGGGGCGGGAGGCGGAGCAACCGTGAGATCACCCAGCTCCATTCTTAGCCGGTCTTTGGATCCTGTTTAGATGATGTGACCTAATCTAAGATGCGAGAGAAAAGTAGAGTCATCTTCGAAGAAGACTTTCTCTTTTAGGGTTTGATGAAGATCTGACATAGTTATAGGTATTATGTTTTGCGAGAAATAGTATAAAGCGAATTATATAAGGTGCTGACACGGATAACCGTCATTTCTTATGATAGAAACACCACTATCAAAAATAATGAATATCCATGAGTAAATAATTTGAAGCAGAAACAAGGTTCATGAAAATCCGGCACATATAAAGCGTCTTTCAAAACTAAAGCGTTGTCCCAAAACATAAAAACATCTCAGCTGCGCAGCTTGACTTTCGCGCGTTGCCCATGGAATCGTTATCTCGCCATCAAACAGCTCCCTTGTCGCGAGGAACCCACGCAGGTGTAACAAACATGATCGATTCGCCCGTATCTACTACCCAGTATGGGTAGAACAAGTCGCCAATCATGTTTCCGTTACTAAAGCTAATGGCGTACCTTGAGCCTTGAGCATAGGGCACTTGGCCTTCAATGCCGATCTCGCGCATGAAGCATTGCCCTTCTCCTTTGGCTTTTCAAACCGGTGGTAGAGCCTTTTATATTACTCCCACTTTTCTTTGCTTAGCATCTCTAAATTCCACTTTCCCTTTTCATCTTCGATAAAGCGGTGGTCTTCCTAGAGTGCGTCTTGGCTTGTGCATCTTTGCTCATTTTGCTTTCTTCCGTTACTAAGTCCTCTTGCAATGAATCTAGAGTATAACTCTTATCATAAAGGACTACTCCATAACGAAAGTCATCAAAGACTTGGGCAAAGAATTGAGGATCATATCGATTCGACTCGTCATCAATATATCCTCCAACCAATTCGAGCTCTAGAAGAGATTGATCATACGCTCTACATGGTCATGCACCAATCGCTTTCCTTCATAGAACTTGACATAATTAATTTTGTCAAATTATGACCAGCGATTATGTCCGACTCCTCATACAATTTCATGAGATTTAGCGAATCGTGGCGCATCATCCATCTCTTGATCTTTGGGTTGCAGGACTACACATGGTGACCAAAAGAAGGCACCCGCCATTCTATTTGATTTGTCCCATTTCTCGTGCTCCTTGCGCTCCTCGTGATGAATAAATCGTCTAGAGGTTTGGGACGAGTGTAGTGAGTATATATAAATTTTCTTGGCGGTGAGAACATTCACAATGTTTCGTTTCCACTCGATAAAATTTGGACGGATAGCAGTTTTGTGCGAGCATATTGATAATCGGCGTAAGAGACATATACGAAGCGATAATGTAAACACATAAGCATCGATCGCAAATAATTCGTAACAATAATATTGTAACCTTTTGATAAAACAATATTAATGAAACCTCAATCGCCCCGAGAATTCCACATCTGAGCCAGCGTGTGGGCGTTTACACATGAACCCTCGACCGGACTAAAATATACCTTTTAGTCGTTTAATTTCAATCCATGTCAACTTATCCTTATGACAAATGAAATTAATGATTGGACCTTACTAGACCACATCACTATCGCAAGAAGGGACTTGGCGGGAAGTTGTACTTGAGGTGATGTCTAAGATGACCACAATTTTAACAGTTGAAGATGAATTCTTAGAATTGGTATACTCACTCGGACCATACCGCTTCCAATTCAAATTCTTTTGTTATCTCATTTTATATCTATCTCTAGAGAACTTATGAAAATCGCACATGCAAGCCGGCGTGTGGGCGTTTACATGAAACTCCCACTTCTCGATAGATTTAAAATGTTTTGTTTAGAAATCTCATCTAACAAACTTATGATAAGCAGTGCAAGCAAGCCAGCGTGTGGGCGTTTACTCACGGTCGTCTCACTTTGTTTAGAGATCAAAAGTGGAGGTCTTGACATTTTAATTTGAAAAATTAATTTGTCGGGTTGCTTGCTTAGTCTTTTTATTCAAAAGGTTTGTCCATGCAGATCACGTAATCCTAGCATGCTTTTCTATAGAACTCAACATGTAAAACATGCTCGCGAAATTCTAAAATATGCTTGATAAGCGCGATAAACCTAGCATGCTTACTATCTTGCGTCAATTCGTAAAACACTTAAGGTTTGTCGGCGTAATATAAACATACATAGCATACTCTGCATAATTTAAACATCCACGACATGCATATGAGCGATAAAATAAAATAAAGCGTTCATCAGCGGCCCAATCGTGAAACTGCACATTTAAATCTAATCTATTACATAGATTTACAAAGTGCAATTAAACTTGACGGGCCTCGCGTGCTCGGGCGCGGACGGATTCAACAAATGGGCCTCGCGTGCGGGCACGGGCGGAAAATCGGAAGCAGTGCGGGCGGGTCGGCTAAGCTGTCAGCAGCGGGCTGGGGCAAAGCCCAGCCGTAGCGCCGCTGCGCGCGCCGCCGCGTGCTCGCCGCGGGCTGCCGCATGATCATGGCGACCGCGACCCGTCGAGCAGCGTCGCGGTCTTCCCGGCGCCGAGCGTGCGAGAGGCGTCGTCGCCGCGGTGGCGAAACTTCGCGACCGCGAGTGCGCTCATGGCCGGGTCGCTTCGCTGGCGCCGTCGCCCGTAGCTCGCTCATTCCGCTTTGCTTGTGCGGCCGTACCTCGCGATCGCTCGATCGCTCGCGTGGCGCCAGGATCTCGTCTTGTGACGCGCGCCTGCCGCCCGCCCCTCGCGATCGCCCTAGCGACCGCGAGGCTCGATCGCGAGATACCTCGAACAACTTGCCGAGACTGTTTTTCCGTCGTTTCGTTCTTCGTTCTTTCGTCTTCGTTCTTCTTTACGGATAAGATTTACATAATAAAATCTAATCTAACTACGGATTTCTCGTGGTGTAAAACAAAACCAACAAAACAAGCGAGCCACGATGAGCGACAAATCCACAATTATAATAGCAGCGTAATAATCAGCGTGAATTAATCCAGCGAGCGAGATTCGATCGGGGCTCGATACCAGTGTAGGAAAGCGTATGTTAACCTGCCGAGGATCCATCTTGGGTGTTTAATTCACCATACATTGATTATAAACCTAGCATGCGTCTATATAATTAAATCGCAACACGTTGGGGTTTTCACGTGTTTACCTTTGGATGCATCGAGGTGGATGGAGCGAGATGAGCGGATCGGCGGATCGGACTCGTGCTTTGACCTTACGGGGTGTATCGATTGCCCAATCTCAGCGTCGGTGAGGGCGATCTATGGAGAATGCTTGGAAAATCACCCAATGCTCTCTACTCACAATTTTCGAAAATTCTCTCTTAAGACTAGAGGGCGAAAATTCTTGCTCTCAATATGTGAGCATTAGCTGAACTTTATCTCATACCTTATATTTATAATGCACTACCTTAATCCTATATGGAATGTTACCATAATCTATATGGAATATTACCATAATCTATATGGAATATTACCATACTCTTGGGATTATTTCCATACTCTTAGGATTATTTCCATACTCTCAAGATTATTACCATAATCTTATATGGAAAGGATCTATGCATATACCATAAATATAATTATATCCTTGTGGGATAAAGAGAATAAAATCTTGCAATTGAGAGCATGAGGCGCGATTTTCCTTGGCTACGAACTGGATGGGCCGGCCAGGGATCAAATGCAAGGAATAAAGATGGGCCTCAAATAAATTAATTATCTTATGTTCGGCCCGAACATAAATTAATTTATAAACATTCGATCATGCCACTAGAGAAAGAATGTTGACTTACCCTTTATTACGAAGTTGAGTCGGGCTTGCACTTAGACATTCTGAATCCCGTATTTAAGATATCGAGCGTCCATTAATCATTTATAGCAATCGACGACTTAAAGCGATTAATAACTTTATTTCCTTAAGTAGTACCACTCGACCTTATTATTGTACTTGAGCTAACTCAACTGCGGGGTTTAGTACAATAAACCTTTGAGCTCCTTAAGGGCGTCATCATCCTTAACGGATCGGTGACTCGTCTGAGATAACTAGCGTGACATCTGAAAACGCCACCACCCGAGATGCGGAGAATCTTGGGTTAGAACATATAACCCTCGCCCATAACAAGTCAAAGTGATGGACGAGAACTCATACTCACCTAATACCTTATCGAGGTTTAGATCATCGTAAGTCACCGAGATCTTGGTTCTTCACGACGGTCGGAAAGAAGAACTCATCTCCTGTGATCCTTGATACGTCGAGAGGCGTACCGGCATAGACAAGCAACTAAGTCGAGTCAACTTCTTATCTATCTGCGGCTAAGCCGACAACTCGTCCTTAAGTCGTCTCGGTGTGAAACTTTTTATATCTCATTAAGCTTGACCAATCATACGGACTTACGTGATCTTCTACACACCGTATGATCTAACTTATATATGAGATAAGGGGACACAGATATATGCAATCAAGTATTCATTTCAGATAGGAGATTGTAATAGTGGTAACAGGAAACATTGTATACAAGCTCAACCAAACTGCTTTCAGTATACAAATCAACGAAATCTATCTACCAAGGATCAGGTATAATGAAGAGCATCACGATAGGAGTTCATAGGCGGCGGATCCTATTTCGGAGTTCGGACGAAGGAGAGCGAGGCAATTGAAGTCGCGCAGACGGCCCGTCGCATGGCCGAGCATCCGCGCAGACGCACGCCGCGCCGCCGCACGCACACCGTCCGTGCGCACGCACGCACGCCCGCCGCCCGACGCGCGCGCGCCAGCGCCGCCGTCGCGCCGCCGCCGACGCTGAACGCCGGCTCACTCCGGCGCGTTCCCAATTTCTCGCGCTGGAGTGAACGCCCGGCTCGCCCGCGCACCTCGCTGCGCGCCTCGCCGCGCGCGCCGCCCGCTCATCCGCGCTGAACGCCGGCTCACTCCGAGCGCGCGTTCCCAATTTTACTCGCGCGCTCAGAGTGAGCGCTTCGCCTCCTCGCCTCGCTCGCCGCCGCCGCCGCCTCGCCGCCCTCACCTGCCGCGCCGCTCGGCGCCCGGCGTCGGCTCGCCTCCTGACGGGCGCTCGTTTCCAGCCGGCGCTCAATGCCTAAATATATATACGTTATTTAGGTTATTTCGAGAGTTCGAATTTTACGTTTTTATTTCTGATTTTCTCTCGAGCGCCGCTGGAGCTGTTCTTCAATTTGCTACAATTTCAGACATTGGTTAACAATCTGTAATCGGTATTCTATTTCTTTAACTTTGATTTATGAATTCTAGCAACATCCTGTGATATTTTGGATTCGGATTGGAAGTAATTTATCAGCTATTTGTTCCATTGATCTTGTTCGATTCGTTTACGTGTTGATTCTGTAATTTTGTGGAATTGTTGGTTTCTTGATTCGTTCTTATTCTCCGGCTTTAATAATCTGAATTTTATGCAAGTGGTGTTGAACCTTAATTTCATGATTAATCGTTCTTTGTTGAATTTCATCGTTTCTTGTTTGGAGATCTGATTTAATTGCTTTTGATTTGTTTCCTGTTCCAGTGTTTAGTAGTTAATCATCTAGGGTTTGACAGCCTCTAGTTTAGATCTATTGCTTTCGTTGTTTAGCACGGGATTGACAACCACAGCTTAGGTTTCTTTGTTTAATTCTCGTGTTTGATTCCTGCATGTTCTAAAACCCATATTGGTATTAGAGTGTTTAAGATTTTATCGTTTTCTGTGTATGACATGAACAATCGCCCTGTTAAGTTTTCCTTGAGAGACGACTAGGGTTAGCTTTCCCTACTATAACACCTCGTACGATTGCGAGTCAATTGAAAGTATACTTTTGGTTGAACAATGGCGTGCCGAGGTGGTGAGCGACTCCGCGGGCGACGCGGGGGCGAATGGTTGCGACCATCCCGCCGAGGTGATTGACTTCGGGCGACGGGGTGATTTACGCGTTCTCGGCTATCACGCCGAGGTGAGCGTTGATCACTTCGGAGGGGCGAACGACCTCGGGCGCCCGTAACCACCATTTCGGGTGCTCTTGAGGTGCCCGCTCCGTTTGTCCTCTGGTTGAGGAAACTCTAGAATTGGACGAGATTGGCGTTGAGGAATTTGGACACGGCTTGGTCGAGGACCTCATGAGATCGGTGAACCGCCTGTTCACCGGTATTGAGGTCGGCATCTTCCTCTTCGTTAGGGCGGCGATCCTTATGGTGTATGGGAATGTTCTCCATGTAACCCTCAGGTGTGTTGCCGCTGGTGGCGTCCGCAATCCCCTTTCCGCAGCGCTGCGTGACTACTTGATCATCCTCAGCGCGGTTGTTGCCAGCTCCGTCAGCGGTACTAGCGTTTGCATGAGTTCTTGCCATTGAGTTGTAGAAAAACGAAGCTTTTTGTTCGAAATCTTCCCACAGACGGCGCCAATGATAAATCTAGTGTATGCTAATATACGAGATTTAAGAAAAGCAGTAAAGAACACAAGAGTTTTTACGTGGTTCGATCAGGAATGAGATCTACGTCCACGGAGGTGATGGTCCTCAATACTTTTACTATAATGGATTACAATGAGTGTATCTAAAAGCTCATGTATTCAATAAGTTGCTAACCCTTTTACCGTCGATTTAACCTCTATTTATACATGTTTGTGGATCTCAAAACGTCTTGGATCCGTCGATTTGTGGGATCACGATCGATTTGTGGGATCACGATTTTCTTTCATAAGCGATCACGATCTCCTTCCATAGCTGGATCCCGAATTCCGCCTTTGACTTGGTCTTGAATAGGGTTTGGATCTTTGGGCTTTAAGCTAACCGCGTAGAGGCGATCCATTAGGTCAGGCCCGGCTCGTTTGGGCCTACCGGTGGGCTGAGCGGTTGGGCCATATCCCATCAATAAGCTTTAATAGATTTGAAATTACATTTTTGGTAACATAGTAGGATATGTTTTTGAGTTGTAGGAGGTCATATGCGGTATATTGTCTCACAAGTTATGAGGTTCCGAGCAACGGTTCTTCTTCTGCAGATACATGCCTCAGAGATATTTGAAAGAAATTGTTTTTAGCAAAAATTTCACTAATTCTATTATATATTGATATAATCCTTTAATCGATCATGATTATATATTGATATAATCATTGAATCGATCATGATATATGGTCAAATTGAACATTGCAAAATAAATCCATTATTCATCCATAAGGTGGCATTAAATGGATAGTTTAAAATTTTAAAAATATAACTATTTATTTGACCACCTAAGTAATTAATTAGCCAAATTAAATTAGTGGTGTAAAATAATTGTAGGATGAAAAAATACACATTGATTCTAAGTATATATATAAGTTGTTCAATTGGTGGAGTATGATTAGAAATCAATGTGGGATAAGATAATTTTAGTGTGATTAGAATTAGAATTTAAAAGACATTAAATAGAGAATTTAGATAAATAAGAATGAGAGAATTTAATGGTGTCACATAAGATAAGAAGATGAGGTGACACTAAATTTCACTAATTCTATTATATATTGATAATATGTAAAACATATTTTGAACTAATTAAAATAATATGAATTTTTATTTATTTAATCTTACTATATTTCATTTCTTTATCTTTAGTTAGTCTATATAATTTTGTTGGCCAAAATTGGTTTTACTATAAATAATACTCACTCTGTCTCATTAAAGTATCTCATTTCTTTTGATTACAAATATTTAGGAAAAAAATATATAGTGGTTAAAGTGATAAACAGTAGCCATGACCCACACCTTTTGAAAGGATAATTATTTCCTAAAATAGAATAAGACATTTTAAATGAGACAAATGAAATATATAATATATAATCTTTGTAATATAATTTAATATTAAGTAATATGGAAAATTGGCACCACATTGGCGTTTTGCACCATTTTGGTCTCAGTGACATGAGGTTAGCTACAACTAAGGAAATATATGTGTGTGTGTGTTGGCCTAGTGGTAGAGTGGTTAATGCTCAAGGTCAAAGGTCTCGGGTTCGAGTTTACTGTGACGCAGCCTTTAAAATTTCTGTATTAATTGACCCAAAAAAAAACTAAGAAAATATATTATAGTAAAATCTACAATGTATTCTAGGAAATATACCAAGAGAAGATAGAATAGATAGAAAGATAGATAGATAGACAGACAAAAATAATTTAGATTCATCTATTATTTAGTTTAATGAATTATTTAATTTTAAATTTGTTTGATTATCTAATCCTATAAAGACTCAATCATATATTTTATCTATCACATCATACTTACTAATTAGTAAACGCCTCAATTTGAATGCAATCTTATCTCCTATCAAATCCAATACGAAAGAGAAAGGGGAAGAGAGACTTGGGGTTGAAAATATCTTATAATATCCTGAATTATGCAATTTTTGCTAAGGCACACTCCAGTTCATCTGTAAGTGTGTTAATAAGATTCTAAGTCTTCTAAATATGTATTTATAATCCCTAATTGGAAATTGATAAATTTTAAATGAAGATTAATTATCCCTAATTAGAATGAATTCACGGTGTATTCGAAAATGTGCAACTTTTTGCTATTTTTAGTAGTTGATTTTTTTTTCTCCTATCAAATAATGTAAAAAAATACCACCGGACTGAGATCTTGTCCTGCATAAATCACTTTTCTTTTCTTTTCTTTTGGGTTTGTAGGACATGGGCTTAAATTTGTCTTCATCAAAGTACTTGTTGGCTATTCAAATCGACCCCCATAAACAAAATTAAATTTGGGTTTGTTCGGTAATGAATTGGGCTGAAATGTATTGGGGCTTCATAATTGAAAAGTAATCCTTTTTTTTTTGCTTTTTGAAGTAGGGGATTCTATTTCATGTATAGCCCTTATTTTACTCATTTATAGCCACTTTATTCAAGTAATAATAAAAACGCTAGATATATTTACTATATTATTCCTATAGCCTCCAATTTAAAATCTATATACTATATAATAACGGGTTGCCGTTAATATTAAGTTCAGTATTTCCCTTTTAAGAAATTTATTATGTTAAACATGATTCGAAATTTACTGAGATATTTGTGCATGTAAAATACAAAATATATAATTTATGTCAGTAACGTCCAATAATTTAGGTCTTCATCTATTTTCTTATAATAATAATGATTAATTGGATCAGTTTTCCATATTAGTGCTTGCCACATGCATATTTTATGCCACTATTTTTAATATAAAAAATAATAACGTCCAATCATTTTAATATAGAAAATATTTTTTTCTTAAACCATCACTTCAGCTATTCGTGGGTGTGTTATATGTTGGCAATACTTTCTATATAATATCTTTATTTATTGCATGAGTCATGCATCATTTTATGCACTATGTTCCGCTATTAAAATTTATTACGCATGCAATCATTTTGGTAATCATTCTATATAATTTATTTGTTGAATGAAATCGTGGATAAATTCACACAATGTGTTCAACAATCAATTTATTGTCAAGTTTCAATGTCGTGATATATAATATCATTATATATATATTTATATTTTGCCTAACATAACATTGTATTTACCCAACATCCTAAATCATATATTGTTTGTTTACCACACTAATAGATATGGCCTTATTTAAAGCTTGATAAAACGTATTCAAAACAGGGGTGACTCTAGGGCAGATTTAGTCTTATAACTTCACGTTGTTCGTGTTTATACAATGCCTTCTTATGGCAATACAAAGAGAGTTTCGTCGTACGAGTTAGTATGTCATGATCGGAGTGGTGATCACATATATGCATCGATCAAATATGACGATCATGAGAGGCTCAAGATTAATTTGGTTATAGTTAACATGTATGTGTTCCAATATATTAAAGTTCAATACAATAATATACGGTTCAAAATCACCTCACACATGTTCAAATTCGCGTCTACCACAAAGACTCGTGTTGTTGAGATGTTTGATGATCTTTTCCATCTTATACGTTTGCCTTCAGTCAATTTTCGACTCTTACTAATCCTGCATAGTTGCTTCAGTCAATTTTTGACTCTTACTAATCTTGCATAGTGGGACGAAAATATTTTGTTTGGTAATGTTTTTATTGTGACAATTCATATATATATATATATATATATAAGTAACAAATATTTATTATATTTAAAAAAATCGACTATTGTGTAGATGTCATAGACATGGTTGATTATGTTGATAAACCACATGAGAAGACTATTAATGATCGTTATATTATTTTGGTTGACGTCCATCTCAAAAATATTGAGTATGTATTTCTTTTAATTTTGTGTTAATATTAATATATTTTATTTGTCATAAGAATTATTAATGAACGGACATTGTATTAATTATAATAAAGCTCCACGTCGATTGTATGTAATAAGCGAGTTGTTGTTTGTATTTTATTTGATTTCTATAACAGAAGTCATATAGTAAACATGGCTTCCATTAGTGGGTAAAGTTAATATGTTATTGGTTATCCAAAGTGGGATGTAAATTTGCTTCTATCTTGTCCAAATGAGTAAATTTGTTCAGTTATCTAAAGTTGTGAATTAATGAAATTTGTAAAGAACAACGATTATAGTGTAGAAACATCTATAAAGAACAGTGTTTATTGTAAAGAGAATAGTCGAGATCAAATTTCTTGGTGCATGTATATATAAAATATAGATATATTCTTAATAGATTAATGTTCATTTTATATATCGAAAGAAGTCTTAAATATTTTCTGGTTATTGAAAATTCAATTTGTATTCTTATATGATATTATATAGATTTATTTAGGTGGGTGGTGATCTCCCTGAAAAACTCTATATGAGTCGTGGTTCATAATTAAGGTATATTAAATTAACATCACTTAATTAAGCTAAATCAGACAATACTAGAAATATAAGAGATTAATATATCCGACTAATATTCTTTTCAATTCCTTTTTAGTTGTGAAAGAGAATAGTGATGATCAAAACTTTTGGTGCGTTTATATATAACGTATAGATATATTACATCATATTGATCATTTTCTAGGACTGTGCAATAGAATGCGTTTGGTGATTACGAGACTTGACAACCATGTTATGGAGGTTAAGATATTGACTGGAAGTAATTCTAGCCGGAGTAATTATGAACTCTATATTTGTTCCTTATTATTTATTCTTCATAATACATTGTAATAATTTATATTTTTTTATGTTTTTTCAATATTAATAATTTATATTTTTCATATAATAGTAAAGTTATAAAAAATCAAATTAATTGTCTTTTAATTATTACATAGTTTATACAAGATAAAATAATATTTACTAATATACAATAAATTTATTTAAAAAGTTTATATCAATTTACCCGTGTATATGCACGGGTGGAATACTGGTTCTAATAAAACATATTACACAAAATAGGTATTTATAAAATCAAAATACTTCTTTCTCCCTCCTCTCTCCCCACGTCGCGCCCAATCCACCGCCGCTCATTCTGCTATGGATATGCCGCCTTTCAGTGGCGAGGAATTTCTAACCACATTGGGACCTTTCCCATGTATGATAAAGGATGTCTATATAAAACTGATATTTTTTTACATGGCTTGTGAAATTATATCAATTCCAATGACAACTTCAATTTTTATCATATATTTTGTTCTAAATAATATAAAGCTATATCTTAGCAGCACGATTAACAGTTTGGAAAGTGAATTGCCCAACATATTTTTCCTTTTTCTGAAGTCAAAGTTCTGAAACTTCCGTCACTGTCACGATAATATTATCCATTACTTGACCACATCAGTGACATTCTCTTGACCTAACTCTCAATTAAAATATTTATTTCTCTCTCTTCCACCTATACAATTCAACCTTCATCTTATTTTTACTCCCATCAGTGACACTCATATGACCAACAATTTCTCATTTTATTTAATTTTATTTTTATTATTATATTATCTATAATAATTTAAAATATATTAATACACTTTGAAAAATAGAAAAATATAAATTATTTATAAAATTAGTATTCAAGATAAAATTAATTTACCATACATTTAAAAACTCATAATGTACTTGATTATAAAACGGAAATTACAAGAGTTAATATAAAATTTAAAATAAATCAACCAAATTACAAATAGATATAGAAAATTTAAATAACAAGTACAACTGATACAATACATATTCAATTTGTCACGACCCGACTATTTAATTACTTAATTAACTAAATAATCAAGCCGTATTGGTTTAATTAACGATAATCTTTCAATAAAGAGTGGTTTAGAAAATAAGTTTTGAAACAAGCGGACAATATAACGTTTGTAAATAGAGTAAGCCAACTGCGCTCGAGAAAATTCCCAACAACGACCATGTCCACTGGCGAGAGCACAACTTCAAAGTACATACATAGAGATTTTTGAAATATTTACAAGGCTTAACAAAAGTATAGATTCACGTTCTCAAGGTAACAGAGGAAGACTAATGAATGTCATGTATGAAGACATGACACTCGATCACAGTAGTTCGCAGTAAGAAAACAAAATAACTGCCTAGTGGTAGAGTGGTTAATGCCCGAGGCCAAAGGTCTCGGGTTCGAGTCCACCGTGACGCAGCCTTTAAAATTTCTGTATTAAATTACCAAAAAAAAAAAAAAAAAAGAAAACAAAATAACTAATTCAGCTCAGTTCCATGCCACACCTCTTCCATGCTCAACCTGCAATATAAAATACTTATTGGGTGTGAGTACTAGAAGTACTCAGTGGGTAAATGCTATCATAATATTCAAAACTTGTAATCTTGTTCAAATAAACTTTTCTTTCAAATGATTTTTAGAAATCCACAGTTTATTTGTTCATATGAAACATTTATCTTCATAACATATCACCACAATTCGTTTTAAACATACCGCATAACATACCCGAGTTGGTCCCGAAGGATCACAACCACGGTCATACCTATCTCGTCATTCGGTAAAGGAAGTAGGCCTCCCCCGGTACCATGGCCGGCCTACAGGCAAGCTCACGACCATCTACGTCTTGCGAGTAATAACATATTCCTACCGCAGATAGGTAATTGCCGTCATACCCACAATGTGGTAAAACATTTAGCATAATTATCATGTGGTGATCAAATGCTTTCACAAGAAATCAAGCTCATAAAATATCATGGGTTTGCTTCATAATAAAATTAGTAATGCATTACCCACCTCGACGTTCACTCCAATACGTTCGATTCTTCGTTCTTTACTTCCCGATTCCCTCTGCTTGATCCTTATAACATAAGATCATTATTGACTTTAGTAATCTTTCTTATTTATTTATACTATTAGTGATCAAGTAATATTTAAAACATCTTATGCATATCAAATTCTACCGAAATTTCGGCAGCGTAACATCTGTAATATGTATATCCCAAACACACCAAACTACACCAATCTTATCCCAAACTCCTCAATATCATCATCATATCATCAAACATACACTTAAGAATCTTATACATGAGTAATATCATCCAATTCAACGTTAATCGCCTAAGGTGATTTAACTCGATATATATATATATATATATATATATATATATATATATATATATATATATATATATATATTTCAATATTTGAATATCTACAATCCATTAAACATCAAATATCATATAATTATACTCAATTAACATCAATAATCATAAATTCATGATCTATTCAATCATAAATCAAATATATCACCTATAAGTATAACTTTAGTTTAAACTTTAATTTTATAACTTTTGATATTTATGTTCAAAAATTCCCATAAATTCTACTTAGGCATTATTTTTATCATAGATCTCAAATATCAATTCAAACATATCAAATAAAATCAAGAAATCAAAGTTCAACATATACCCTTCATTTTCGAAAATTTAAGGATATTAGTATATGGTTGAATTAAATTCCTATAAATTCATTTTATACATTATTCATATCCCTAAGCATAAATATCAAGTTAAATTGATCAAGAAAAATCAAAATCATTAAGTTCATATCACATGAGATTTTCGAAATTTTAGGGTTTTAATAAACATGATTTAACTTTTAATTTCTTTGATCACATGATATTTATAAGCATTCCTAAACATATATTTAAGCTTAATTCAATCATATCATAGCATATGAATCATATTCAAAATTTAGGGTTTAGGTACCATTCTTTAATTTTTCAATTTCATGAATTTAAACAAATTAAATCCATAACACATGTTAATCTAACTCTATAAACATAATTAAATCAATACATCTAATAAAATTTAAACAAATCATCCATAGCTAACACTTTAAAATTTTCGAAAATTATAAAGGAATAGAACATGCTATTTTAAAATTTAAACAATAAAATTATTGATCAAATGAGGTATTTACCTTGCTAGGATTAATTCCCCTTTAATTTCAAGTCTAATTATATGGTAAAAGTGTAGATGAAATTTTTAGTGTGTGTGTGGTGTGTGTGGATCGAAATTTGGAGGAGAAAATGGGTTTGGAAGATGATATATTATATGTATATAATTCTAGAGCTTTAATTTAAATTTAATTTGCATTTATACCTAATTTCAAGAAAATTATACACTAATTTCAAAAATCTTATATTTACACCTTTAATTTTGCTAACTTCATACTCTAGCATAATTTAATTAAGAGAGTTATATTTCAAATAATTTATAAAATCTAATACAACTTATATTCATAATTTAATTTAGATCCATATTGCATAATTTAAATCACTTTATTTAATAAAATTCATTTCATTACTATAATACTTCTTAAATTTCGAAAATTACATAAATAATTTCTTTAATCATTAGTTATTAATAAAACAAATTTATTCAAGACTTTAATATCTTAAATAATATTTTATCTCATTTTGTAAGAAAATAACATGCAAAAATAATTAATACAATTCATAGCATGATTTCTAATTTATAGCATTTTTCATACAAACATTCATTAATAATCACAAAATTCATATTTTATCACAAATAAACTCATTTCTAATAATTCTCTACATTTTCCGATTCCATATAATTAAATCTTAAATTAATCGGATTCATATTGATTAATATTTCACTATATTAAATTTTACGAATTCTTAAGGCTTAAATAGCTTTTAAGCCTTTAATAATATTTAATTAAACTTTATTAATTACTATAAAATTTTCTGGCTACTACATTATTAGTTGGGCCAAATTTTTTCCATATATGCTCAATTAAGTCCTTTTGAAGAGCGTTGTAAGCTTCTCGATTGCGGAGTTGATCTGTGTTGTGCATGTAAGTAGATAGACTTGCAATAGGATATTTTATGAAATAGGATACTCGTGATAGGCAGGAATTTGATTGAGGTGTGGAGAAAATTGAGAATTTTCATGGTACTCAGAATTTTGAACATGTTCTGGATTTGAAAAATTTGAGGATAAAAAAAAGATCCAAAAGTTGAATAATAATTGGGATCATTTGGATTCATGGCTTCAAAATGAAAAAGAAATACTATTTAGATAGAGATGAAAAATAAGAATAACAAAGAAAATGCTTTGGTTTGATGTATTAAAAATGAAAATTTCAAGTCCTATATATAGAGAATTTTTTTCAAAATGTAATATTTTTTAATTAATAATAATTATTAAATATTATTAATTATTAAATTTTAACAATATAAATTAAATAAATATTTAAATGGCACCCAATAAAAGGGTGCCACATAAGCCATGACATCCAATTGCCATTGGGTTGGTAGACCCCCCAAATTACAAAGTCACGAATTTTTCTTCTTCTTTTTTTAATAAATGTAGTTTGACTTATATGATGACATTGGTGACAGAGTCACCAATGTGGGTAGTCTTAATACCTCTCACTCACTAATATTTCTCTTCTGTTTTTCATATATATCATTGTTTCATCATATGATAAAATAGAAAATCAGATGATCCTCAAGATTTATTTTTGATGATTTTCATTGCTACAGTCTGAGATTGCAGCTGAGAGTCAAAATTTTCTTTTTGCAGATCTGTAGCAAACGGCGAAGGATGTTCTATTGACGACGGATGAGCAGCTGCGCAGGGCGAGACGAGTCCGACAGTGACTAAGACGGTGTGAGCAAATGTTGGGAGTTGTGAGGAAGAAAGGAGAAGGCATAATAGGGAGAGTAGGGGATTTTGTCCATTGTCTGACAATCTTAATTTTATTTCATATTGCTAGTCATAATGTCTTATCTTATCTCCTGTCAATATTATCGGCCATGCTTGATGATAACTAGTCATTATGTCATATCTTATCTTTTGTTAATATTTTCAGTAATGTTTCATAATTAATCACCATTGTATCTTATCTTTCTTCGGTCAAAATTATCGTCAATTTGCTAGTTAAAATTGCTAGTCAACATTAGCTTATGTCAATTGCTCTATATAATTCATTACCACTTTCAAGTCTATCACAATCATTCCAAGCTACTTCATTTCTCAAATTTCATCCATCTAAAATGTCTGATGATATCCCGAGCCATGAGCAAATGGAAGAAATATGGGAGAATTTATTCGAAAATACGAGAAGACGATATTAATCGAGAGATGATTGTCATGGTTGAAGCTGATGACGCAAAATCAACTCCAAATTCTTCAAGAAGAAGATGGTATGGTAGAAAATATATGGATCGTGAGCATCAAATAGGACATGATCCTCTTTTTCGTGACTATTTCTCTGCAGATCCAATATATGGTGAAATTTATTTTCGTTGTCGATTTCGAATGCAAAGAGAGTTATTCATCCAAATTGTTGAGGATTTGGACAACCACTCACACTTTTTCAGGTTGAGACAATATGCAACTGGAAGGAATGATTTATCACCACTTCAAAAGTGCACAGCAGCCATCCGTTAATTGGCATATATAGGTCCTCGTGACTTACTCAATGAGTATGTACTCATTTGTGAGTCTAGTGCTTTGAAATGTCTGTATGAATTTTGTAAAGCTATTATCATAGTATATGGTCCTCTATACTCTAGGAGTCCATACGGTTGACATCGAACGCTTGCTTCAAATGCACGAAGCCAAACATGGATTCCCCAAAATGTTGGGGAGCCTCGATTGTGTGCACTGGGAATTGAACAATTGTCCCATTACTTGGAAATGGCAATATACGTGAGGCTATTTGGGTGTTCCGATAATATTTCTTGAAGCGGTGGCATCACATAACTTGTGGATATGGCATGCTTTTTTTTGGTGTCGTCGGAAAGGGTAATGATGTCAACGCTCTTCATGGGTCACTCTTATTTAATGTCATTTTACAAGGAAACGCCTCTAAGTGAACGACAGATCGTATAACAAAGGATATGATTTGACTGATGGAATATATCCGCAATGGGCTACATTCGTGAAGAGTTATCCGATCCCAAAAGATAATATCAGGTTGAAGTTCAAGAAGAGACAAAAACTGCAAGAAAAGATGT
Organism: Salvia rosmarinus; assembly: GCA_036937905.1. Classification (NCBI taxonomy): domain Eukaryota; kingdom Viridiplantae; phylum Streptophyta; class Magnoliopsida; order Lamiales; family Lamiaceae; genus Salvia; species Salvia rosmarinus. The sequence goes on from CM072813.1 coordinate 22,136,306, forward strand.
GGAACATGCGTTTGGAGTGCTGCAAGCTCGTTGAGTGATAGTTCGAGGTCCAGTGCGACCCTATTATAAGGAATACTTGGCAAATATACTGCATACATGTATTGTTTTGCATAACATGATCGTCGAGAATGAAGGAAAAATATCACGCAATTGGTCGGATGAAGAGGATAAACCTCCTATGTCAACCATGAACACTAGTTCTAATGAAGTATTTAATGAATACTTCAATAATTGCAACTATATGTGTGACAAGAGCATTCATGTCCTACTTCAAGAAAATTTGACGACACATATCTGGAAACAATATATTGTCAATTATTGAAGAATTAAGTTATATTATTAGTTTGAATTATTATATATTTCGATTTTAAGTTGTGTATTTTCAATCAATGTAATTTCTATTTTAGTAATGTAATTTCAATCAAATTCAAGTAATGTAATTTCAATTTAAGTTATTAAATCTTAATTTTTAATTATTCATTTATTTTATTAAGTTGTTCAATTTATAATAAAAAATACATAACTAATCACATATAGATATAAAAATAAATATGCATTTTAATGGGACCCAATTGAAAGTTGAAAATTGTGTTTATTGTTATAGAGAAAAGTAAAATAAAAATTGATGATTTTTAAAGAGCTAATGTGGCACTATAGGACCCATATGAAAGTTAGGAAGTTGAGTTTAGGATTATAGGCACCCTAATGTGAAAGAGCTTCCCAGTGCCTCGCGTTAATCGGAGTTCTTCACCAAAAGTCATGATAGATTTATGAAAATTGACAAAACCTATGTCTTGTCAGGAAACGCCTTCAAAGAATTTGTTCTGCATTGGTCTTTGAATGCTTTTTAGAATTAACATAGTTCTAGATCTGTTCGTATTTTGATTTAATTGGTAGTATTTAATTTGATTAGATACTTATTTGCTCATGGAGATTTTGGGTTTGGAATATTTGATAAGCATGTTTGTTTGATTATATGTTTTAATTCGAGTATCATAGTTTGACTACAATAGTTAAAGACCGTTATTATGCTTAGGTAGATGGAACCCAGTTCTTATGGTCCACGTTTCATGCGTAGGTAAACGTCACCCAATAATTATTAAATATAATATGTGTTATCGCATGTTAAAAATTCTCATTTTAAACTTAAGTCTCTTTTGATGAATTACATAGACCATTATAATTGATTTGACCGTTAAACTTATCTGATTGGGAGTATTTACACTCAAGTGTTTGCTCAAAATTGACGAAGTCGTGACTCTTTCATAATACAAATTGTTTGCGATCATGTAATGGATGTGACTTAAATAGAAGTATTTTGTCGCCCAAAGTATCCAAAATAATCTAGGAACGAAGATTGATTAGACCAATATCCATTTGTTGCCTCTTCATTTATAGGTTTTTGCTATATCATCTCAGAGACATAATCATATTCTACTCCCCATTTTTATACTTTTAGTAAAACCTTTTCAAACTCATATTTTTGCTGATATCATTATATACATCACGTTCCAGTCACTTTTAACTCACTCAATATTTATTTATATATTTTAAATTTTACATTTATTATTTTTAATTACCTAAATTAATTTGATAATTACTTTCAATTAATAAATTACTTATCAATTTAAAAATTATAATATTCAACTTTAAATATATGACATTATTAATACATAACAAAATCATAATTAATTATTACTAAATCATAGGTTCAGTAAAAAAATCACATTCAATCATAAAATGACGGCGGGTAACCTATTTTTTTTAAAGCTATCGTCGTTTTTATGCTTGAATGTTATTTTTTAGTTGAATATATTATTTATTAATATTTTTTGAATATTAGAAATAGAAAAAAAAACATGAAATCAACGCAAAATGCAGAAAAAGAAAAAAAAGAAGAAAAATAATAATAATAAAATATAGAAATCCCAAAGCACTTTTCGATGCCTCCTGAAAGGTTTCTCTCCTCTTTCATCCCCTCCCATTCCTCTCCTTCATAATTGTACATACATGAAGATGCATTCCAAGAACATTCCAATTGAGGATCCTTTATAATTGTAATTGGGAACGAAACCTACTAAGTTACCTTATTGTAGTCATCAGTCCAAACAGTCTCTAGTAATTTGAACCTGGATCTTGGCTCACTATGATTAATATTTTATATAAATTCAGATTTCATGGGTTCGTAAATTACTCAAAATTAGTGGGAGTTAATCAAAACAAAGGCTTTGTTTTGCATATTTATATGAATGTGATCATATTTGGTTTAGTTCGAGTTTATATTGCTTTCTTTTGTCTCAGATTAGAAAAAATGTATGCAACTACTTTGAAACATCTGTTGGATACAAACACATTAAGTAGGTCGAACTTTTCGAATTGGCTGTGCAAATGAATAAGATTGAGTATGTCTTGGACAAACCAATATCCGTTATCCGAGCAAAAGTTTAGAGGCCTTCAAAATGTTTGATAAAAAGGGCCATAGAAAATAAGTGAATGATGCAACTTATACTCAGTGTACCATGTTGGCCTCTATGAATTCGAAAATTATAGAGGCAACATGAGCACAAGTTCCCTTTTGCGACGTTGAAGCACGTGGAAAGTTTTTATGCTTTAGAAGTTAAGACCATGGAGTATGAGATACTTATGATCTCTTCAGGTACACTTCATGAAGGGGGCTTATGGAATATTAATTTGCTAAGGAAGATATCCTTTCATGAAGATTGCATCTGAAGGGATTTATGAGCATCTCATATTTCATAGTCTTAGCTTGTAAAGCACAAAGACTGTCCAATTACTTTTAACATCTCCAAATAGTACCATGTGCTCATGTTACTAATATAATATATAACAAGATTCAAATTCAAATTTTTGCAGCATTCTCTTTGTTTGGACTCATGGTTGTAATAAAGTTACTAGGTAGGTCTCCAAACACAATTATAATTTCAATAATTTGTAACTCTTGGTTGATTGATCTAATCAATTTGCATGCCCCTAGATTATTTTGGACATTTGGGTGCCAAAATACATCTAGGTAAGTACCTCTATTACACGATCGCAAATAATTTGCACCTATGAAATAATTTTATCGTTTTTGAGCAAATACATGAGGACAGATACTCTCAATCGAAAAAGTCTACAACTTAATAATTATAATGGACAATGAAATTCATCAAAAGAGATAAGTTTAAAACGAGAATTCAAATGACTCTGACTTCAAAAAGATATCCAATATTATCTTTAACAATTATTGGGTGCCACCTACCCAAGCATGAAATGTGGACCACAAAAAATTGGATATCACCTTGTTTAAAATCTACTAGCTTTTAAACAATAGAGCTAAGCTCATGCGAGCAAAGTGAATGGCACCTACTCAGACATAGATATCGGTCCCTAACTATTATAGTTAAAACACGATAATCAAACAAAAACCTATAATCAAATAAACATGCTTATCAAATAAGGTTTCAAACACAAAATCTCCATAATTTGCAAATAAATATATTAGTAGAATTAAATATTTATTTAAAAAATAAATAAAAATATGGGCTGGTCCAAAACTACATTAATTATACTAAAGAATTTGGAGACCAAAGCGGTTGAAATAAATTAAGGAACGCGAACCGTCGGTTCGGGTTGGTTTCCGACAGAAACAAGTTTTAGCAATTTTTCGTACAACTTCCACAATTTTTTGTTAGAGAACTTCAATTTTTTGTTAGGCATCTCATAGCTCTGATATCAGTTGTTGAAAAATTTAAAGAAGTAACGATTTACCGTTAACCAGATTTGAGTGAGAGCGAAATAAATGCGGAATAATAAAGACACAATATTTGATAATGGAGTTCGATCAATTATGCCTACGTCTCCGAGTTGCTGCAGATCTTACTAAGGGAGAAAGAAAATCACACAGTGTTTACAACACTTACAACTCTCACCTCACAACCTATTATACCCGAGAAAAATCACAACCCAATTTTTCTCCCCAAACTATCTATGCTTTTGCCCTAAAACCGCAGCTCTTATTTGAGATTAGCTCACTTTTGCTCTCTACACTCTCTGTATGCACTCTACACTCTCCTCTCGGTGCTTTGCATACACCATTTTGGTGCTTCTTTTCTACACACTTCAAAATGCAGAAGATGCATACATATATGTAGGCAAAAGAAAATGATATTAAGTCAATAATGTTGGGGTGAAGTGCGGCTGATTGCTTTCAAAAGAAGTGGGCTGCCGCAACTTTAGAATTTCTTTAGATCCGCTTTTGACTAACAATTCCCACTTGAAGACTGATTTCAATATGTCTTCACACCTTGATCAGTGTAGTAGCTCTTCTATGGTTTGCTAGTCCAGCAAGTCAACTGACGTTGAGCATAATTTCAATTTATCAATGATCATCACTATTATCCTCATCTACGTAACCTTGTACTTTTAGCTCTCATTTTCAAAAGTACTAACACTTATCAACAGTTTCTCGTACATACCTCAAAATCCTCTTGACAACTTCCCAATGAGCTTTCCTGTATTTTGACATAAACATGCTAACAACTCTCATTACATGGCCAATATCTAGTCTCGTATAGACCATTGCGCACATCAATCTTCTTACAACTAAAGCATAAGGAATCTTAGTCATCGCACTTCTCTCTTCCTCTATCTGAGGAGACTGGTCATTTGAAAGACAACAATGGTTAGCCAAAAAGTGTACTGACTGGTTGATATTCTCCGCCTGAGATAACTACAAATCTCATTTTTGCTTATCTCTCGTGATTTGCATTCCAAGTATCTTCTTTGCTGGACCCATGTCAAATTCTTTTGACATCTGCTTCTTCAATTTTTTCTTGAAGTAGCAACACTGGTCGACATTGCACTTCTGGAAATCTTTCTTGTGCATAAACCATCAAACTTCATGTACCACTGTCTTGGAGCTTGTTTCAGGCTTTATAAGCTTTTCTTTCACACGAGTAACTTGTTCCGACCAAATTGTTCTTTTCAGTCGCTCGCAATAGTACGAGGTCCTTATAGAATGGTAAGGTCGACCCTAGTCGAATCTCTCGAGGAAGGCTTAACAGGGCTACGGTTTTATGTCAAACACGAAAACAAAAAGGAAATACTAACGTCCTAAAAAGGGGCATCACGAGCAGACGAAAGCACGAAATAAAATAAAGCGAGGAAAACGGATTGCACTTGGACAACAAGAGGAATTGTCAGATACACGGAATTGGAGACGGTGTTCTAGGGTTCAAATCTATCTTCGCAATTAATGAATCAAAGACCGGTACACAATGCATAAAACACCCACGCTTCTCACCCAACGGTCAACACTAACTAATCTCTCGATTACGTCAATGCTAGACTCGAACTTAATGACAGGAGATCTCTCAACCACCCCACCATCAACTACGAAGGATATTTTACTACAAATGCACACAATAGCAAAACTCTATCCACATATATCAATTACCCAACAACAAACCAATCTCTCGATCACTTTCGTTGTCAAACTCATGTTTAATATAAATATGCTCTCGCATATCTTCATAATCAAATATAAGCACACAATCAACCTACACTATTCTTTCGAACACCATGTATGAAGATCATGAAATAACCAATTTATACGAATAGGAAAATCACAAATCATCAATCCAACAATCACGATTCAAGACGAGAACACCCTAACATATATTTCTCTACAAATCATAATTCATCTCATGGAAGAAATAATTCAAATTCCAATTACATAGACATAATTAAAATCAGGAAAACTTACAACCATTCATAGATAAATTCGTCTTCCGAAATCCGGAATCGTGCAATCTCAATTGTTAATCCAAAGTACAAGAATAATTAAAAGGAAAAGAAAAGAAAAAGAAAAGGGAAAAGAAAGCGCTAAGAACAGACGAGAGAAAAATAAAATCAGGAACTAGGTTTTGGTAGCGTTTGAGATATTTATCTGGCGTAGCAATTTCTCATGTGCGTCGGACGCACAACTTCACGGACCCGACGCGGCAAAATTTGGTCGTCGGCGCCGGGCGCGCGCAGCTTGTCGGACGCGACGTCTCTGAAAGAATGGCTAAACACCCAGCCACGGATCAAGCAGAGCGCGGACACGTGGGACGAAATCTCAACACCAAGCGCCGGACGGGTGGGCGTACGGACGCGGGCAAGGTCTTAGGTGAGATCAACGTCATCGCTGGGATGTGCAGCGCCGGACGAGGCATGGAGTGGGCGAAACGTGCGCGGAGGAAGGTAGTGGACGCTGAGAACCAGCCCGGACGGACGCGGGCGCCGGTTTGCGCTGGCGCTATGGGCGCTGGGAGGCGGCGGCGGCGACGGCGAGGCGGCTGGGGTGGCATGAGTGGCCTTGGCGCTGATGAGATTGAGCGCCAAGATGGATGAACAGCTGCCAAATCAGCGCCTGGGCGGGCACGACGACGGCGTGCGCCACGGGCGAGGGGCGGGGCGCGGCTGGCGGCGTGCGTGCGACGGAGTCGCTTGCGCAGCTTCGACGTTCGCTCGGTTCTTTCGATCGAACTCCGATTTGCGAACCGTTTGCACCTACGAACTCTGTCGAGATGCTCTTCAATAAACTTGATTCTTGGCAGATCCAATTCATCCCATTTTATGCCGTTTTCTACAAAACATCGAAACAAACGAAATAAGTCCAATTCGATAAATACTAATCAAACCAACGACATAAATAGGACAAACCACCGAAAATGACACACAAAACAATACCAAAACCAGCAAAATTCATACTAAACAACTCCCACACTTATCCATTTGCTTGTCCTCAAGCAAAGTCTATACTGTAAGAATAGGAAGGATAATTCATGCAACTTCACTCTTAGTCTAATCAATCAAACCTTATTGCTTTCCCCACACTTGATGTTTACGAATTCAAAGATAATGTGAAAAAATCAAGAACGGCAATTGATTTTCAATAAATAAAAAGGTAATCTCGCTCGGACCCAACTCTCCGTTAGGGTGAACTAACTAATATGGTCACCTTTAACAACAAGTTTCTTTTTTTTTAAGCACATAGAATGTTTTAATGATTTTGGAACAATGTTCGAAGGTGAACCCTCGATGAACTCGAGTTTCCTATCGTGGTTTCCATGTCCATTTCTCAAATTACGAGAAGAGGATGAATCCCATCCTCCATTTCAACAATCTCATTTTCTACTCTTTTCACACATATTTTTTTTTTAATCAATAGGCGAAACAAGTATATAGGTAACCACAATGTTAACACTCCACTAACATTAGTCGGACAAATCACATCAATTCTCCTCTATTCATTTTTATCAATCACGGTCTAGTCAATTCACATTAGCATCGAATCATATATCACCAAAAGTTTGGAAATTAAAAGCAGTTTGACCAATACCACGAGCTTAGATGCACAAATCAGAATCCTAACTTTCTCGCATATACGATACTTGATTCCAAGAAATCAAAATAAGCATAGATGTACATCACCAATGATACAAATAGATAAGGTACGCACACAAACCGAATAAACATCCCCACATTTTAAATCGACCTTTGTCAAAGGTTTCAAACATTATAACACAAAATGACCATAGAGGATGATACTTGCGATAATAGATGAGTGTCTTGTTGTAGAGTTGGAGCATCACGGCTTCACCACACGGATTAAAAAGTCCAAAGCTCAAGAATGATAAACACCGAAATCTGCACCACAGAAAACCAAAACAGAGACGAAAACAAAAACACAAGCAAAACCAAAAGAAAACAAAAACAAAACAGAAAAACAGAAAACTCGTGGGTTGCCTCCCACGTAGCGCTCGTTTCAATGGCACGAGCTCCACCAATGAAAACTGGACTATCCATAGTCCTTCACTTGCAGGAATACCATCTCAACTAGAGCATCAGTAGTAACAATGTAAGCACAAACGACAATCAAGGTAGCAATTAATAAATCAATTAAATTCAAATCAAACATCCTATTCTCCAAAGAAAAGTAGATAACTTCAACTCCAAAAGCACAATACTTTGGAGAATAAGGATATTGAAAAATTAGAGATGCTACCTGATCGTATGTCCTCTGGTCATCCTTCAATTGGATAGGGAAGATATCTGTTTGTTCACACTTAGTCTCGGTTTGATGAAGCCTCGACTCTTCACTTTCATCAACTTCCATGATTCTCCCCTCAACTTCATCATCTTCATAGATTATGATAGAAGAAGTTTGCTCCAATTGTCTCGGCATCTCCTCCACACTTTGGTTGTGGACCAATTCTTCCACTATCCCGGCTAACCGACTGACTTGAGTCTCTAAACGCTCGATAGGTGTTTCCACAATCTCGAACCTTTGTTGACTCGTGCATGCGAAGGGCGTCAATGTGTCTTCCAATGTCGGCTTCACCGGCTGACTCGCTGAATGAACGCCTGCAATGACTCCTCCAATGTTGGCTTCACCGGTGGCTTCACCGGCTGACTCGCCTGAAGGAACGCCTGCAATGATTCCTCCAATGTCGGCTTCATCGGCTGTTGTTGGAAGAAAAGGTCCGATTATATGACGAACTCGAGGATGCCTCGGTAGGGATCATAGGCGATGCTCACGACTGACGGATATCCTCAAAATAGTCGAATTGGGCTCCTTCTTCAAATGAAGAATTTGCCCATCTGACGAGCTTTCCTCCTCGGTCTGTATGACCATATTCGTATCGCGGTAACCTCGCATTATGAGACACCAACTACAAAAACAAGATCACACACACGGTTGGAGAAAATAGAAACAAAGAAAAGGAAAAGAAAGAAATAAAAAGAAGAAGCACGGGAAAAAACAGAAAAACAAAGCGACACAAAACCAAAAGCATAAAGCCTTCCCGCAAGCGGCGCCAAAATTTGTTCGACCAAATTGTTCTTTTCAGTCGCTCGCAATAGTACGAGGTCCTTATAGAATGGTAAGGTCGACCCTAGTCGAATCTCTCGAGGAAGGCTTAACAGGGCTACGGTTTTATGTCAAACACGAAAACAGAAAGGAAATACTAACGTCCTAAAATAAGGGGGGCTGTCACGAACAGGACGAAAGCACGAAATAAAATAAAGCAGGGAAAAACGGATTGCACTTGGACAACAAGAGGAATTGTCAGATACACGGAATTGGAGACGGTGTTCTAGGGTTCAAATCTATCTTCGCAATTAATGAATCAAAGACCGGTACACAATGCATAAAACACCCACGCTTCTCACCCAACGGTCAACACTAACTAATCTCTCGATTACGTCAATGCTAGACTCGAACTTAATGACAGGAGATCTCTCAACCACCCCACCATCAACTACGAAGGATATTTTACTACAAATGCACACAATAGCAAAACCCTATCCACATATATCAATTACCCAACAACAAACCAATCTCTCGATCACTTTCGTTGTCAAACTCATGTTTAATATAAATCTGCTCTCGCATATCTTCATAATCAAATATAAGCACACAATCAACCTACACTATTCTTTCGAACACCATGTATGAAGATCATGAAATAACCAATTTATCACGAATAGGAAAATCACAAATCATCAATCCAACAATCACGATTCAAGACGAGAACACCCTAACATATATTTCTACAAATCATAATTCATCTCATGGAAGAAATAATTCAAATCCCAATTACATGTATATAATCAAAATCGGAAAACTTACAACCATTCATAGATAAATTGCCTTCCAAAATCCGAATCGTGCAATCTCAATTGTTAATCCAAAGTACAAGAATAATTAAAAGGAAAAGAAAAGAAAAGAAAAAAAGGGAAAAGAAAGCGCTAAGAACAGACGAGAGAAAAATAAAATCAGGAACTAGGTTTTTCAGGCGCGTTTCAGATATTTATTCGCGTAGCAGAATTTCTCGCCCAGCGTCGGATGCACCGCATCGCCGGACGCGACGCGGGCAAAATTTGGGTCGTCCAACGCCGGACGCGTCGCAGTCGCCGGACACGACGACTCTGGAAAGAATGGCCAAAACACCAGTAGCACGGATCAAGCGAGCGCGGACACGTGGGACTAAATCTCAACACCTGGCCGGACGGGTGGGCGGCCGGACGGTGAGTCTTGAGTGAATGCAACGTCATTGGGATGTGCAGCGCGGACTGAGGCATGGAGTGGGCGAACGTGGCGCGGAGGAAGGTGGCGGAGGAGAACCAGCCGCCGGACGTGTGGCGCCGGCCGGCGCGCGGCACGCGGTGCGGGTCTTTGGCGACGGCGAGCGAGGCGAGGGCGCTGGGGTGGCAGGGGGGTGAAGCAAGAAGATGGCGAAGGCGCGCTGTAACTCAGCACCGGCCGGGCGCGCAGGGCGCGGCGTGCGCCGCGGCGAGGCGCTGGCGCGGCTGGCTGGCGTGCGTGCGATGGAGTCGTCTGCGCGCCCGACGTTCGCTCGGTTCTTTCTCGATCGAACTCCGATTTGCGAACCGTTTGTGCCTACGAACTCTGTCGAGATGCTCTTCAATAAACTTGATTCTTGGCAGATCCAATTCATCCCATTTTATGCCGTTTTTCTACAAAACATCGAAACAAACGAAATAAGTCCAATTCGATAAATACTAATCTAACCAACGACATAAATAGGACAAACCACTGAAAATGACACACAAAACAATACCAAAAACCAGCACAAATTCATACTAAACATAACTCAACTAGCTCCCATGTTTGATTGGAGGTCAAAGACTTCATCTCGTCTTTCATTTGTGATTTCCAAGATAAATTTTTCCATGATTTCCGGTGACATAATTCTCAAAGAATTCTTTCTGTAAAGTAGCATCGAAAGATGCTTCGAAGTCTAACACTAAGGACTCTTCATTGCTCTCCAAAGAGCAAATCAACACATCATCTCCTCCTGATGTGGAAGCAACATTTGCCTCATTCTTTACCTCTGAATTCTTCGGTGCATTCTTGCACTGATTTTTGTAGTGCTTGATCATTCCACAACTCCAACACTCGATAGTCTTCGAGCCATTGGATTTTTTGGATCTAGACCTCATGTCCTTTGATTTACCTCGTCCGCTTAATCTGTTTGAATTTCTTTCCCTCGACTCTGTATGCAATACTGAAGAGGTTGATTCACTAGACTCTCTTCTTCGGATCTCTTCACTGAGAACCAGATCACGAACATCATCGAATTTCAACTTTTTACTTCCCGATGAGCTACTCACAACTGTGACCGTAGCATTCCAACTATATGGGAGGGAAGACAAAAGTAACAATGCTCGTACGTCATCATAGAATTCTGTAACAGCCCGCCACCACTAATGACGTATTAGCGGGGGCCGTCACTTAAAACGGGGATTAATGAGCTGAAGAATAACTGACTATGAAATCATAAGACATGAGACAAACAAACTCTTAGGATATCAAACCATTGGAGATAAACTCACAACATATTATATATGGGACTAGATCAACAGATCATTAACGAAAGGGTTCAACTGATCTGTGGTTACACGCTTCAATACTCAAAATACAACTTAGGGCTTAGCAATGGAAGACACGTGATTTACACATGACGATGTGTAATCAAGGCTATACTTATCACGACAAAGACTCCAACTGCTCAACACTTCAACATCCAACATCAATTGCTCAACTGCACATTTAAAACAAATATGCGGCTAAATCACAAGAATGCACTTCTCGGGCTCATGCAAAACGTTTTCAAATTACATCGCCCTTTAAGTAACACACGAGGTTTTATTGGAAATGCTCGCTTACTAAAACATTTTCTTTTATTTTCAAAAGTCGTCTGGCCAGACATATTTTCTGTCTGTATGATCCATATCAGTTCTCATATATTATTATCATAACATCATCACATGTTGGTAGCGAACCAACAACTTATTAATATCATAACATCAACTGTATTGGTAATAACCCAACAACTATAAATCTCATTATAACATCATCATACGTTGGTAGCGAACCAACAACTTTCACTATCATCATCATACCATCCTTCTCCACATATAACAGGATCATCATACCATCCTTCTCCAAATATAACACTATCATATCAGGTTAATCCTAGCCAGGTACAATCCTTCCGGCATAGGATCCAATATCAATTTCCACTTAAGTCGGGGCGACCCGACAACTTATTCTCTTTCTTTGTTGGATGAACCAACAACGATAGGATCATACATAAAAACATAAACACTTTGGGCGGTAATCAAATAACATCCGAATATCATATCTCAACAAAAATCACGGAGATAAATCATTCACTTTCAAGAAAGCATATTAAATAAAAGGGTTTTCGAATAAAGCCCACCTCGTATATGCTTCTCTTATGGTTTCCTTTCTAGGTCAGCGTTCAAGTCCACGTCCTACCTTGACGTAAGAAATCACTTTAGTACGTTGGTCACGATTCGATAATCATTCTAACCAATCGAGTACGTTTCGTACGTCTTAGCATATCTAATCAACGTTAATCGCATTCCTACTAGTCGTATCACATCACGTTAATCACATATTCTTGTATTTTGTGAAATTTTGACTTTTTAGTCAACATTTTGACTTTTCGGTCGACCTTTGACTTTTTAGCCAACAATATTGACTTTAGTCAACATTTTGACTTTTATTAACTAATTTGACTTTTAATTCATATATATATATATAATTTTTGAAACTTATATATATAATTCTCAAATTAATTCGATTTTCAATCCTAATGTCATAAGTCTCGATTTTTCACGTTTTCCAACAATCATGCTTAATAATACGCATACATACAATTAAATTCACACGTAGCACGTTAATTTCAATCTTACGTCACTTAAATATTTAATTGACGTAAACATAGCATTTCATGTTCTAAAAATCATATAAAATCATAGTATGTCTTAAAACATTATTTTAGAACATATTATGTGATTATACTTTATAATTTTATAACATAATCACACATAACCTATAGTTTCGGTCATTATTAATTAATTATCATAGACTTATGCAAAAATTCTCATAAATTCACATAACACTCTATTTTAACATAGGATCAATAATATGTAATTATATTGATCATATAAAATTTGTACATCACTTAATTTTAACATTTTATTTTGGTAATCATGAAAATCTAATTAAACATTTTCAAAATTCTAATTAAATCACATAACACATAATCACTACCATATATCATCACTATAATATAATTTTTATCAATTATGAACTATTCATTAAAAATTGCTAAGGTCAAGTTTCGAAATTTTGACTTAGGTCAAATTAATTTTTAAAAACTTCAATAAATTCATACAACCATATATTATGAATCTACACCCTTAATATGCTATAATATCATTAAATCATGAATTATTTCTCATCATTTTATTTTTTCAAAAGTTTTCGGTATTTATAAAAATATAAGCTATAGTTTTCCAAAAATTTCACATAAAATCATATAAGCATATTTCATACCCTAGATCATGATTTCATGCTCAAATCAACAATTAAAAATCATAATCATCAACATATGGTAACCTCAAGTTTTCGGTCCACATGTAGAATTTGATATCATGCTTAATTTTGTAATATAATCATATTATAAGCTTAAGGATATCATATAAACATGATTTCTAAACACTTAATACATGAATCATACTTTTCAAAAATTAAACATAATCAAACTAAGCTTATAACATGAAATTTATCGGATGAAATTCGAAAATTCTAGCATGTATATAAAGCTCGTAAGATTTCTAACCTTTTAATCGGAGTCGATTCTTAACGGCAACGTTTATTTGCTATAAGATTGGAATTGAAATTGAAGAATTCTCTCTCAATTTTTCTCCCTCAATTTTCGGTTCTAAGGTGTTAAAAATGAGAAATGGTGGAGCTTATCTTATATTTATAGAGCTAAACCACTTGTATGTAATAATTACATAAAATGATGATTATACCACTTGTTAAATAAGTCATACTTTTCGCCACCTCCTCAAGGTGTAGGAAAAAAATTTTAATCTTATCTCCTACACTTTAATATGTCACCTTATCCTTTAATTAATACTTGATATCATAGTTGTCATAAAATAAAGAAATTACAACATTATAGTATATGTGTGTAGTTTTCGGCCAAGTCTTATAGCTTAGGATTAATTTTTAATTTTTCCATGTCATATACTATATTATTATTATATAATAAGATTACCTTTGAAAAGTCAAATATTTCAACTATAACATGTGTCTCTATTATAAGGTTGGAAATTATTTCTTCCAACTTAAATATCCATCATTTTCGGCCCCCATATGAAGACAATCCTAGATTACTTGTTCAACTTGTTAACTACTACTACTTTACACCTAATAATGTGATAAGATCCAACTCATACCATTCATTAATTAAACTATGATATTTATCAATTTTATCACATAAAATATCCCAAATTTTCGGCACTTTCATAGACAAGTGGCTTCCCACTTGTTCAACTTGTAATACACCTTATCTTATCCCTAATAATATTATATTAATATAATAATTATGATACATCATCAATTGGATAAGAATTAAAATTAATTAATGCTTTAGAAACCCTAGTTTTCGAAAACTAGGAGGATAATTTCAAACATTTTATTTTCTTGTATTAAATAGCTAATACATAGTTATGTGACATATTATAAGTCCTAATTGATTATTTAAATCATAGGAAAATAATTAAAACAATTTTAGATTACAAAACCCTAATTTCGAAAATTAGCGTTTTCGAAATTAGCATTATTGTTCAATTTTTATTCTTTAATTCTCTAGCATTATTTTGATGATAAATAATGCTCTTATATCATAAAATAATCATAGGAATTTAAATATTATAATTCCATGATCATTTGACTAAGTTATCGACTCGTCTCTAAACGTAGACGTTTAAAACGTCTCAAAACGTTAATAGTTGATTCACCTCTAAAATGTTCATAAATAAATTAGGAACACTTTATTCACTTCTATAATGGTAGGGAATTCAAATTCTAAGCCTTAATGCTTAGAAAATATCGTAAAGCTTAGCGTCGAATTTTATCGATGTTAGAAATATACGTTCGAAGGAATAGCATAAGTCGCATTCCTTAATTCACTAAGCGTCGATGAATATCACACAGAAATTATCAAATTATGCTTAGTCAAAGTCGAGCATTGACTAATTAGGATTTTAATTATTGAGGCTAAAACCCTAATTACGATTTATATTATCGTAATTAAGCATTAAAACTGCGGGATATTACAAATTCAATCTCCACAAAACTCAACTGAGTTGTGATTGTGTTGAGCTCATTTAAATGTTGGGCTACTGAAGCCTCTTATGTCATCTGCAAGTTGAATAACCACCTCATCAAAGTGGACTTTATTTGAGTCTGATGGCTTTTTTCGTACATACTAGAGAGAGCTGCCATAAGACCTGCCGTTGTCTTTTCTTTTGCTATGTTGGAAGCAACATTGTGAGATAACGTCAATCGAATGACTCTGAGGGCTTGCTATTGTCGAGAAGGATCCGGTCCTCATCCTTCATGCCCTCTGGTTGTTTTCCTGAGAGAGGTTGATATAATTTATTCTCATACATATAATCTTCAATTTGTATTTTCCAGAAGCTAAAGTCCGCACCATCGAACTTTTCTATTTTCACATTTCCTTCGTCTGCAACCATCGCTCCCACTTGAATCTGGACTCATTTGGAATGTTTCTGATAATTTCTGTTAACCACCGTGTTTAGAACACCCTTTTATCGACAAACTGGAACCGTGATAAAGTTTCACTATTCACTTGAATAATAACAACATTAAATTATATCAGAAAATATCTATCACCAATGAGACTGACGAGGCTCTGATACCAGTTGTTAGGTATCCCACAGCTCTGATACCAGTTGTCGGAAAATTTAAAGGGGTGATAATTTCCCGCTTAACCAGATTTGAGTGAGAACGAAATAAATGTGAAATAATAAAAACCGAATATTTGATAGCGGAGTTCGGTCAATTATGCCTTCATCTTCGAGCTGCTGCAGATCTTAGTAAGGAAGAAAGAAAATCACATAGTTTTACAACACTCACAACTCTCAACTCATAACCTATTATACCCGGAAAAAATTACAATCCAATTTTTCTCCCCAAAAGCTTCTCTTTTACTCTCAAACCCTTGCACTCTTCTCTCAATGCACTCTTGTTTGAGATTAGCTCTATTTTGCTCTCTACACTCTAATATGCACTTTGCTCTCTCCTCTCAGTGCTTTTTGCATACATCTTTTGTAATGAATGAAGAAGAATATGAATATAAAAGTAATCATTAAAATATATTTGGAGCTTCAACAGAAAATGAGGACAACTATGTTTTTTATTTTTAATTTCTTTTCGGTGTATTTGTTGATCTCAAGAATAAGATAGATGCATCATTTATGGGGGGTTGAGCATCGATAGGCAATTAACACGACAATTGAAAATATGCTCATAAATTTATTAGCCCAACTAGCTCAAAAACATAAGGCAACTAACACAACAATTGAAAATATGGGCGTAAATTTATCGGCCCAACTAGCCTAAAACAGAAGTTTTTCGTTAAAAGCAAAATTTCCAGGTTCCAAGTAAATTTAGTCTGATTGAATAAATGACCAAGTTTCAATACAACTATACGGTGGCAGTTAGGGAAATCAATAGATTGAATTTGGATCTGATTTTGTTAGATCCAGATTTAGATCTAAATTTTTTTGCTTGGATCCGGATCTGATCCAGATTCATTGGATCCAAAAAAATTAGATCCAGACCTAGATCTATGAGATCCGTAGGGTCTATGTTCTAGACTCGGATTTAAAAATTTTCTCTTTTAAAATAAATCCTAAATTAACTATAATTCATAGTAATACCATAATAATAATCTAAATATACAATAACACTAAAATAATTATTTATAATTTCTACAATCATCACTATATAAGAAGATGTTAATTGTAATTTATTTTTGTTTTCATGACAATAAATAATATTATAATAGGAATAAAAGTAGCTCACACATATCTTAGCAAATATACCACTCATATCTAATTCATATATAATTTTTTTCAAATTAAAGGTACAATTTTCTAATATTATTGACTTAACATCCAATTTTATAACATAATTTATCCAACTTCCATTAGAAAGAAAAACAACATAATATATTAATAAATAAAATAAAAATTATATATAAATGGATCCATGGGCAGGATCTGGACCGAATCTGGATCTTAGAAATCAATATCCAGATCCAGATCTAAATTTTAAAGGAATGATCCAGATCCGACAAATCATATTTTTTGAAGATCCTGGATCTCGAATCCATGATCCACTGTCATCTCTAGTGGCAGTTGATATGCAGGAATGAAATGAGAATATAATAGTGATTCATGCTTTCATTTTTAATCTCGATTCTAAGGCTGAGTTTAAGCCCAAAAGAGTATTCCAGAATGTCTTATGAGACATCATAAAACATAGAACTTTATCTCTGATTATAGAGTCAAATACTTAAAGCGGATTTTAGTTCTCACCGGTATACACCAATCAGAGCCGTCTTGTCTTCCAGTATTGACTACCTATCGTTGTCATGCTTATTCTCATGAACATGAGATTAGTCATTCATCCTCTATCCCACAGTATTAGCTATTTCCATGAACACGAGATTCGACAAATTTATTTATTTTTTCTAACAAAACTATTCCTATTTATTTTTTATCTTATAATAATAATAATAATAAAATAGTAATATTTATGATAATAGGTAAATAATGATTGTTAACAATAAATAATTATAATATAATAATAGTGATAAGAAAATATAGTTATTAATAACATTAACATAATAAACAATAATCAATATAATAAATAGATACATTAAAATAATAATAATATGATTAATATAATAAATAATAATAAAAATATTAGTAGTAATAATAGTAATAATAAAATAATAATAATAATAATAAATATCATTAATTAATTAATAATACTATTACAAAACTATTAACATAAAAATTATCTTTAAATATTTTATTAAAATAATAGTAACAACAACAACAACAACAACAACAACAACAATAATAATAATAATGATTTATTAATAACAATAATTAATTAATTGGTTAATATTATTATAATAATATAAATTATCAAGATAATGATTATTTTATTTATTTTACTTTATTCATATTCATTCATTCCTTATATATATCAATTTTAGGAATCATATATTTTATTCCATTATATTCTTATATAATTTTATTTCTCCGTAATACCCATCACCTAAGGGTTACAAAATAGTAAAAATATCATTTCGAAAGAATTCAGAGAAATTTACATCAGCAAGAAATAAAGTAGTTCAAATATATGTGCAGAAACCCAGAAAATATCTTCTCAACCACCACATTCAAGAATGAAGTGACATTTAAAATATTTTTCAAAAGTATCATCTGTAACAACTAACAACGTTAAAGTCAAGATCAAAATAGTAATAATCTTGTATTGTCAGTAATAAAGTCAAACTCCGGCACCATTAGATTGGTGGTCAAGGCAAACTCAAATGCTAACTTTTATATTCACAGATATCATGAAAAAAACATTTAGTTTGAAATCTAGAAAACAAATCCCCCAAATTGACGTTTGTCGAGTTAACATTCAAGCATGGAAAAGTTCGAAGCATTAATCCCATCTCAAATTTTCCAGGTCGAACACAGAATGTTTGTGAAGAGAATAATCTAAGAAATTTTAGATATATAACAAATTTTGCTTGAAAATTAATGTAAAACTGAGACACCTTATGATAAAAAGATGTCATTGCCATTGGATGTGACAAAATTGCTTTCGCCAATGCAATGACGACCGCATTGGAGGCAATGTCAGTCCAACGGCAATGGTATATTGCTATTGTCGGTTGACCGTTAATACAATTTTTGTCAAGTCCATTTATGAAAACTAAATGTGATTTCACTGATTTTATGCTATTTTGATTAATTAAAGTATTTTTAATATTGTTATGAATGTATGTATTTTTAACATATAGTTTATTAATAATATGATAGAAAAAGTGATGAGCTTTTTGTAGGCTAGGATCGGAAGGGGGGGCCTGCCCTGGCAAGGGTTCTTTTGATTCAAACTTACTTTAGAGTCGGAAGTAGATATTGAGAGCGTCGAGAATGGTAGGACGGTCTCGTCTCATCACGGGCCACGGTTTCATAAATAATCAATTATAAACAATTTTAATAAATCATTCAACACCATGTTACAATTATCTGTCCAACTTCTGTACGATTTGACTCGGATATTTTTGTGACTGAGCTAAAGGTGTCTGTTTCTTATTGGTTTAACAAATGAATTATGGAGATATTGTCCATTTACAATATTATTATATTTAGATACTGGTTTAGTCATTGTATATTTCGGAAAAGGACCAATTAATAATTGCAGATCTTATCATATCATATAAAGTCGCAGTGTGTACATTCAATCAATAAATTATAGAGCCCGTAAGATTTGTCGTTATGCGGAGTTTGGTTTTCAATAGCTACTGGCACTAGTATACCTTATAGAAGCGCTATCATATCCCGGTGGTCGTTTCTAAAAAATCAGGTACAAATTGAACCCACTCTTCCACTAGCTCCGCATGTTAAATCAATCAAAATTCTCTTTTGATTTTAAAAGGATAAAAACTTATATTTACTCTATTTTATCTTGTATTTTAAATAGTATTACACCCGCGTTATACGTGTCGCGATGTCAAAATTGAGATTCCACTATACACTATAAAACTAATTGTGAGTAATTGAAGATATATATATATATATATATATATATATATATATATATATATTCATTTTGTTTATTAATATTATTATTACAACTGCATCATATATGATACACTTAACTAAAATTAGAAAGTTTTCTCCACAATTTTTTATATAATTAAACTGAATATTCATTGTATAATTATTACAACCTGCAAGCATAAAAATATTTAAAAATAAATAAATATGATAGAAAAACATTGAAAGGAAAAATTATTATAAATTTTGGAACACTTCTTGATACACGACATTTGTAGTAGATGTACTATCGAGATCATCACTTTTACAAATTAAAATTTTTAATCCACTGCAACTCGTGACTCTTGACACAACAACATATAATTGGCCGTGACTAAAAATTGGTATTTTCAAAAAATAAACCCACACGGATTAAGGATTGGCCTTGACTTTTGTTAATAGTCATAGCATAAGAGTTTATATAATCAAACAAATATTCCTTATAAATATTTGTTAAAGAATTAGATATCTTTTTACTAAAAATAGCTATCTCGAAATATTTAAAGTGTTTAAATATCATAATTCAAAATTATTCCATGATATCACAATTAATGTTATATTAAAAGAAAAAACTTCGTCCAAAGAATACATATTATATAAACATTTACAATATAATAATTATATATGAAAATTAATTTTAAAATTATAATTATTACATACACAATATAATATCTAGAAAATAATTATATGTATGTACACAATATATTTATAGGAACTAAATGGAAGTTGTTTGGGCCCAATTACAAATAAAGCATGAAAGGGAAGAAAAAATAATTAAACCACCATTTTGAAATTATGGCCCAATATTGGTAGGGTTTAGAATTATCATCCAACTTTCCATGAGGGATCCATACTGCAGGCGCAACCTTCTTTCTTTCGCCTCGTCGATTCTTCTCCCATCAAATATCCCCGTTCAATACTTCTCCACATAGTTCATATCTTAATGTCTATGTTCTTGTCTCTCATTCGATTTCTTTATCTAAGCAAGAGCAAATTAAAAAGCTAAATATGATTTCTTATATCTCAGTTTTCTCTCCTTGTGTCCCTTCTCTCTGTTGAGTCCCACTCATCCATCGTCCATTCTTTGTTCCGCTTGGGCAGCACAAAACTCTGGAAATTAGGCGGCCAAGCGTTCGAAGAGGGATCACTACATTGTACAAAGTGTTCGAAATTGGTAATTTTCAACAAAGATGATATAAATAGTGGATTCTTAATTCTAAACTTGATATTTAAAGACTAGGAGCAACAATTCATGTGTTCTTGATGTGATACCATTATATATCCATTAGATTATATATTTCTTATTTGTTTTGATTCATCAATTTGTGGATTTTCATTCTTCCCAATAATGAATTTGTATTTTGTGATAAAAAAATATTGATTTTTGAGATGTCTGAACTAAAAAATAGATAATGATTATTATGCATTCACTTACTTTTCAAATCATTTGCTTGTAATAAATAGCAATAAATGTTTCCTCAGATTGTTAAGACTCATCATGCTCTCTGTTGGTTGTTAATTTTGCATGCTTGAATGTGTTGTGCCTGATGGTTGAGCACTACTGGATGGAAGATTTGTCGGTCTTTAGTATCTTGTTGGTCGTTGGGATTTTATATGTTGTTTGCATTAACTGATGAACACATTATTGGTGAAGGAAGAGTTTTTGTTGTGTGTTTTGCCTAGATCTGAAGAAAAAAAACGTTAGAATATTTAGTAGGTGTCACTGTTAATTTATAAATATGTAATAATTCTATGACTTTGGAGGGAAACTTTTTGTAGTAAAATATTATTTAATTTCATCTCACATGTGATCATTTAATGCAACCTACAAATTTTTGTCATCTAAGTAGTTTTAGATTATTATATTTTAATATTGTAAGACAAACCTACAAATTTGTACAACTTAGATTTTAGATTTGACTAAAAGTGAGAAAATGGTGAGTAGAAAGTGAAAAAAGGCTGCAACAATTCAATCATGACTTCCACGGTCATACTTTTTGAGGCAAAACTAATTTAAAATTGATGAAACAATATTTATATGCAATCTGCATGTTTGCATTGTGATTGGACAACTTTAGGCGGGATAATGGGCTGCTAGGTGGGAATTGCCATGCAAACTATTCTACTTTAATATAGTTATAGATTCTATTTTTTATTTTATATATTAATTGTAAGGTTACATGTTACAACCACATATTTTAAAATTTTCATAAAGGGTGTGAAGAATTTATGGAGTTTTTTTATGTTTTTTCTTTCTTTCTTTTCTTTTTTTCTTTGTTATTTAGGTGATTAAAAAACCAACACCTTTATTTAATTACACATTTTTAGCATAATATTTTAAAGAAAAAATTGTCTTTTCCTATATATATATATGAGTGTCAGTGTGTGTATTAGAAAAATAATTGATTGTTTGAACATAATTCCTTTTTATAATATATTCTAATTTAATAATAAAGTACTTGTATTATATTGTTAAATATAATATATAATAAAAAAACAATTAAATTAAGTGGATGGGTCTAACTCAATTATCCATTGGGGCTTTTCAAGCCCGAACTAGATCAACTTGTCGGGCCATCAGATCGGACCAGAAAAACTCATATTTTTATGGATATTCTATATATGGAGCCTAACCCAGGCCTAAATGCGGGTGGACAGAGTTGTTTTACACTCTCTTTTTTACCGCTCTAGTTTATTGTAAAATCATCCCATAAGCTAACTCAAGGTGACATAATATATAGATAAAATAATTAAAACAAACATTTTGAACAAAAATGAGATTTTTAATCTTCATAAAACTTCTATTTGAACTTTACTTTTTAATTGAATTTAATTTACTTTTCTTTTTAAATAAAATATTTTAATTAAATTTGCATATTGAGAAGAGGTGGAAAAGAAGTCAAATGTAAAAGAATGGTCAACTTAGAGAGCAGAAGAGGAGAAGTCACAAATAGAGTTATCAATTGGCCGGTCCGAACTAAATTTGGGTGAGCCACCACAAATTGGGTGAGGCCACTTTTCTAATGTATGCGAGCCTCGCCCAGAAAAAGGAGTATCTACGAAGTGGGCCAGAGCTGAGAGTGGAATAGGCATGTGATGGGTTTTTTTTTTAATTAAATTTATTTTGTCATGATATTATTTGCATTTTATGCTCAAATGTCTAAATAAAATAACTCAATTGTATTGAATTCATTTGATAAATGAAATAGAAATTGAACCTATAGAAAAAAAATTATCATCTCGATATGTTGGCCTTAACTTAGGAATTAGACTCATGAAACAAACAATGTTTACAGATAAAATTAAGGGTATTTACTTTTAGTGAAACTGCAAGCTTTTCAATTAATGGTGCAAGCGATCTTTTTGCTGGGATAAAACACGATTCACATAAAAACAATACAAATTATAAAATTATAAATTTAAAAATTATTCAACTGAACGTGAGGTTTTTGCTGGGACAAGCCTCAGCTGGACTTGAGAAGGATTTGGATTTTTTAAATAAAGATTATTTGCTTGTAAATTACTGAACTTTCACCAAATTCTGGTTCTGCATACTAACTTTAAAATTCGCACGATAATTATCGAAAATTTGATTTGTCCTGAATTTACACACGAATGTGATTCCGTCCAAGATAGTTGACAAGGAACGCTGAAAAATCTGAGTTGACGAAATCGCCCGATGATTAAAACGGCATCGTTTTTATTAACCAAAACAACGTCATTTAGGATTGAAATTTGATGTATTTACGTGTGAAATAGATTGAAAATTACTTGTGCTATTCAAATTAGAGCGTATAACATGTGGTTAAGGGACTGAAGAGATAGATCGAGAGGCAACAAGTGAGAGACGTTTGAGATGAGAGAAAGTTGGTGAGTTATGTAATGATGTCGAGGTCTTCAACGCAACGGAACTTCATGAATGCTCAACCTGGAAGGATTAGGCGGGTTTGATGAATTAGAGGATGAAGAAGTAGTCATTGCAAAACCCACCAACTTTCTCTCATCTCCAGACTCTAGTGCCTCTCGCTTGTTGCTTCTTGAGAACTATTTTTATAGTGAGAACCAAAAATGATAAATTCACTGTGAAAATTGATGAATCTACTGGAAAAGTTAAAGAATCCAAAAAATGGAATTTTTGTCTCTCATGAGATTCAAATCCAGGTGAAAAAATCCGAATTTCTAGATTCAGTAACTTTCTCAACGGATTCATCAACTTTCATAACGAATTCTTGGTTCTTAGTTTTTAGGATAAAAATGGTTCTCATTTGAACCTTATATATATATATATATATATATATATATATATATAAAGATAGAGATAGAGAGAGAGAGAGAGAGAGAGAGAGAGAGAGAGAGAAAATGAATTATATGAGAACTAATCTTATGCATAGATCTAGGTGTATCTGATGGTTTTGATTTAGTGATATTTTAGGAAATTTGTTTATAGATTTTATTAACAAGGTTATTAATGTATTTGTGTTATTTTTTGTAGCCAATTTGTTCTTAAAAATGGGGGATTCTTTGACAAACATGGATTTTCAATGATTTATAATGCTTATTTGTGTATTATTTGATGTTGAAAATCATGTTTGTAAAGTATATTTTTTTAGTTTTGCATTATTTTGAAGAAGTGATATTCATTGACATCGTTTTCCATTTTTATAGAAAATTTGAGATGGAATTGAGGAATTCTAAGTTAATAGAACTGGAGTACACCTTGTTAGGAATCCGTAGGAACAAACAATTCGTATATTGAAGTTCGGAAGACGGAGAATAGATCGAAACAAAAAGTCGCGCGTGCACCCTACGGGTTACACCGTGGCCGCGATGCCTAGGCCAAAATCGGTCGTTTCTCACAGCCAACAAAGGAAGAAGAAGCGACCAACACTGCAGCCGCACCAGAGAGCATATTTTAGTGTGTTGGCCGCGGTCGACTCGTGCATGAGCGGTGATTGCAGCCCAAACGCATCCAGATCCATTTTTGAACGAAATTTTTATTTTTATCTAGTTTTCTTATATTTTTTAGGCCATTTAGGATTTATATTCCTTTTATGAGTCAAGTGGCCTTATCCATCTATAAATACCCCCTCTTAGCATTGTATCTTGATCATTTTTCACATTCTCTCAGTTTTTATTTTATTTTAGAGCTTCCTACAAGATTAGAGATTTACCATTTCAAGATTCAAACTTTAAGTCGTTCATTGTGGAATTTTTATACTGATTTTTATTACTTATTTCAATCATGTTCTTATTTATTCCTTTTGATTTAATTATTATCATGAACTAATTTCGTATTGATTCTATGGTTTGTATGATTTAATAGAATTTTATGTGATTGATATATTCTATGAAGCACGTGGACGGTGATGAAATACGGGGACGATACGATACGGGGATGAAAATACGTCAATTTTCCCAAAATGAAGATATGATACGTCAAAAATATGTTTTGTATTTTATATTTAATATATATTTTATATACAATAAATATCAATAATTTATCAAAAAAATATGCAAATACCACATAATCCATAACAAATACGTCTAATCCATAATCAAACTAATCACATAGCAAATAAAAAGATTCTTAATAATACATTAATAAATATAAATCACACCAACTAAAGACTAAAACAAGTAAAACATTCTTCATCCTCATCCTCTTCCATATTGTCTTCATCTTCATCATCCTCGAATAAAACTTTCTCCAACTCTGCAAACTCTAGCTCCCCAACATCCTCAAATGTACCGAAGTAGTCTCCACCAATATCCCACAACTTTGAAGCTCATTTCATACTCGGGGTTCTTCTAGACAACAATCTAAGGTTTCTATGAATGAATACCAAATCTTCGGCACGTGTAGGGGTTATTTTATTCCTTCTCACTGAATGGATGAAAAAGTATGTGCTCCAATTCCTCTCCGCTAATGAAGAGGACGAATGTTGAACAAGTAGCTTCAATGCTAAATCTTGAAGCATTGGTGCACTTGTTCCATATATAACCCACCAACTCTTGTAATCCATTTTATAACGTTGAAGCATTGAGTCTGAATCAGAGAAATCTTCTGCCATGCTAGAAAAGTTAGCCAACTCCTGTATCTCAATCCTTCGAGTAGACATGTCGGGAAAATATTTCTTCATACACTTGATTCTTTCTCTAGAAACTTCACTATCCCGATGTGGAGCAACTCGAGAAGTGTCTTCTTCAAGCCATTCCAGACTATAGTATTTTGGATTGAGGTATTAGGCCAAGCAATGAAAAGGAGTGTTGTTATTGTTCCACGGCTTACTAAGATTGTGTGAACCACCTCATAGAAGCTACTCGAATCATCGGGTTGAAGCCTTCCATGCTTGTATATTACGTGCTTCACCTTCTCAATCATCGAATCCCACATGTCATAGACTAAAGGAAGACACGGCTTATTTGTGTCACACACTCGAAGCATATAGTATAAAGAAGTTGTAAATGAAAGTGTATAATCAACTTTATCCCACCAAGTGTCTTCCAATACTTTCATTTTCACCATGCTTGCATTTTCAAAGTCATCATCTCGATACGAATCGCATTCTTCACTTATCACCATTTCGAGAAGATATCTCTTGATAAGCTTCATGCGCTTCAACATCACAATAATAGAGGCACAACGAGTAGTAGCATTGTTAAACATGGCTAACCTCATTCCATGAATCATTGTGAAGTTCTTGATCATAGAAGCATCCATCGCAACAGCAGTGATCCAAGAGCATAACTCATATGTTTCCCGTGCTTCTCTATGTTCTTTGCAGCACATATGTTTTGTAATGCCAAATTGAGCGTGTGGACCATGTCCATGCGATTGTAGGAAACATTGTTTCAAATAGTTGTCCAGTAACTTGACAATTCTTTGCGTTGTCAGTGATTACTTGAATCACATTCTGGGGTCCAACCTCTTCAATCACTTGCTTCAACAAACCAAAGATAAAATGTTTATCTTTAGTTTCCCTCGAACAATCAACTGCCTTTAAAAACCCACTCTTAGTAACGACCATGAAATTGATCAGTGGTCTTCTTTGTGAGTCACTCCATCCATCACTCATAATACTTATTCCTTTCTCTGGCCATGTGTTCTTGATCGGCTACAACAAACGTTCAACATTTGTCTTTTCTTATTGGAGTAGAGTCATCCTCAAAGCATTGTACCCGGGTGGTACATAATCTGCCAAATTATTTGTGGCAGCATAAGTGTAGCTGCTCACGTAGTAAGGGCTTCTTGCCAAATGAAATGGCAAGCCCGATGCATAAAAGAACCTTGCTAGCAATACATCTAAATGGTTATGGCCTTGAATTCCGAAAGCCTTTGAAAGAGCCGACGAGCTACCAACAATCTCCTTTCTTTTCTTCCCCTAAAAGCTAGGTCCACTTGAATATAATTAAGTTGAAATGGTTTGGGGTGGCAGCAAGACAGATCTAGGTGCATTAGTTGAGCGTGCTCGCACTTCTTCATTCTACAACTTGTGCATCTCAACTATATCTTCGGGAGTTACCTTATCACATGCTGTAATTCCTTTACCCAACTTCAACAAATGATATGTAACCCTAGTGTAACTAGTTCTCTTTCTAACTCCACAAAAATAACATTGCCAATCAACTTCACCACCACCCCACCTCCTATATTTTCAAACCTCTTCACAAATCTCCACAAGGGTTTTCGAGAATCATTCAATGTAGAGGATGAAATTGAACTAGATGTAGAGTAAGATTGAGAATTATTCATATTTATGCAAAGTGAAAACTGACCGGACAGGACGGCGACGAACAGCGACGTCGAGTATAGGCATGAGCAAAGGCTGTCACGGTGAGCGGAGATGTGATGAAAAGAGCTGCGATGCCTTCCAACACGAGCCCAGGTAATGGCGATGGTGACCAGATGACGGCAAACCCAAGCAGCGGCGACGTGAGCTGAGGTGTTCATCGACCGGAATCGATGGATCGCAAGCATGAAATCGGTCAGCGGTTTTGGGTCCAAACGTGGTCAACAGTTCGGTTCGAACCGCCCACCTCCTACAGATTCTACGTTCCGGGTCCGTAAATCACGAACCGTTGAACCGACGATTCCGAATAGCAAGTTCATGTAATTTTTTATTTTTTTAAAAATTTTTTGTAATGTAATATGTTTAATATCATCAAAATACAATTATTATTACATAAAACACATGAAATAACATCTAAAACACACAAAAAAAACAAAAAATTGGAACCGACGGTTCACACGGTTTCGGTTCGAACCGTGTGAACCGCCGATTTTCAGCCTCTCCTCAAAATTTTAAATTTCAAATTTTAAATTTTTCTTATTTCATTTACTAATTATTGTGTCTCAATATTATTTTTTTCGTCATCTCTATGTATACATATACAAATATAATTAAAGAATATAAAAATCAAAAAAAAAGGCGGTTCACGGTTCCGAACCGTTAACCGGCAGTTCCTAACCGAAACCGAAACCGCCGGTTCACGGTTCCAAACCGTAATCGCTTAAACCCCTTCACGGGCCGATTTCGGTTTCAGAGAGCCCATATTTTCTTTCGAACACCACTACGTGAGCCCATATTTTCTTTCGAATACGACGAACAGAGAGTTGCGAACGACTTCACCAGGTGACGAAGATGGCGACCCTAGGCGGCTACGAACCCAAGCTGAAGCGAACCATGTGGTGAAGGAATCGGGTTTGAATTTGTGAGGAAATGAGGTGGTGAGGCTGCGTTTTTTTCTTTTTTCAAAACTAGGGTTCATGTATTTTGGCTAACCCAACGTATTTTGACCGTATTTTTTTAAAAAAAAAGTCAACAATACGTATCTTCTTGGTCTTACATCCCCAAGGATGTATTCGACATATTTTGCTATCCCCGTCCCCGAGACGAGTACGCCCTCTACCCAGGCGTCCCCATGCTTTATAGGATATATTGAGCTTATTTACCTATGAATTTATAATTTATTATTTCTGGTGCGATTTTATGCTATATAACTAATCACTATTTATGCATGCTAGTTGCTAGATTAAATACCTAGCAATTTTAATTGATTAATCGAATACAAGAATTCACAATACGATTATATTTAGGAGAATAACTCTAGTTGAGCTTTTTGGAGTTTTTAAATGTTCTTGCGACCTAGCGGAGATAGGACGTATAATAATCTACTATTAGGAGATTGTGATTATTTGTGTGATTCTTCATTTGAATTGACTTAAAATTGATTAATATTGCAATACCCCGAAGTTTTAAGCTTAATTACGATAATAAAAATCGTAAATTAGGGTTTCATCTCGATAATTGAAATAATAAATTATCGAAGATTGATTTCGATCATTTATGATACGAAGATTCTTATGTAATATTCACTAATGATTAGTGAATTAAGGAATGTAATTTATACTATTCCTTCGAAAGTATTATTCTAACGTCGATTGAATATCGATTGTTAATAATACGTTACTATTTTTCTAAGTGACGAAGCTTAGTATTAAATTTCATATGAATGAAATGAATTAATAAAGTGATTACGACTTTATTACGAACATTTTGAGATGATTCGGTTATTAACGTTTTGAGACGTTTTGAACGTCAACGTTTAGAGACGAATCGAAAAATAAGTCTAATGATCAAGGAATTATAATATTTAAATTCCTATGATTATTATATGTAAAAAAAGCATTATTTACCATTAAAATAATGCTAGAGAATTAAGGAATAATTATGGAATAAAATGTGCAATTTTCGAAAACCCTAATTTCGAAAATTAGGGTTTTGGCACATGAAATCATTTTAATGATTTTTCCTATGATTTAATTTATCATCTAAGACATATATTGTGCTATATAACTATAAATAGTAAGAAAATCAAATGTTGGGCACTTAATACTCAAAAGTGCCGTGAGTTGTGTTGAAGGATTTAATAAAATGAAATTTTGCTATCATTGGTCATGCTAAGTTATAAATGTGTAGTAGGATATTTTTTTTTACACATGAAACAAAGTAATAAATGAAGGAATCAAGTGGGGATGCCATGTGCCTTGTAAGAGCCGTGAATGTGGACTATAAAGGAAAGAAGAAAAGTTTGGACTCTTGTTGATGGATTGATTGCTTACATGTAATAAAGGCTTAAGATATTTGTAGTATAAGACAAAATTTATAAAACTCATCCCTTTGGAATGAATGATGGCCGACGCATTTGTTAGCAAAAGTGAAGGATTTTTGTTTCCTTTAATTAAGTGTTGTGATGTGTATTTACTAGGATGGTAGGATGATGTATTAAAGTTGAATGAGTCACCAAAAATTTGTCTTGCATTTGTGAGAGGTGACCGAGAGTTGTAGGCTTGGAATTAGAAGGTATCAATTGTTTTATTCCTTTAATTTTAACAAAGTATTAAGATAAAATAGAAACAAAACATCTCTCATTCCCTATTAACCCATATTACCGTGAGCTTATAGAGAGAAAAAGGAGAGTGTTCTTCTTTTAAATCCCAAACCTTGATACAAAAAAAATCCTTGCACCAAAAATCAAAGCCGGTTAAAGGTTAGGAATCGAGCGATCTTTATTTATACGTTAAAATTTTCGATTTCCAACGTTAGATTTTAATATATATATATATATATATATATATATATATATATATATATATGTGTGTGTATATATATATATGCTACAACTATGAGAAATTGGTTATCATGTTTTGTTGTTCATTAATTATGTTTAGCATGATATATATGATTCATATATAGTGATTTAATTACAAGTTAATTATGTTATGAAATTACTAGTGATGATCGAATATTTTATGATCATTTGATGATGGATTTATGATATATGATAGTAAAGGAGCTCATTGTGTTTTATTAGGAATTTTAGAAATCTTATGCATATATATATATATATATATATATATATATATATATATATATATATGTGTGTGTGTGTGTATGAAATCTATTGAAGGATAAATGTTGATGTATAAATCATGTTTATGAGATTCTATAGCATATTATTGATCTAGAGTCTTGGTTAAGTCTATATGAATTTATTAGATTTTTAGAAAAATGTATGTTCATATGTTGAAAATTTTGAAGGCTTAAGAGTTGGGATGTTGAAGTATGAATTGTAAATGTTGGATATTATGATATATTGGTAATACATGATAATGATTAGGTGTTATGAGGAATTATAAAATTTTTGAAAAATGTTTGCTATATTAAAGTGAAATGGCGAAAGCTATAGGGTAGGAAAAATGATGTCCAATTTTCCTATAACTAATGCTAATACATATTAATGATTATATGATAATATAGAATGTTATGTGATTTTATAAGAATTTTTGGAAAGTTGTGTGAATTAAAGTTAGAAGGGCCGAGAACTAGGACATGAGGACTAAGGGTTTTAAATTCATTTATTCAAGAAAAATTACATATTATGTCCTTATAATATATTTTAGACTTACTAAGAATTTATGGGATTTTAGAAACATAGTATACTATGTTTACGACGAAACCTTATGTTAAATAACGTTAGATGTGAAAAATAATATGTAATGTACAAGTTAGATCACACTTGAGTAAAATATTGATCATGTTTGTTGAATAATGTGAAAAATCGAGAATTAGGGTTATTTGATAAGAAATCGATTGGAAATCGATTTATATGAAAATTGGTTATCAAATATGTGAATAATTCGAAAAATATGTTAAGAAAAGTCAAAACCGTTGACTTAAGACTAAACGTATGAAATACGTTAGTATGTGATCAATGTTGTGATATACGTTGAATAAATACACTGATACATGTAAAACGTATTAAATTTATAAGAATATCTTTTTTATGAGAAGCGATTTCATAATTGAAATCATTTTATCGAAAGACGTTAGTATAAGTTCGACGTTTAATCTAAATGATTAATATGAGGCCGTAGATCATATTACGTCTCTATCGAAGAACGAGAAATTTTTAGTTAAGATATGCGATGAAACGGCGTACTAATTTAGTTAAAAGATACGAAGTATTATTATAGAAAGTTATCAAAGTTTGTTAGACTTTGACGTTCTCGAAAAACGTGACCGACGTACTAAATTAGCTTCTTACGTAAAGGTGGGACGCGGACGTGATCGTTGGCGTAGAAAGAAATTATTTAGATAAAGTCTACAGTCCAGGTGGGCTTCTTTTCTTATCCTCAAGGATAAAATGCTTTGTTTATGATGCTTTCTTCGAAATGAAAAGTAATTATTTACGATGCTTATTTGCAAGAAATGATGATGAAATGACTTATTTAATTACCTGCCCAAATGTTTATGTTTTATGTATGTATCCTATCCATGAACGAATTATGAATGTTGTTGGGTAGCTCCCAACTTATGAGATGAGTGAATTTGTATCCTGTTAGAACTCGCAAGGATGATTGAGAATTTGTATCTTGTCTTGGGAGTGGCAAGGATTTTGGTGCACAAGAGGTGATGTGTCTTTGAAAGAGTTCTCGGCCGGTCACGGCGTCCGTGGAAGGAGGCCTCCTTCTACGGCGAGATGAGTTTATGAGATGAGTTAATGATGATGTTATATGAGAAATGAAAGAAATGGATATGGATCATACATACAAGGAAAAATATTTGTGAGCGATGATTTATGAAAATGATGAAATATTTTAGTAAGCTGAGGCCTTTCAAATAAAACCCTTATGTCTTACCATGATGGGCGGTGTAATTTAAAGATGATAAAATGTTTTGGCATGAGTCCACCGAGTGCATTCTGTTGTACTCACCGCATATTTGTTTTAAATGTCTGATTGAGTGGTGATGCGATGGAGCGGTGTTGAGCGATAGGAATGTTTGTCACGAAAGTTTATACCTTGATTGTACATCGTCATATGTACATATCACATGTTTCCATTGCAAGAACTTAAGTTATGTATTGAAGTCTAGAAATATTATTGATATATGTATTACGGTTAAATGTTAAATGGTCTCTCATTTATTCATCTCTGTTTAGAGTAATAGTCCATGCTAAACTGTACTTAAGATTAGAGGGCTGTTACAAATATAGCAATAAATTAATTGTGTGATTTTCTATTAAATTAATATTTTATATATGAGCAATCCTTTATTTTGATATTTCTTCTAGATCTATTTTATTTTTGTTCTTGTTTTGATTTCTAAGATTTTTCAAAAATTCCTACACCTTTATGTTTGTCTGGATAATTATGACACGTTTGAGTTTATTACTTGTGTGATTTTCATGATATCAGTCTTTATGGATACAATAATCTGCTCACTTTTGACTATAGTAGACACCGTTTAGTTGCGATTATTTATTACTCGGAATTTAGTGATCATTCTTATAATTATTTATGGTATTTGTTTGATTGCAAAGATATTCATCTTCATCTATGCTTATAATATGTTTCTAAGTTTATCATCTCCATGAAAGCATATTACAAATTGTTTTGGAGGAATTCAAGGTAAATTTTATGTTGTTCGTGTGAATTTATGTTGTTGCATAATAAATCAAGGTACTTGCATAATGGTTATTATATATGGTATGCACAATGATCGTTTCAATGAAAAAACTGGTTTGAACATCGATGCTGAAAATTACAACAACTTGGTGATTCCTACATGCAAAGAAGTGCTTATAGTATCGTTGAAACACTACATATTATGTATGGAAGTGAATTTATTCGAAAAATTTTAAATACATCGATCAATCAAATGTCATGATGTTGATGACACTTAGGCACATGTTGGTTGTTTAATGATATGTATGCACAAATTAGTTGTTTGTTGTACATAATATTTTCGATACTTGTTCACATTTGAAATAACATTTGTAATTTCCCATGCGTATATGCCACTTTTGCGCGTGTAAGTAGCTTGTTGAGCAATTCATCAACTTTCATAGTAAATTTATCATTTTTTTTGTTCTCACGTTCTCATGATAAAAATGGTTCGCACGTTAAACCAAGTTTGCCCAATTGCTCTCTTGGGTCGAGACTGCCCTGTCCAATTGACACCTCTACGCACAAGTTAGGAATGAGGGCGGTGCTTGAGGTAATAGGCGTGCCTTGCGGGCATGGTAATTGGTAAGGGGAATCGAAGAAGGGAATGGAGGAAAAAGAGTTTTCGATAAAGTAATTTTTTTAGATAGCATTGTTTATAGATAATAGTATAATTTTTTGTTATATTGAGGATACATCAACTTTCAATTTTCAATTTTTCGAAATATGCTCGGAGACGGTCAAAAAGTGCATCCCTGACACGACAAAGCTACACTTTCAGATGCTCGTTTGCCGATTTTCGATGCCTGCGATGTCTTAACTGGCCTTGTAATAATCCTGCCAATTGTTGTAGTTGGATGGTGCAGAAGTCAGTGATAACGATGACATAAGTGTCAAGGGATGTGTACGACTGTACGCTCATGCTATATTAATCCTATTACTTTTCTACTTAAATTACATTATATATGAATGACAGTAGTATTGCAGAAATCATATGGTATATGTTTATAGGATTACTTTTCTAATATAATGCTTAAATAACATTGCTATTAACGCATTATTTCTCTTCAAATAGCTTTACATATCCGGTGGCTTGGCTGGTTTACTATAGTGTAGAAAAGCAATAACGAGAGATACGTATGGAGAAAAAATATATTAAAGTATATTAACAAGTAGAGAGACTCCAATACACACACATATATACAGGAAGAATATAGACTAGATTACAATCAAATTCTATCATGAATAGAGATATATACAAGAAATTCAAATATAGATAAACTATAAAACAAATGGCATTACGTTTCTAATTGCATTTAAGCACGCTTAAATGGTTATTGGATAATGGTTAATACTAAACTGAACTCATTCATAATGGTTATTGGATAACGATAACCAAGTAATTCAGTATTCGGTTCGATTTCAATAAAGGGTTTAAGGTTAATTTTTATTATCGGATATACCCGATAACCGAATTGATATACTTGAATAATCGAAATTATAATAATTTTATTATTATTATTATTATTATTATTATTATTATTAAAATAAATAAAGTTAAATTTAATTAGATAAAATCGAATTAAAACCCTAAACTAAATAAGGCAATTCTTTTAAGTTAGCTTAATTTTGGTTATCCAATAATAGAACCGACTAACCGATAGATTAATTAATTAATCGATTAATTGAGCGGTATCGATATTGGTATCGATTATTGGATTTGAGAAGTTTCGGTTTCGATTAACCAAATTTTGATTTTGATTTTGATTAATCGAAACAGATCCAATAAGCAGGCCTAAATTGCATTGCTTAAATATAACTTTTGTAAGCATAACATTTAAAATATTGAAAAACTTATAATAAAAACTTAATTAATTTATTTTCGAAAAAGGGGGCAGCGGGGCAGGAGGTAAGGACTAGGGAGATGGGGAATTTGGGACACTAGAGACGAAGAAGCAGAGAGTGGGGATTTAGTGATTGTCTAAATAAATCTAAAATTCTCAGAAGTTAAAAAAAATAAAAAATTGACAGTGTCAAATTTATCAAATAAAATTATCAACTAAAATACAATAAATTATTAAAAGGGACGCCTTCTACACTAATTTAAAGCTAAACAAACCAAATAACTGTACTTTTTAAATTTTTATTTATTTTATTAACATTAATTTTATTCTATTTATTTGATATATAAAGAGGCCAATTGTATTAATGAATTCTGCGTTTTCACAATTTTGTACGAGCATCTATAAATGAAGCACATGTGCCCATTATGTAGTGTCACATGGTGGTTACTGATCAATTATCCTTAACTTGCGTCACAGTTAGGTCCACATTAATTTATATATGCTTTATTTAGATATGGATCTTATTCATATTAATCATGACGATATAGCTTTCTCTGTATATGGCCCGTTTCCACCCTAATCATAAAATTGGTATTTCTTTATTTTTACTTTGGGAATGAGCTATCGTCTATTTCTTTCCTTTTCTTTAGGCATAGGATTAATTTTACCGATCAAAGGTGGGAAAATTGTGAATACAAATCTAACCCGTTTTCAATCTTCAATGGAAAGTATGTACGATGCCCGAGAAACTTTGAGTTCTGGAGGGGTTTGATGCCACTCTATATGTCTTGTCGTCTTTATCGTTCTTTATGTAGGGACGATATTTATAGAAAAATTTAAAAAATCATCAACTAAGAATTATATTGATTGGTTTGTTTTGGCCTATAATTTTCTTTACAATGAGGCAATCATAGTGTCAAAACCAAATGAACTTCTACACTGGGAGAGAAAAACTTTATTAAAATAGATTGAATTAGATTATTTCCACACCAAAAAAAAAAGGAATACAATATATCTCTTACTAATGCATTAGAAAGAAAGTCATGGATAAATCATCGTCCACCCAAAGTTATACCGTTTCTTTCACATCTTTTGAAGGATAATTATTTTTAAAATGGAATGAGACATTTGTAATGGTGAAAGTACATTTTAAATATTATATAACATCTTTAATTAGTGGGTTACATATTTTATAAAGAAATTAAGTAAAGGATCTTGATTACCCACCATTTTAGTATTAAAGAAAGGTAAATATTGATTGAATATAGTTGAATAATTATAATTAATCCATCCTTAACCGCTAGCGTAAACAAGACATACAACATTTTATTAGAAGCATATAATTAAACAATGTACAACATGATTTGGACTTTTGAATCAAGAAATATTTAATTTGTTTCCAACTAGAAAAAGTTTTTTTTTAAAAAAAAATTGTTATTATTAATGATAAAACACACTCACACACTAACCTGATAGATGACTCAAACCTCCGATTTATTGATTCGAGGGGAATCGTTTTATCAACTTACTGCACTTCATTGTTATAGAATAAGAAAATTAAACGACTCAATTTACATTCAAAAAATAAATTTTAAACGGGCCATAAATTCTTCATTCAAATTTTCATGATATTCTAGGTTGGTCCAAGCGTTAGCGAAGTTTTTTAAAACCCATGAACCCAACTTGTAAAATATATTTCTTTTATCATGTAATTTAGATTTTTCTTATGAAACAGTTTCACAATTTTTTAAACTTTTTATTAAAAGAAGTATTTAATTCGAATCGGCAAATATTAGCTAGAAAGTGAGAGTGGAATGAAAAGGATGAGGTCCCTCACTATCACTATGGTTGTGCATTTTCTGACAAGACAGCGACTTCACAACTGTATATTAAGAGCAAGCAGACACCGTCAGATGTATCAATCAACTTATTTATTTATTCAAGTAAATTAAAGGAAAATCGAGTCATGTATTCCATTACATCTTTGCAATCTAAGCTGTTTGTCAATCGATTCATACATAGAATTCAACTATAATTGTTTATGTGTAATGGGAGACAAATCTTAACATTGTTATCTAATTTAACCCATATATTAATATGCTACTATTATTACCTATTTTAATTAAAATTACAAAATATCCTCCATAACCCGAAATGTCAACCATCCTCCGGTCGCCAACCCCTCCCTCTCCCTTTTCCGGCCGACCAACCCTACCAACCTCTCCTTTTTGTACGGCCAACCTCCGCTTCTATGGCTCTCTCCCTTTTCCCGACGGCCAACCCTCCTCCCCTTCACATTTGTTTGAGACCAACCATCCTCCTCCCTTCTGGCCAACCCCATCCTCTCCTTTTCCCACCAGCCAACCCCTCCTCCCCTTCCCGATTTTCATGCCAACCCAGTGTTTTTGATGGCCAACCATTTTGTTTTAATTTTGCGGTATCGCCGGCAGAGGAAGGTGGGGTTTATCAGGATCTTCAACACCTGCATTTGAAGGTGTGTGATTTTTATGTTTAAGGATAAAATTGATATAAAAAAAAAATCAACTTCTAATATATCAGGAGCAAGTATATATAATAAGATTAGAGATTATTTATTACTAAAGAAAGATAAACACATTCTCACTATAATTCTCTATGTGACTCGAATCAAATCGATTAGAATAGACTCGAATACTTACATATTGTAGTGCTAAGAGAAAATTACAGTTTAGTATTGAACTTCGAGACTTTTTACAAATATAGATCGGACCTCCAATTATTTATTCTTGATTTAATTTTGGGATATATATGGCCTTTGGTCCTAATGTCTATCTGCTCTTATAAAATATCTCAGTATTGAGCTAATTATATTTCCATACCCTATTTTCGGCACCAAATTCCTGGCCTACCTCGCCTAAAGCATACTACGTGATGGAGTATACACGTGCAATATGAAAAATAATGTTAATTTCTCATTCTTTTTATATCGTATAAAGTCAAAATGACATTATTTTATGTTTGAAAAGAATGAAAGAAAATCAAAATAAATACTTTAAATACCGTAAAAATTCAAAACGGCATCATTTCTTAAAAATTGGCTGGAAAATATATGTTGGATTCATAACGAGCCACGCGTACTTTAAATCATTTGAATCCAATCCTCAAGACAAAAATACTAAAATTTCAAAATTTGAGTATCAAACTATAAATATAAAAGGTCGCGACATTTATGTTAATAGTTGCAAAAATCAATCCAAAAATGTAATTTTCCTTAAGTTTATCATAATTGTAGTGACACGTAATTTTCTAGGAAAAATCTATAGCACCCAATTGGGGTACTAACTCCTTTCCAGACACACAACATTTTACGGTGCATATATATATATATATATATATATATATATGGTTGTGAGAATGGAAATAAGTGTAGGAAACGGTGCATATCTTTCATAATGTAAGATCAATTCTTAACATATATTAGTTTAGACATCGAAAATATCGCTAAAATATTAGAAACATCTTTCATATTTGTATAATCGCACAATAATCCAGCAGTAGACAACAACACAAAAATCGAAATTAAATCTATATTGATCCACATATTAGGTTAGCATTCATATTTCATACTATTCCATTCCTACATCCATCGCTATATAAATATATTAGTTTCTGATATCTTTCATTCTGAAAATAGAAATAGTAAGACATCTTTCAGAAGAGTTAATTACTATATTGCACAATAATCCGTGTAGCACACAAAACACAAAATTATTAGTTTACACTCGTAGCACAAGAAATTAAATATCAACCATTGATATAGCAAATCAAATGTCGAAAATTAGACTCACCATTGATATTTCCTATCAAATTATTCATTTCTTAAACGATCATTCTTCTCGATCCATATATAGATATATATAGGATTTAGATCATGTGAGAATGCAAATTTTGGTGAGAAATATGAATAAAACTTAGCCCTTCATCATAATAAATTAATGTTTCAGATTATATATTTATGTGTTGTATTAATAACTGGATATGCAATGCTTTTAATATACAGGAAAAATTAAGGGGTTAGATTAGTAATATTATTTTTATGGGATTTGATTTTTCATTTTTTGTGGGATTTCATATCTTAGATCGATATTATTATTTCAAATGTTTATCTTTTTATCTTATTTATTTCGTTGCACTGGTAATATAATTTCGTTGCTTTGCCAATTGATTTTGTTGCACTGGTAATGTAATGTTAATTCATTGTTTAATTTTGTTAGTATCTGCAATAATAAAGTTATGCAAAGTAAATATAAAGATTGTGCTACATAACATGTTTATTTGTGCTACAAATATATTTCGTAAAATTTGCAACACACTGATACAATGTTAGTTACTATATGTGCTACATATTACATAATATGTGCAACAAAAATAAGCGTCATATTATGGTAGGTGAAAGATTTGGAGATAGAACATTTTTTTGTACTAATTTACCCTCATCCGATTTTAGGTCAATAAAATGGTGATGATGTCATCAATCATGTTTAAAATGAAACATAAAATCTGAAACGTTGATTACATATTAATTAATGATTATGATTTATTCTTATTTCTTATAAATAATAGCATTCTCACCATAACCATCACACACACACATATATATATATATAGGGAGGTTAACGTGAGAACCATTTTATTGTGAGCGTGAGAACCAAAACCGGTGAATTCACGGTGAAAGTTGATGAATCCATGGGAATATCTGAATCCAAAAATAGAATTTTATATGGGATTCGAACTGGGTGAAAAAGAATTTTGAATTCATTAACTTTCTCAACGGAGAATTCATTTGGTTCTTAGTTTTAGGATAAGAATGGTTCTTATTTGAACTAAACTCTCTCTCTCTCTCTCTCTATATATATATATATATATATATATACACATATATATATATATAGAGAGAGAGAGAGAGGGAGAGTCTTATTCAAATAATAACTATTTTTAACGTGAAAATTAAGAATTACAAAAATTCGTTATGAACAAAATAAATTCACTATGATAGTTAATGTATCCGCTGAGAAAGTTAATGATCCAAAATTTTGGAATTTTCGCTCAGGATTCGAGTCTCATAAGGGGCAAAAATTTTATTTTTTTGGATTCAATAACATTCTCACGATAAAAATGATTCATCAACTTTCACAATAAATTCATCATTTTTTGGTTCTTACATTCTCAAGATAAAAAACCGTTCTCACGTTACCCCACACACACACACACACACACATATATATATATATATATATATATATATATATATGGGTTGGATCGGTGAGAACTCATCTTTTTAGAACTTGAGAACCATGCATAAGACGTTGAAGATAATGCACAAAAGCGGTATAAAGTTGTGCATAACGAAAACTTTCTAAAATTGTTGCACAACAAAATAATTTTAAAAGTTTTCGTTATGCACAACTTTATACCGTTTGTGCATCATCTTCACCGCTTTTATGCATGGTTCGCAGAGTTCAAAAAGATGTGGTTCTCATTGATCCACTCCCGTATATATATATATATATATATATATATATATATATGATAGATCATATAGTACCCAAGCCCCGGATAGTATGTAATACTCAATCTCATCCATTCATCTCATAAAGCATATGGTTGAGATTTTTCGGACTTTTTAAGCTTAATTTTGCTGATTTTCGCCATTAAGGGTAGATTAGTAATTTGATTTGTTATGTGATTGCGAAAACAAACTATGCATTTAGTTGAACTGAATAATGCATTCAAATGAACAAAAATGCATGCGATTGAACACAATAATGCATGCGATTGAAGCTTCGCGTCCGGCGCAGGCGTGCTAGCGTGCGCTCGCCCGGCGCCAGCGTGCACTCGTGCCGCATGCTCTCCGCTTCGCTTCAGGCGCCCGTTAGCTGCATTTTACGTTTTGTTCAATGCATTGACATGTTTTGATCAATGCATGGGCGTGCTTTGTTCAATGCATGAGCGTGCTTTGTTCGATGCATGTTTGTGTTTTGATCAACATGCGGTTTATGTTTTATTCAATGCATTGTCATGTTTTGTTCAATGCATTTTATGGTTTCGATAGAAAATCTCTCATTCATCCTTCTATGTCAATTCCGTCGTCTCTTTCATTGATTCCGACGAATTCACCGTGAACCACCGCCATAGCCATCATATTTCTCGATTCTTCAATCATCTATCAAATTTATCTTCTATTTTTCTCAAAATCCATCAATTTTGTTTTCAAATTTTTTCTTCTTTTCTTTCTTTCAAAATCTATTGTTTGTTGTTGTTTGTTTATATTGTTGATGTTCGCGGTCTTGCCGCCGTCCATGGCGTCGTCGTTCTTAGCTGCCGCCGCCATCGTCTCGTGCCGCCCGTTGCCACCAAGGAGGAGAGAAGAATGTTGATTTGATTTCTTCCCATTTGCCCTTGCGAAAATTAAAAGAAAAGAAAAGAAAAGGAGGTGCCATGTGTCACTTGTGGTGCGACCACGTGGTCAAAATGTGTGGTCTAGATTGAGTACTACATCTATCACGGGATAAGATCTACGGAATCCAACCTATATATATATATGTATATATATATATATATATATATAGAGAGAGAGAGAGAGAGAGAGATTGAATCCAATGAGAACTCATCTTTTTGAGAACTTGAGAACTATACACGACGTATAAAGTCAATAAACAAAATCTATAAATTTATGCATAACGAAAACATTCTAAAAATATTTCACAACAAAATAATTATAGAAAGATTTCGTTGTGCACAACTTTATATTTTTCTGTGCATTATCTTTACACATCTTATGCATAGTTCGCAAAAAAATATAATTCTCATTTGATCCACTCCATATATATATATATGGAGTGGATCAAATGATAATCTAATTTTTTTTAGAACTAAGAACTAATGTGGTCCATCCATTTTTTATAATTTAACGATCAAGATTAATTATCGATCGCTTATTATCTTCAGAATTTAATGGTAACCGTTTAGCCCTATAATCAAGGGATTTTATATATTGATTTACGGTAACAGTTCACATATACACAATCACTACGATTACATGCACAACAACATGAATATAACAATTAATTAGATTGTGATAGCATGTACAATAACTAAGATTACACGAACAATGAATGATAGAATGTGAAAGATCAAAATTGTGAAAATTTAGGGATTTGACTATTATTAGTATTAAATAATTATGAGTCCTCCGTTCTTATTTAATCTAACGTGGTTATTGGTTCTTATTTCTTATGTAAGAGGTATTTTCCTCTATAACCAACATATATATATATATAGGGAAGGGTTAACGTGAGAACCATTTTATTGTGAGAACATTATAAATGAATATGCTATGAAAGTTAATGAATCTGACTGAAAGTTAATGAATAAAAAATAGAATTTTCGCCTCTCATGGGATTGAACCCTAGTGAAAATTCGAATTTTTGATTCATTAACTTCATGTATTCATTAACTTTCATAACATATTCATTTTGTTAATAAAGAATTTTCGTAGTTCTTAGTTCTCACGTTAAAATTGGTTATTATTTGAACCTCACACTCTCTCTCTCTCTCTATATATATATATATATATATAGAGAGTTAACGTGAGAATCATTTTATCATGAGAACGTGAGAACCAAAAAATGATGAATTCATTGTGAAAATTGATGAATCTGCTGTGAAAATTACTTAATCGAAAAAAATAAAATTTTCGCCCCTCATGGGATTCGAACCCAGGTGAAAATTTTAGAATTTTGAAATTCAGTAACTTTCTCAACGGATTCATCAACTTTCATAGCAAATTCATTTGGTTCTTAGTTTTTAGGATAAAAGTGGTTCTCGTTTGAACCTAACTATATATATATATATAGAGAGAGAGAGAGAGTGAGGTTCAAATAAGAACCAATTTTAACGTGAGAACTAAGAACCACGGAAATTCTTCTGAACAAAATGAATTTGCTATGAAAGTTAATGAATCTGTTTGGGAAAGTTCTTGAATCCAAAATTGAATTTTCACCCAGGTTCGAATCCCCGTGAGGCGAAAATTTCATTTTTGGGATTGATAACTTTCCCGGTGATTCATCAAGTTTCACACCGAATTCATCATATTTTGGTTTTCACGTTCTCACAATAAAATGGTTCTTACGTTAACCTCCCATATATATATATATATATATATATATATATATATATATATATAGGAGATGGTTCATGTAGGAAAAGATAATTTGGTAGGAAATGAGAATGAATCTGGACCTTTGATTTGTTGGATCAATGGTTGAGATTTAATTTCGGTTGTGCTACAGTTTTATGTTTTTGTGCTACGCGGATTACTGTACAGCACTAGAACCCTTCTTGTGCTACGCTGTAATGAAAGATGTGCAAAACTAATATATTTAGCATATATGCTACGAAGGGATGAAATATTTGTCAAACTAACATGCGCAATATAATGATTTTGATTGTGCCACACAAATATGAAAGATGTGCTACTATTCATATTTCATACACTAAGGAATTTTCTCATCATAACACACATATATATGAATTGGTTATAGAGGGAACCATCTCTTAAGTGATAAATGAGAACCAAATAACGAGTGATTTAATGGTCAAGATTACAACTAATGCATCACATAAATTAATATAGAGCCTAAGTTTTTTCCAATTTTAGCTACCAAAGGATAAAAGATTCAAATCTATTCAACCATTTTCCTTGATTCTCGCCAATTTGCATATTTCTTTCAATTTGAGTTGAAACCAAACAAATCCTAGGGGTTTTCATTATCTGTCAATCTGAAAATAACAAAATTGATTTCAAACTCCCGAAATCATGATTCCTCATTCTTCTTCTGCAATTTTTCTACGTTGTGCGTCGACACCTTGTGGCTTGTGCATTTGGCCAATTTTGTTGTTCAAGATTCGGTGCAAAAAAATAAGGTCCACAAGTGGATTTCACGCAATTCTTGATCAACAAATGGTGATTTTGATATACGAGTTTTATTGCCATCGAAATATCAGAAAAGAAATTGCGTTGACACTCATTGTTTCTGCCGAAAATTGCTTGTAGTTTCATTATTCCTTGCTCTCAAAGATGTCTTCGAAAAGGTTTCTTGCAAAGTCGATTAGCTACATGCCCGGTATGTAATTCATATATTTGTTTGTGTCTTTGTGCATATGAACATAAAAACATGTGTGAATATCACTTTTTGTTTAATTTATTTGATTATTTATAATTTGTGTTTTATTTCAGAATTTTCAATATATTGCACAACACTTTTTCTATTACGATCTCTAACCTTTGAGGTGGACCACATGATATTGTGGTGTGTGATTTTTACATTTTATAAATTTGTATGATTCTATGTTCTTTTTTTCTATTTTCACAACTGGTCTTCCATTGTTGTATTCAAAATCTAGTAAAATTAAAAGATTATATTGTTGATATCATGATG
The DNA here is from genome assembly GCA_036937905.1 of Salvia rosmarinus. Taxonomy (NCBI): domain Eukaryota; kingdom Viridiplantae; phylum Streptophyta; class Magnoliopsida; order Lamiales; family Lamiaceae; genus Salvia; species Salvia rosmarinus. The sequence continues at coordinate 22,180,969 of CM072813.1, forward strand.
GGTTCTCGAAATACTGGAAAGAAACCGAGTAGCTTAACATGTAATTTTAGAAACATATTATCACAGATTGATTTTTTTTTCTTTGATAGAGTATCTATATTGGTGGTTGGTTTCTTATGTATATATTCAATAGTTGTTGTGTATAGGATTGTACGAAAAATGCATGTCCTAAAATTGGACACATTTTCTATGCAAATAGTACATATTAATATTCATCGGATGTTGATTATTGGGCATTTTTTATTCATAGATTTAATGGAGCTTTTGTTTTTTAAGTTATCAACACTGTCAACGACTTATGCTATCTAAGTATCTTATCGTGATGGCTTTATAAGTTGGAGATATAGACTTGTAGCTTCATCTCGTCGATAACTAAGATGTATAAGTGTTAGATACTGCACAACACTACTAATTTGGGACGAGAAGTTTGGATGGTGCAACGAGCTATTATCGAAATTGACTAGGATAAGCATCTAACAATCTTTCAATTTTATTGCAACATATACGTAATTAGAAAGATTATAATCATTGTGCAGTACGAACATCAATCTTATGCATGAACCGTTACAACATTATTAAGACACAATGAGTGAAAAAGTTAGTGATAAAATTAATATTGAATTTTTTGATATAATGCACAATATTAAATTAAATTATGCAAGTACACTAAACACTTTGTGCAAAGAGTATGTGGTATACAAATATATGTGAAATAAGTGAAAGCATTATTTTTTGTCAAACAACATCTCACAAAAATTATAAATAACAACATGAAAATCACAAGACTATTAGTTCTACCGCGAACTTGATATTAGCTACAAACGAATCCATTTGTTTAAAAAAAATACTCCTAGAAACCTTACTTATAACAAAAATAGGAAAAATAATTATTGGTAATCAACTAGTATTATTAGGCATTACTTGAATCATCAATATTGAATAAAAGATATATAATTCAACAAAAAATCAATTAAAACATTTACATACTGAAACTTGTAAAATAAATTGTTAAAAATATATAAACAAACATCTAGAAAAATAAATGAAAAAACAAAAAACAATTGATTCCATTACTTCACCGTAAAAAATGAAACACATGCAAAATGATTATAATAATCATATTAGTTGTTTGAATAAGAATTTAAGTAAAATGAAACACATGCAAAATGATTATAATAATCATATTAGTTGTTTGAATAAGAATTTAAGTAAAAGCTGCAAAGAATAATAGGTAAAATCAAATTGAAAATTACCACAAATAAAGGTCATGATTCCTTAATTATAGGGTGATGTCAGTTAAGTGAGAATAAAATTACTATATTATCATTATTTACAAGATCTGTAAAACTTTTAAGACTAAACAAATAATTCAATCTTAGCCCATTCTTATTCCTCAAAATATTTGTTAACATATAAAGTGTAGCACTTAATATAAAGTTGTTGCACATAATTTGGTGCAACAAATTTATATATTTAGTGCAACAACTTTATTCGTTAAATGCTACATTCTTATTTCTCACCAATATTTGTATTCTCACGTGAACCATTCCCTATATATATATATATATATATATAATAAGATTCAAATAAGAATCATTTTTAACGTGAGAACTAAAAGTTATAAAAATTCACTATGAACAAAATGAATTCGTTATGATGGTCAATGTGTCCGTTGGAAAAGTTATTGAATCCAAAAATTTGAAAATTTTCACTCAGGTTCGAATTCTATGAGAGGCGAAAAAATTCATTTCTTTTGATTCAGTAACTTTTCAACAGATGTATCAACTTTCATAGTGAATTCATTATTTTATTATTCTCACATTTTCACAATAAAAATGATTCTTATGTTAACTTTTATATATATATATAAACATGGAGAAAATGTGTAAACATCGTAGTATCGGATGAAATATTTGCTCGAAAGTGTGTAGTAGTAGTAGTAATAACCGGGGGGGCCAAAATTTTCTTAATTTCTGTCACATAAGAGCTTCGAAATGAAAAGGAAATCTGAAAAGCTAAGATGATATTTTAACATCCTCTCTCTCTATTAAAAGTTTATATTTAATATTTTTGGATTCGTTCATTGAAAGTTTGCATTTCATTTATGTAAATATCTTTTTACTACATAATTTATTCATCCATCAAATACGTTCATTTAGTTTTATTTTGATTCGTTCATAAAAATATTCATTTTCTTTTTTTGGAAACTTCGACTTCATTATTTTATCATAAACCTATCCATTTATTTATATAAAAATCACAAATGATCTGCCTTTTTACATCAATCATTCATTAATATATTCATTTATTATCCTTATGAACCATTTTTTAATCTATTCATTTATTATATCTATTTACTTTACACTTATTATAATTTATTAAAATTTATATCATTAAAATAAAAAAACAAATATAATGAACAGAGAAAGTACAATATAAAATATTCTTCTTGTTGTGAATCCGGACAGCCACGTCGTCGTCAATGCGCTCCCGGACAGCACCTCCGTCGATCCCGGCAGCGGCTCAATGACTCGTTCCTGACAACTTTCTCGACACCTTCACACAACAAGTAAAGAAGCAACAAAGAAACAAGAAAAAAGAAAAAATTGAGATAGGATTGAATAAACTCGGCTCAGGTGCGGTTTCTCCGTCGTTGCAACACGCATTCACAGTATCCAAATAGGAGATCACAATCTCGTTGACACAGCAACAACCCACAACCCAAGCCCCTAACCTCACCAATAGCTCTCCGCAAAGAAGATACTACTACATCATCAAGAATTCCGCAAAAGGAATTGATACCAAGAGGCTAAGAATGGAGTCTGACTAACAATACAGAAAAAAACGACGCCTCACTTCTAATTGATATCTCTTTATTGCTGTCACACTTTCAAACCTATTATAACTTACCTATTTATACAAATAAGGGAATTGAATGAGGCGGCAGAAGGTGTATAGGCTTAGGGGAATAATGGGCTTTGGGAATTAATGTGTGGGCCAACCAAGAATCATTACAATCTCCACCTTTGACCCAACTGTGTTGCTGTGTGCATCGGAGAACAAACCGCACAATCATTCTCACCGAGTGTCCCCTGCAAAATCACACAGACAGAGCAAGAAACAAGACGTATAGACACTCAGTCCATACATGATCACAAAGATCAACCAAGGGTAAATTAACCGTGTTCATACCTGCAAAAAAAGACACAGAAAAAATACCACAAAGCACAAAGATATCTAACACACAGTTAGAAGCTCACAAAGAAACATCACAAAGCATAAAGGCAACTAATACACAATTAGAAGCTCACAAAGAAACATCACAAAGCATAAAGGCAACTAATAAACATCACAAAGCTAACTAATACAAAGCTAGTTGACCACAAAGCAATCACAAAGATAACTAGCACAAAGCTACAGAAGATCGCAAAGATCATCACAACCATCACACAGACGGTATATCACAAATATTGCTATCACTAAGCTAGCATAGATCACACAGATCATAAAACACAAAGCATATCATAAAGCCACTAAGCCATCACAAAGACACGAAGATGGCACAAAGCCATCAAACCACAAAGTCACAAAGAATTAACCACAAAGGTAAGTTCACAAAGAACAAATGAAAAACGAGCATAAAGCAAGGGACGAAGCTCCACCTTAAAGAGAGCAACAAAAGAGACACACAATGAAACAAACTCCTAAGCTCATGCACCCTAAACTTAAAGCTCAACCACAGACTCCACCTTAGAACAAACCAATCGTGGTTTCTTCATTAATAACCACATTAGCCTGATCAACATGTTGATTTTTCTTAGGATAATCCTTTATATAGTGACCCGTTTCACTACAATCATAGCACTTCCTAGGTTTAAATCTAAGTTTGACTTCCTTTATCATGAAACATTTTCCACCCCTAGCATGCATGACTTTATCCGGTTCTTGTGCAGTTATCAAGTTTTAAATCTAATTCCTTATTTTTCAAAGCACTCACAATGGTGTCAGCGTTACATTATCTCTACCATACTTAATAGCGATTTAACATCACCGTAAGAATCGGGAATAGCATTTAAAAGCACAAACGAGCATAATCATCAATATGTTTGTCACATGATCAATTTTATGTCTTGAACTAACTTAGTGAATTCATCCACATTTTCATTAACACCTTTAGACATATTAAGTTTAAAACGAAAGAATCTTTCAATCAGAAACATTTTTGAAGACAAAGACGTTTCAATATACAATTCTTCAAGTTTTGACCACAAATCTTTAGCAGAAGTCATCCTTCCTACTTTTCTAAGAACACACTCAGATAAATTCAAGATAATAGCAGACAAAGTAAGACGATTCATTTGAAATTTCTTTTCTCATCAACTTCATTATCATAAGAATCATCAATTACTTGATAAACACCTTGTGAATTAAAATACATTCCATTTTCTGCGCCAAAACCAAAGTCCGTTTACCATCAAAGGAGTCAAACCATAATTTGCCAAAGAAGACATAATGCCACACAATAAATCAAGAAAAGATTTATCAGCCTTAATGCAGCGGAATACAAATCAGAGAGCAAAAATATTCTCAAGGCAAATAAGATTTTCGATTTAATCACACAGCTAACACACGAGAGACACTTTGGTAAATAGAAACAAAACTCAATCCTACACTGCGCCAATCGGCAGTTTTCTAGAATTTTAAAACTGAGAGGTTTTAGCCGCTTTACTAGAGCGCGATCCTAAGATCAGGATCTCGACTTACCAACTACGACGAGGAAGAACCTTGGCTGTGATACCACTGTTGTGAATCCGGACAGCCTCGTCATCGTCAATGCGCTCCCGGACAGCACCTCCGTCGATCCCGACAGCGGCTCAATGACTCGTTCCTGGCAACTTTCTCGACACCTGCACACAACAAGGAAAGAAGCAACAAAGAAATAAGGAAAAAGAAAAAATTGAGATAGGATTGAATAAACTCGGCTCAGGTGCGGTTTCTCCGTCGTTGCAACACGCATTCATGGTGTCCAAATAGGAGATCATAATCTCGTTGACACAGCAACAACCCACAACCCAAATCCCTAACCTCACCAATAGCTCTCCACAAAGAAGATACTACTACCTCACCAAGAATTCCACAAAGGAATTGATACCAAGAAGCTAAGAATGGAGTCTGACTAACAATATAGAAAAAAACGGCGCCTTACTTCTAATTGATATCTGTATTGATGTCACACTTTCAAACATATTATAACTTACCTATTTATACAAATAAGGGAATGGAATGAGGCGGCAGAAGGTGTATAGGCTTAGGGGAATAATGGGATTTGAGAATTAATGTGTGGACCAACCAAAATCATTACACTTCTAATTCATTATAATTCATTAAAATTCATATATCTAAAAATATTGTAAACTTTTAATTAACTGGAGAAATTCGTAATAGTAGGAGTCTAGCCTAGGTTATCTGGTAACATGAAATATCTGTTAATGATCAGTCTACTTTATTAATTTGGTGGTAGCGGTGCACAAGATGTATACGTACATGTTGCAGAAGCTATAGCTGTCAGTGGTCAAATCCCAAGCTGTTTCCACATTCATTTGAATTCGTATCATATAGTCGCTTTTTTATAAAAGAAACTATTACTTGCATATATTAAGCCGACATAAATAAAATTAAAAAGATATTCTTTATTGGGATAGCTGCTGCCCTGCCTCCTTGCCCAACTCCAATCGCTTTCTTCCTCCCCACTTACAAAAAGTTGCAAAATTGTCTCTACTCGCCAAATAATTTTAGTACTTTGAGAATAAGATATGAACATAAAGTTTACAGTTTCTCAAACTAAATATCAATTTAAACTTTGAATTATATATGTTTTATTAAAAATATCTTAAATTTTTAAAAATATCTATTAAAATCTCAAATTATCATATTTGATACACGTTAAAATCTCAAATTAGGATATTTTTGATACAAAATATGATAGTTTAAGGTTTTAATAGATATTTTTAAAAATTCAAGATATTTTTGATAAAATATATATAGTTCAAGGTTTAAATTGATATTTGTCTCTCTGAAAATAAAAAAGAAACAATTTATTGAGCAACACCGCGTATTTCATAATTAATTTAATATTGTCTGAAAATAAAAAAGAAACAATTTATTGCGCAACACCACGTATTTCATAATTAATTTAATATTGTTTGTCAAATTCATAAACTGATTATTTATCTTTATTGAACGAACAGTTTCTTAATTGATTGTTTTCGTAAATATTTTGTCCGAAACATTTGACTCGAGGACAAATTTATTAATATTTTATTCAACTCTTAAATAGAATAACTCTTGCATATTTCATTACACTCTTCTAAGTCCTGACTGAAACTGATTTGACCTCCAGTCCACTAATTAGTTATATTTCCATCACGCGTCAAAAAGGAAAAGTCATATTTTCTTTAATTTTTGAATTACCTTTCAAAGATCTCCTTTAGAATTAGGGGTGTGTTTGCAAAAGATAATGCTTTTGGTAAAAACTTATTCTAGATTTTATAATACTACATCAGTCCACCAAATTCGTTTCTTGATTTTGATAGCATTAAATTTAATAAATTATAATAAATGTAAAGTAAATGAATATAAAAAAATGGATCATGAGATAATAAATAAATATATTAACGGATAATGAGTGTATCTTTTCAAGATTTAGAATCTTTCAAGGTTTGGATCTTCTTCTGAACCGAGGTAAAAGGTAGGTCATAAGTGGTATTTTTATAAATAAGTAGATATGTTTAAGGTAAAAATGTAAAGTTGATGTTTCTAAAAAATGCAAATGAATTTTTTTTTTGTGGATGTACCAAAATAAATTTAAATGAATGTATTTAATGGACGGAAGAAGTAGTTTATATTTTGAGATAAACATTAGTGTGTGTAATGAATAGCTCAAAAGAATAAACTACACAACCAAAATATATTTTTGACGAGGATAATTCACCGGGTCGGAGCTACTCTGTTAAAATAACTAAAATATTATTTTGCAATTTATAATGGCTTCTAAGTATTATCCGAATCTCTTACTACTATAAGTTAAGGTGTTACACCTCCAACTATTTGTAGTGCCGCCTGTGTCCGTACACAAAAATGAAGCATATAAACACGAGACACGACGACATACAATTTCATATCTTCTACAGACCCCAAGAGTGTAAAGAAAATATCCCAAGAATATTAAAATAAAACATAAAATAAATGTAAAACCCTGGCGTAAGGGTGTAAATTAATTGAATCAAACCAAATATCATGATAAACGAATCGAATTAAAAATGTAATTGCATAATCGAATTAGTGTTTGAATCCCTTTCAAGTATTTTTTCGATTTGTATTAAATTCATATTAATATTTACAAATATTTGTATCTAATCGAATATTCGTTTTAATTTTTGAAGAACGAAGGGTTTTCTTGAATGATGTTTCCAATGATAGATGAAAATCTAAATCTTCTCTCCCTTTCTTTTCCTTATAAATTTTTAATTTGTAAATTTTTATTTTTATTTTACTTTTAGACACACACACTCATAATTATTTGGATGAAAAATATTAGTAACTAATATCTATAAGATTTGTAAAAATGTATAGTAGTTATATTTTGCATTTTTTCTTCTATTCTAATTGTAGGTATATCTGAGATAATAGGTGATTATTTAAATATATATAATGTAATGTATATTAATAAAAATGACATTGTCAATATATTATAGAATATTATTATATAGATTGTAACATATATATTGTATATGTAATAACACGCTTTTGGGAAATTGTCAATGCATTATAGTATATTATAATATAGATTGTAATACATATATTGTATATATAATAATATCATTTTAGGACGGTTCAGTGGTAAAGTTAATTCCTATGATCAAAAGGTCACAAGTTCGAACATCACTAATGCCCTATGCATCTGAGCCTGTCACATTTAATTTTACAAGCATGATTTACTCGTTATGTGTGGTTTGCAGACTATTTTTCAAGTGTGGTTTACTCGTCATATACGATTTACAGACTATTGCACAAAGAGCGTGAGGTTTACTAAGTATGTACCGAAGGTAGCAGTTGCGGGTTTTGCATGAATTCAAAAGGCAAAAAATAATATAATATATTAAAATATAGATTATGACACATGCATTGTCAATGTATTATAGTCGAGTCTCAAATAGTTTGAGAATAGCTTAGTTCATTCACGACCCTAATCATAGCAATGCAGCAGGCTATGGAGAAAAATATTAATAAATTCTTTATTTTATATTATGATTATTATGTTTTTATCTTGTTATAAATGTGCAACTAAATATTTATGATTATTAAATCAATATTATATATATGAGCATTTAATCGAATATCATGATTTTAAATTTTTATTCGATAACTAATTGAATCAAAATATATTTATATTTATATTTAAATCATAATATTTTGAATTTGAGTATCGAATATTTAAATTGAATATCAAATCAAAATTATTGGATTTATATACATCCATACACTACAATATATATCAAACATATATTTTTTATACCTAGGGAAATTCGAATAGGACTTATTTGTATTCCCATTTAAATATGAGTAGATAAAAGCAAATTGTACTGTACAGTCTGCTGCTGCTGCTTGTGCTACTTCGGACCGCAGGTTAAGCATGTTTTAAAATTCATACAATCCAACCAACCGCCTGTCTCTCTCTCTCTATATGGCCGGTGCTTGCTAATATACATACATCCACAAATATCTATTCCTTCCTAACTTCAATCATTCTCTCGTTTTTCCGTCGGAAAGAAGAAGAAAAAAAATCACTCTCTCGTTTAAAGAGTGAGTCGCTCAACAGTTTCTCTCAAGAATATTCAAACAAATTTCTGTTTTAAGAAAAGATTTCATCTTTGTCCTATCAATCGATCCTCTTCTACTCTTAGGTCGCCATGAGTAAACAGGATATGTTGAAGGTTCAGGTGCTATTTTTATTCTCATTCAATTTTACGCTTTTCTTAGCTCAAAACCTAGTAAATTCATACACTTGATAACTCTCTCTCTCTCTCTCTCTAAAAAGAAATTACATTTCTTTATCTTAACTCATTTGTTGTTGCTAACTGCAGACATGTGTTTTGAGAGTGAATATACACTGCGAGGGATGTATGCACAAGGTGAAAAAGAAGCTGCAGAAGGTTGAAGGTCAGTTTAATTGCTCTAGTTTTAATTAATTAATAGTATATTTCAATTTCTTATTTTGAGGGATATTGGGTGAAATTTGAAATATGATGAAAAAATGCAGGAGTGTACAAGGTGAGTATAGATGCGGAGCAGGGAAGGTGATGGTGTCGGGGAATGCGGATCCGGCGAGCCTAATCGCGAAGCTTGAGAAGGCGGGCAAGCAGGCCGAGCTGTGGGGACCGCCGCAGAAGGGTGGCGCGGCGATGCCGTTTCCGATCTCGGCCGACCAGCTGAAGAAGTTCCAGATGGAGAGCTTCAACAAGAATAATCAGAAGAAGGGAAATCATGAGCCGCAGCTGATGATGAAGAATGGATTCGTTCAGCTTCCTTCCAAGAAAGGAGGCGCCAAGGAGGAGAAATTTCCGGCCAAGGACCACAAGTCGGTCAGATTCGACTTGTCGGAACACGAAGACGATGATGATTACGACGATGAAGACGATGATTTCGATGATGAGTTTGATGAAGAGGACGAAGACGATTTCGAGGATGAGTTTGGCGAAAGGGATGTCCACAGTAAGCCCCTTGTGAAAGGGGCGGTTGTTGGCGGCGGCGGACAGAAGGCCAGTAAGGCGGTTGGAAACCCTCATAAGGGCGATAAAGGGGGTGGTAAGGATGGAAAAGAGAAGAAGTCCAAGAAGGGCGGCGGCGGGGGGATTGATATGTTTATCAAGGGTATGTTGAAGAAGGCCGGTGGGAAGAAGGGGAAATCGGATAAGAGTAGCAAGAAGGGGGAAAACAAGAAAGAGGAAGGCGGCGGCAAGAAGGGTGGTGGAAAGAAGGTTGGATTTGAGTTGGGAGATGGTAAAAAGTGGAAGAATGATGATGGTTGGAGCAAGAAAGCAGGGGAGAATTTTCATGGAGGTAAACACCAGCAGCACAACCAGCAGCAGGCTTTCAATGAGATGAAAGCGAATCATAAAGGAGGCGGTGGCGGTGGCGGTGGAAGGAATATGGAGATGATGGGGCAGATGGGGGGCTTTCCGGCGGTGGCGGGGATGCCGGCAATGAACGGCGGGGGCGGTTCGCGGGGGCTGGACCGGGGAATCCGTACAGCCAACAACAATACATGGCGCAGATGCAGCAGATGATGATGATGAATCAGCAGCGCGAGAATGGCCATGGCCACGGCCACGATGCGGCCTATCATCCGATGGCTTACGCGAGGGCGCCGCCCGCCATGAGCTATGGACCGCCACCGCCGCACATGGGCTACGGAGGGCCGCAGCCGATGGGGTATGGAGCGCCGGCGGCGTCAGGGGAGTACGCTCATATGTTTAGTGATGAGAATACTGATAGTTGCGGTATTATGTAAATTTTTGGGGGGTTTTGCAGTGGTTAATTATGCTTTGCCACGAATATTATCGAATGTATTTTATCAAGATTTTAGTGTTATGAAGTAGCAAGGTTGATTAATTGTTCTTCTAAAAAAAAAGACGGGGTTGATTAATTGTTTTCGTGCAGGGATGTTATGATTTGGGGTTTTTGAGTATGGAAGGGAATTGGGATAATTTCTTTTTTTCTTTTTCTTCTGCCAAGAATTGGGATATTTGATTAAATGCTACTACTAGTATTTACTCTCTCCCTGTTTTGTCCGTGACAGCTTTAAATATATATACGGAACAACCAGAAACAGCAAATGTCGCGGATAGCTGTTTTTGATTATTGCATCTTTTTTTTTAATTATTATTTATATACAATTCTTTTTACAGCTTGATTTTGGATGGATTGTTCAATTTTGAAAGTGTGTGACGCTCCCATTTATTTGGTTTTGTGCACATGCTGGATTGGGACGTTGGGATGGTTGCTTTGTTTGTGTGTGTCAGTGTGTGTTTTCTTTTTTTGTTTGGTTTTGTGTGTCATCTGCTCTTTAGACTCGTGAAATATTATTTTTGACTTGCTGCACAATAGAATGAAGAATCTGTTCTACAATCGATAAAATAAAATCTGTAGGTACTAATCGGACCATCGATAATGGAATATCAATGATTTGTTTCCAGGGGATTGATAGAACTGTAAGATATTTATAATTGCTTTATAAGCAGAGGTGCTATTACTTTTAGAATATATAAAATAAAAGATTCGACCTTTAAAGTTTTATAACAAATCTGTTCTCGGTGAAAACTTCCAATAATAGAATAATGAGATGACACACCGAAATCACACGCATAAATATACATTGATTTTTTTAGAAAATGAGATGAATTTGGAAATATAAATAAAATTAGGGGAAATAAGATATATCGGTGTTCAACTTTAAAGCATGGATAAAATATCGTTGTTGGTTGTGGGTTTGCCGAATTGGCATCTTGATTAGAATATTCATCCTCGATAATTGGATGCTACAGACTAGAGTCTTATGCACTATATCTTCATCAAGGATGATGACATGCGTAAAGTTGTGGGCTTCCAACTATTGAAATCAATTAGATTTATCACATGTCATAATCCTTAATTAAGATACCGTGCATAGAACTATAAGTATCATTTATCCTCTACGTATAACATGGAATTGATATGGCAAACACAACTCAAAATTATACTAAACCCTGATTGGTTAGCGGAAATGAAAGATCACGAATTGCATTGACTGTGCCATTCAATAATCATAAATTATTATAAAAGACAACCTGCAACACTCCCAAATCTTGTTCACATTAATAAGCTAATTTTCATAGTCAACGACATTGCACAGCTCGAACCAATGAGCACTTCTTTTAAATTAATATTCTGAATTCTATTTGAACTCTTATTCGCGGTATATCGATCTCGATTTGTACAATCATAATTAGCTAAAAATATATTAATTTTTATTCAGATTGTTTTTGTGGTCAATCTCATTCCTTACATATATACTCTCTTTAGTGTCATATTCTTACTTTTTTTTCCTGATTTCTAATTAATGCTATAGTTTGCATTTTGAGAGCAAAATTATGTCATCATTCACATTTTACTCCTATTTAATATTTTGGAACTTGTAATAAATTGTGTGTATGCATTTAACATAATAATTAATAAAGTTATAAATATAAATTTCTTTATCTTTTAGTATGTATAATTTGATGACTAAGAATACTTATAAATAATAGAGAGTATCTTGCATGGAACACTCGAACCCCTAATAAATTTCATGCCTCAAAAAAAGAAAGACCTACGTTAAAGTTATGTTGACGGTTGAAGAAGCCATGAAAACTGCTAATAATTTTTTAAATCAGATAAGAATTGAATTATGCCCTTCCAACCGCCCCAAAAAATGATAATACACAAATTTAAAAATGAGCTGCCATTTTTTTTCAATATAACTGTGGCCTTTTTTTTTTGGTCCCTTCAGTCTGCGCCCCGATTTAGAAGTGTTGGCCAAAAGTTTGATAATTTACAAACTAATTATCTCTAACTGTATTACAAATTTCTATCTTTATAATAAATATTATTAAAATAGTAAATTTAATATTTACCCGCTCTAATAGTAATAAATAACAATGAAAGGTATAGAACACTTCGTTCATTGACGATTATAGCTGGCCACGGTTCCGGTTCCTTCATGGCCGGAACCAAAACCGAACCGTGAAATATACGGTTCCGGTTCAAGAACCGCGGTTCGGTTACATCAGATTCGGTTCCGGTTCTAAGGGAAAAGAACCGCCTTTTTTGGTTTTTCGTTCGATTATGATTCATGCTTCGTTGATTATCGATACAAGTTTAATCGTAAGACAATTCAAACTTCAAAGTGTAAAATGTAAAAATACTTGAGAAAGTGAGAATGAGATTGTTTAATTTTATTTTATTTATAAATCCTAAACCCTTGGATATCACAAATCGATTCCAATGACCGAGCCTCGTTAAAACCTCGTGAGGAAAAGAGTACTGTCTAAGCATTTTCGAGACGACTACATGTTGTCAAAATCGAAATCGTCATCGAACTCATCCGTTTCTTCAGAGGCATCGGTGTCGGTTTCGGCTTCGGTGGTGCTGAAGTGTAGTCCTTGAGCAATACTTGTACTTCAATTCTTCATTATCATGTGACATTGTTTATTATTGTCATATATAATATTTGGTTTTTTAATTTAATATTTAATTTAGGTAGTTTAACTTTGAAATTTCCAATTTATAAGTTAAAAAACAAAATTTACTCATCATCTCCACGACACATTCACTCAAATAATTAGTATACAATTTACATTACAATTTACAAGTATAATATTGAAACATAAAATGAAATTAAATTTTTTTAAAAAAAATACACGGTTCCATACGGTTCCGGAATCGAATCACGGTTCCTTGTCCTAGATTTCGAACAGAACCGAACCGCGGTTCCACCGGTTCCTCAAACAGTTCGGAACTCGCTTGTTCGATTCCGTTCGATGGACACCGACGATGAACAAGTACGCATAGTCTGTCTTCAAAAATATGTTATTTATCAGGTTTTCTCCATAGAAAGTCCTCTCCATATCTATATACGTATAAAGAGAGATTACAGATTTGTTTACACCGTTGATTTGAATATTTTTCATTTTAGAGTTGCTAATTTGCCATGGGATATTGGTTTTGATTTTTTCCATAGAAAGTCCTCTCCATATCTATATACGTATATGTCGTTATTTTTTCCCTAAAATTATCTAGCTTGGCAATTTGCCATGGGATATTGGTTTTGATTTTTGTCAAATTTTAGGTACCCATGAATGGTTTGTTTAACGTAATTCTTCTGACCTAGTATTCGTTTTGGTTTTGATTTTTGGTTAGGGCTCACACATTTTTCAGGCAGTTCTTCTTTGACTTAGTAAAGTTTTGGTTTGTGTTTCTTTGTTTTGCCCCCCAATTTTTATCCGCATGCGTAAAAGTAACTAACTCGCTTGGTAGCCAAAATAAGATAGGTTGAGATAGATAAAAGTAAGATATGTATTGTAGATAATGTGAGATTGGTATTATATATTATTGTTTGGTAGATAAGATATAAAATATAGATAACATAAATTACTTGTTTGGTACACTAAATTCAAATCTAGATTAAACAATAAATTTACAATTTTACCCTTCTTCTTCTTGATTCCCCTAACTCACAACCAACCTTACACGATAAAATAAGTTTCAACCAAACACCACTTAAACCTAATTCTTTTGTGAAATCAAATCAATTCCAATAAAATTGATAAAGGTAATAAAATAGAGAAAAGTGGGAGTACTATTGTGTGTGCAGAGAGAGAGAAATGGATAAGAGTTGTGTATGCAGAGAGAGAGAGAGAGGGGGGGAGAACGTGCAGTGTGTGCAGAGAGAGAGAGAGGGAGAAATAGATGGGTTGTGTGTGCAGAGAGAGAGATTGAGAAATAGATAAGGGAGGATGGAGAGAGAAAGGGGGCAATGTACAGAAACAAAAACACCTTCTTCTTCTCGGTGAAGGTGTGGGTGAAGTGAGAAACAAATCATTACAAATAAAAATCAAATGCTATAGAAAAGGGTAAATTTGTCCACTGCTTGATTAATCTGGTTTACTGTTGAATAAAGCTTGCATATTAGAGGCTGACCTTGAGTTGTGTTTCCTAAGTGCTTGTTTGGTAGGAGGGATAAGATTATGCAAGATAGATTGTTGCTAAGATTACGATTGAGATCTGTTGGCTATCTCACTGTTTGGTGGCCGTTGTATAAACCTGGATAAAATAGTAGTGTTGTTTGATACCCAAGTTGAACATGTTGATTAACTTTCAATCGGACAGATTTACCCTTACATCACCATGTATACGCAAGCAAAGAAACAATAACTACACTCCCAACATAGCGACTTCTTAAGTCAAAAGACATTCACAACTGAAAGAACTATAAAGCATACCCATCAATATCAGAACAATCATTGCAATCAGAGACATAAGATGACAAAATTCATGAAAGAGAACATAAGAAAGATCATTTCGCTACATTGTTTCCGATTAACCAAAACCATAATGTATAACACTTCTCAAACTTTTACACATTGAAACACCCTCATAATAACTAAAAAGGCCAAGTCCGCAAAAAATCGAATCCTCTAAAATCCCAAGTCATTATTTGCTAGAATGCTTGGCTTTAGTGTGGGATTCCAAAGCTTGCTTCAACCAAATGACTTGGTGCAGCTCTTGCACAAGACCGATCCTCCAGTTGTGGTTGTTCTTGATTTGGCTTGTTGGCGAGTCTTCCCACCGCTTTGTCGGGTGAGGTGTGGCTACATGACCAACAACCTTCTTTCCATATGAACCAAAAATAAAACATATATTAAATCAAGTACACAACTACAACACCAAAAAGTAAAGTTAGAAGTCGAGACAAGATGAGCTTTGGTTTACGGGGGTCACTTTGGCCTTCTTGTCTTGCACGGAGTTTGGTAGCAGATTCCACTGACCCGCTTCTTGCTTGACTCGGGCTTAAATGAGAAAAATCAAGTTAATACACGATCTACACATCACAAGAGAAAAACATAACATGTTTTACCTTCTTGGTGTCTCTTCATCCTCTCACCGATTCATCGAATCGAATCATCCTCATCCCGCATTTGTCTAACTAATTAATCAAGTCTTTGCACAAATTTCGGTCTCAAAATTTCAAAATCTAGTTGACAACTTGGTATAGAACGATGAAAATAAAAGACAAGAGTATTATACAATCAATCGATAACTCAACATAACAAATTTACCGAATATGCCATAGAAATCATAAAATTGAGCAAGTAATCATCATTTATCATCAAGATAAATACACCAAAACTATAAAACTACATCTATTATCATTCCTAGCTAGTTACATTCTAGTCAATATTGACATAAATGACGCCAGAAACCCTAAAAAGGGTCGAAATGTTCATGAACAAGTAATTACAACAGATGCAAGCAAATAACAATCACGCATAAAATAAGCAAACTTTCGATCACAAATGTTGCTCTGTTGTGGTAAAGCATTCTCGTGATTCATATTTTATGGTGAATAACAATCCAATAATATCTTTGAAATACCGACGCAAATGAACATAACCAGAGCGAACGAAAAATAAAAAGAGCATGCGAAAATGAAAATCGAAACAGTGCATAGACAAGCATAAAATAAAATAGAACCAGGAATACGAGACACTCACCCCAAAACTCCATTGCTGAAAATGCGAAGAAAAATGCGAGAGTGGCGGGGTTTAGAGAGAGAGAGAGAGAGAGAAATGTTTTCTTTGATGTTGCCGTGTGGTATGGAAAAGGGCATCGATCTTCCCCTGGTATCAAATACAGTGGAGGGTACAATAATCATTTTCTTGTGTTAGGGTTCAGATAGATACCTAAACTGGCGACAACCGAGAGATGGGTATACATAAGCGAAACAGTAAATTGAAACGGGCCCTTCAAATAAAAGCGGGCTCCCAAGATAGGAATGTAGTTTACCAAACAAGCACATAAGCCAAGATACGTTTCCTATCTTGGGTTTATCTTATCTACCAAACGGGCCCTAAAGAGAAACAGTATTTTATAAACGGGCTTTGTCCAAAACCGGGCCTGGAAGCTTAGTAATATAGGGTACCAAACAAGTGGATAATGACTGATATGTTCACTAGCTAGGCCTTATCTTGGCTACCAAACGAGTGGATAGGCTACCAGATGATTTGCTTATTTCCACAGTGTCTCTATTGCCGGCAGGACTGTTCATGACAAAAACGGGCCCTGATGTGAAATAATAAACGGGACCTTTCATCAATAACTAAAAAACGTAATATAATATTCATAAAAATATTATTAATATAAATAATGACATCTTCTAGCTTTTTACTTACACTATCATTTTTCAAGATTTTATAAGTTATATTTTTTAATACACAAAATTATCAAGCCATTTAATCTTTATTGCGATATCGACGATTTCAGATATGTTTCCTTAATTTTGAGAAATTGCTCTCAGTTGATGCTACATTAATATGCATAGTCAACAAGATTCTATAGGCAAATTGCAATATTTGGATAATATGTTTATTATATACTAACCCTAACCATTTTCGATCTTGCACCTCACAATTATTTATTTTTCTAATATAATGAGTAAAAAATACGTAATTCTTGTTTTTCAAATTTGGGCCCCAAAAATTTCTTAAAAATATGTCATTGCTGGAAATGATGCTAAATTGATGGTGAATAATTATAATAATTTTTATATATGTATAATGAATTAATTTTCAGATTTTAGGGACCATTACTTAATTTTCTAATATAATAAGATAAAAAATATCTAAATATATATTATTTCTGAAATGGCCCCGAAAAATTTCTTAAAAAAAATATTATTGCTGGAAACGATGCTAAATTGATGATGAATAATTATAATATTTTTTATATATGTATGATGAATTAATTTCTAGAATTTAGGGTCCCAAAATATTATGAAAAAGAAAGTCCCTATTAGATTTCAAGCACAACGCTTTTGAATAACAGAATAAATGTTTTACCTATGTACCACAGAAGCTACGTTAGTCATTCTTAGTAATAAATACATAAGGGTATGTATTAAATTTTTGGGCCCTGAGTAACAGCCTAGGGCCGGGCCTGATTGCCGGTGAAGGACCAATGTCCTTGCACGCTAATGCCGACACTTTGGGTTGATAATCATCTTCTCAAATTTTATGGATCTGATAAGTCTAATGCACTAGAGAGTGATTTCCATAGATGGGAGCATTGTAAGTATGGGTGAGATTCGGTTCGGTTTCGATTAACCGAAACCAAAATTTTGGTTAACCGAAATCGAAATCAACCGAAATAGCTAACCGAAACCGATACCAACCGATTCGGTTAGTAGGTTCGGTTAGCGGTTAATCAAAATTAATTTTTTTTAAAAAAAAAATAAAAAAATATATAAAATACAAAAATTAACCGAAAATAATCGAAATAACCGAAAATAATTGAGATTAACCGAAAATAACCGAGATTATTTCAAATATTACATAAATTATAATATTAAATTAAATAATTTTTACTTAATAAATAAATAAATTAATAAATTAATTAATTAATTTCGTTAATCGGTATAACTGTCGGTTAATCGGTTATACCCGATAACCAAATTCACTTGAAGTGGTAATCGATACCGACTGAATCGAAAAGTCGGTTATCGGCACCGATAACCGACTTTTTCAGTTTCGGTTCTAGGATTAACCGAAAATCGATACCCGTTTAAGCACCCCTAATTTTCAGAGTATGAGTTTGCAATTTTGGTTAATAGCAATGCATGCTAGGAAAAAACTTATATGCATTCGAATATACGGTACTTTTATATTAATTAAATCTAATTAAGATTTCTATATATGTTTACCAATCATAATTAAGATTTAGAGGCGTTTGGATGAGCTTATAAGGTGTGAAAATAAGTTACAATAACTTATAAGCTTTCAAAAATAAGTTATTCAATCTAGACTTATTTATTCATGATCTCGTAAACAACAATTAATTTACGAAAATAACCCTATTATAGTTTGATATTTCTAATATATAGCATTCCAAATTCATATGACCTCAATTTTCTTTCTCTAACGGATGCATTGTGTCATCTTGTTTCATGAAGCTAAGGTAGCTATTTTTTCCACATAATATGTTGATTAGATAGCCAAGGTGTTGGTGAAATTGGGATTTCTACAAAGGATAAAGAAGTTAGTGGTTCATATTAAGGTGAAGGCTGGGGGAAGAAGATGTTTTTTCAAGGTAAAAACTTGTTTATATCCAAATGTACGGTACATTCACCCCAACTAGAATTCATCAATCTCAATTAGAGTTTATTAATCCCCAATTAAGATTCATCAATCTCAATTAGGATTTATTAATCCCCAACTAAGATTTATTAATTCCCAATTAAGACTTATTAATCCTAAATTAGAATATAATTAGAGTTAATAAATAAATAAAAGAGTTGGGGCGGCCGCACCCAAGACCAACTCTTTCCTCAATGCTGCGACTCGCATCCTTATGGAGGCACGATTACGTGAAATCGTTTCTAAGTTCAGTCTTTCCTATTACTAATCAACTTTTAAGTAATATTAATTCTACCAATTTAAAGATAAGTGTGGATTTAGAATCATATGTAATTTGTTGGCAGGTGGATCCTTCCTATAAATCAAGACGACCACGGGCTCCAAGACTTTTTATATTAAATGGTGAAAAACATTGTTCAATGGTTTTTTCGTTTTGGAACCTTAAATACTTTTTTTTGTGTATTTTCTTAGATAATTGTTTGAGTGCGTTTTAGTGATTGTTAACTATATGGTGGGAAAAATATGTTTGAAATTCAGTATCTCATAATTAATGTCCTAATTTGTGTTCCACTTTTAATTTTTTGATATTTTTTCGTATTTTTTAATTTTAATTTTATATGCTTTAGTTTTATTAGGTTTTTATTATTTAATTTAACTTTTATTAGTTAATAATTCATTATTATGATTGATAAATCTAAAATTAGGGTATATAATTTTTTAAAAATTCAATTTTTTAAATAAAAGTTATTTATGATATAAGATTATGATAAACTTTACTTTTATAAAAAAATATTATTAAAATAAAAGATATAATAGTGAGACACCGTGTGACATGTAAAAACTGTGGGACACTAGGTTTGTTCTCGGAAAAACAAGGCTTGATTGTTAAAATCTTTTACTTTGCAACAATATTGTATGATCACCTATGATACATAGAATACAAAGGAGATTATTGATTTTAGTTCAAATAGTTGGGAAAAAAGAGACATAATTAGTTTTGAATTCCATTCATTTGTAATTACAAATTTCGGAAAGCTAGGAGTCCAAAACATAGTGCGGTTGGTGGTTTGTTGCATCGTATTCGTAAAGAAGCATAAAACCTTTTTTTTACATAAAGACATTTATTTTACCATTCTCAAAAGTACCAATGGAGAAAAAATATTGATCGTCCATTGCTTGGGTGCAAGTAGCACCTAATGAAGTGAAGAAAAAAGAATAGTTAGTGTGCGTGTGTTGGCCTAGTGATAGAGTGGTTAATATCCGATGTCAAAGGTATCGGATTCGAGTCCACCGTGATACGACTTTTAAATTTTTGTATTAAATTGATAAAAAAAAAGAAAAGAAAAGAAAAAAGAATAGTTCTCAAAAAAAAAAAAGGAAAAAAATGAAAATAAAGAAAACGAAAATATGGAACGAATATAAGAAAGCCGTAACCCCGGATATCGAGTCGCCATCAAATAGCAAAACCCCCCAAATTCTTGTCCGAGTTTTTTTACTCTTCGAGTCTTGAATTTGAGCAGAAACACACACACACACACACACAGAAACAATGCACTCTTTTGGGCAGAGAGCCAATGTCTTGCTAACCTTCGCTATCACCCTCCTCGCGTTAATGTGCGCCATGGCCTCCGTTTCCGACAGCTTCAATTCTTTGTCTCCGGACGCCCAAGTCCAAGTACGCTGCATTTACCTCGCATTCCTATATATATTTTTGCGTGTGTTAATGAAATGTTTGATATTTGTTTTTTCTGGATTTTTAGGTCGTGAAAATTAATTGGTTTCAGAAGAAACCTGCTGGTGATGATGAGGTAGTTTGATTCTTTCCCTTGCTCAGTTGTTTTTGCCTGTTATCTGTACAAATTCGATGGGTTTTGAGTTTGCTTTATGTAAATTGTAATAAATGCATCTTTCTTTATTTATCTGAATCTGAACTGGTCAGAGTATAGGAATGTATGAAAGTTGTCTATCTCGTTGCTTCCATGGATAATCCACAAGGTAATGTTTTTAATAATTCAGTTGTTCTTGAGCAATACTTGGGAAATGCCTTGGCAAAATAATGCCTTTTCGTTTTATTTTATTTTGACCTGGAATTATTTTAATGCACCTACCTGAACTTTTTTCCTTATCATAGCACACTCTTGTGCGTGTTTCATATCTCAAGTTTGATATTATTGTAAATTGCATTTCTTAGCCATTCCTTTCCTTTCTAAAGAGTATAGTTTACACTCCAATTCACTTATCTTTCATGAAAATGGTTGGTTTATGGAGGACACTATTTGGAACGAGATTGAGAGGGAAGTGAAATTCAGCCTTTCTATGGTAGTTTGCTTTCACCTGACGGGCTAGTTTTGTTTTAACCAAGGATCCACCTTGGAAAGATACCGAAAGGGGGATTTCACCAGGGACCTGTAGAGTAGATGCAGAACCTAGTATTTAATAGATCATTTGAATTAAAAGAAATTTGATTCGGGCAATATGTTGGAAGCCCCTCAGACGGTTACAAAATGTGTTCGCTGAAGCAGATTTCATCCTTGAATTAGTAATTCATCATTTGCTTCCAACTCCGGGAGTATTATCCATTGAGATATAGTCGGGTTCAACAATTTAGAGGTTTTAACTAATCCATGTTCTCTATCAGTATTACTGGAAACATTAATGAGCATGGGATTAATTAGTGATTACATCAGATACATCATCCACAAGAAAATTCCCTGCTAAAAGCTTGTAAATGAGCCGGGAAATCTCATTAATCTTTCAGTTCGGTTTCTATGTTTCTAGAAGAATTATTACCTTTTGTTAATTTTTTATAGAAACGTAAGTCTGATGTACGAATCCAATGTTCATCTCCACGACACATTGCTAGACAGCCTAGACTATCTGAAAATGATTGTGCCTAATTTTTGGCATCAGTCATTTTTACGATATACCTAGTTAAGCTGTATCAGTAGGCATAATCGTTATGTAATCTAGGGAATAATGATGAGAATTATGGGGATGGGATATCCTGCTTATTATCTCTATGTACTCATTCCTGTTTAATTTGAGATACATGAAAAGCTTGAGTCTTTCCCACCTTCCTACCTACTTCAACCAAGGAAATTTAAACAATTATGAAAGAGATATTGGAACCACCTTTTTTCTGTTTTTCTTCTCTTATATGTTTCCCTTTCCATTCTTCACCCATTGACCCTCAGGGCTTTAGTGCCTGTCTTTTCAGTTGACATAACAAACACATGACCTGTTTCAAAGTTTGTACCCTTAAGACTGATACACTAAATATCACAAATTAATTTAGACTATCATACAAAATTGTGGGCATCTGATTTTCCTACTTTGAGAAACAACTAAAGTTAAAAGTGAACCTAGACGAAAGTTCATACATAATTGTTTTAATGAGTTTGTTACGTTATGCAGGTTAGCCTGTCACTGAATATATCAGCAAATTTAGAGTCATTGTTCACGTGGAACACAAAGCAGGTATGTTGGCATGTATCACACTGTTTAGTCTCTACATTCCTCTAGTGTGATCAGAGTATGCTCTTGGTGATTGTCAGTTTCTAGAAGAGGTATTTTGAGTTCTTTTGTTTGTGAACTTGTTCGCTTTTCTTCATATTGTCTACTCAGTTTTCATTGGCACGAATATGGAACATCAGAAAATCAATTCTGTGTTTTGATGCCCAAAGATGTTTTATTATGTAAATGTAATTAATCTAGAATCTAACAGTGCCCAACATTGCCACTATATGTAATTTTGAACTTCAACTGGCGGTGAAAAGGTGTTTTACTTTGCGCCTCCTTTCTTTATCCTTTGTTTGAGGCTCCTGTTTATTGACAGGATTGAAGAATAAAAGAACTTAAAAATCAAGAGCCCACTACTTAATCTTCAAATACTTTGCAGGTGTTTGTATTTCTTGCTGCAGAGTACGGAACCCCCAAAAATGCGCTTAATCAGGTTTGTGAATCCATAAATCCATCTCTACACATATTCCAACTATTTGCCTATGGTTTATCGTGTTCTGAGTAACTTTTACATTATTATTTCTGGTATTCAATAGCATTCTCTAGTATCATCTTTCATCCAATTCTTGTTGAAGTGGATGTGCTTATATTTCTATTATGATATGTCCTTTCGATGCGTGCAATACTGTTATTTATGTATTCTTTCCTCTTCTCAATGGTAGTCTTATGAAAGCATACAAAAACCTCAGCAGTTTTTTGTGTGTAAATTATGCTATTATATGTTATTTAATATTCAGGCATAAACCTGGTTTTAGAATTCTAATGGAACTTATTCAAGCTAGACTATAATCTAATTTTGAGAAGACCCTTGATATCCCCTCTCCCAATCAAAAACAAAATGTGGTTGGCTGTATGTGTGCTCTGCTACAAATACCTGATTGTGATGCCTTGTAGAATATCTAAATAACCAAATATGATTTGTTATAAAAAATCGACCACTGCTAGTAAATATTGATATAATAATCATTATAGAAATACTGAAAGACTTAAAATTAATTTCAAGTATAAATTAGAAAATGTACAATCTAACACTAATATGTTGTATCCAAAATAATAATCTAAATGATCGAAACAAATGTGTAGATGTAATATTTTAATTTCATAAATCAACTTTCTTATATAATCCTTCCTGATTGCATTATAAAATTACAAGTTATATTTAAATATAAATATCAATAAAAGTATCATAAATCTTATTGATCAATGAATTCACTTCCTCAAGACCTTGGCCGTAGTTGCTTCCTCTTTTAGCAAAGGTTCTACTATACTCTTGAGGAAAATAACTGAAGTTGAGTCCTAGTATGGTATTTTTCTTGGGTTATTCAAAGTTTACATGATCTACACTATCTGAAGACGTAGGAAGTAGTTCTTTTTAGGTCATAAAATTTAGTAGTTTGATGTTTTTGAGTTCCAGATGAAATCTTGAAAGTAGTCTACTTGGTTGCGGTAATTTTCTATTCACAATCAAGTGCTGTGTGTGTATATGTTCCTTATTCAAGATCTGTCTGTGTGCTGTGCTAAATCTGTTTGAATGTACAGATTTCCCTATGGGATGGTATCATACCTTCCAGAGAAGATGCAAAGTTTTGGATTCATGTATCTAACAAATATCGGTTTGTTGATCAAGTGAGTGATATGATGATCTCTTTGGTGGTTTTCCCTGTTTGCTACTCTTGGTGATATTTAGAGATCCCTTTTGTTTGTAGGGAAGCAATCTGCGGGGTAAAGAATTTAACCTAACGTTGCATTGGCATGTGATGCCGAAGACGGGCAAGATGTTTGCTGACAAAATAGTTATGAGTGGCTACCGTTTGCCACAAGCATATAGGTAGACAAGCATTGGCGTATCCACAATTTGGGTTACTAACTCAATAGATGAGGTGCTGCACTTGCCATCTGTTTTGCTTTGGGAAAGAAAAAAGGATATGCTGTTGATTTTTGTGGAAGAAAAAAAAACTATAAATTAAGTGTATTACATAACTAAACAACGATCACTAACGGACTTCAAATATTTGGTGTAATTTTTGTCGTACCGAACTATATATAATGTTACTAGGTTTTCAGTTATCAATTTGTGCAAGTATAATTTTTATCTGATTTAAAAAAGAAAGGGACGTACTAAATTAGATGATGATTGGGTGTAAACTGGATTGGCAACGTCAAATTATCAAATTTAATGTTGACTAGGCCTTTATCGTGGTGCTACAATGAGAATATGCTGCATCTACTCTAATTAAACTTTAATCGTGATTAAGAAATTCTAATTAGAAATTAATGAATTCTAGTAGGGGATTAGTGAATCCTAAATGTTGTGGATGCACAAAACATTAGGATGTACACAAATTTTAGCCTTGTTAGTTTTGTATCAAAAGCTTCAAATTTTCATTTAGTTTATAGATTTTATTTAGAGGAATTCGGGCTGTTAAAGTAACATTTACTCAGATCATTCTAAACCACAGTATTGTTGATTGAGATTTGAGCTGCAGCTAAACTCTATCAACTAATATGTGAATGACAAGATCAAATTGCACCGTAGCCTCAGAATCATGGAAATTTCAGTCCCTACTTTGATTTGTCTTTGCACTTCATATTCCGACTGCAGCACACACCAAATCTGAATACAACACCAAACTATACGCGATCTTTTAAAGCAAAACAGACGATATGAAATAGAGAATCTTTGCTGTCATACATTAGAGCATGAAATCTCGACAACCAAAAGTAATGCAGAGGAATATCATGGCAGTCAGCAAGGTTCAAGGATTATCCAACAGCTAGGCTTTGACACAATGTGGTAAGATATGGTTAGGACAGGCAAACCTTATTAGATCTTACAACATCGTACAAGACTGCAAAATGATGAGCCACCATTCGGGTGACACCAAAAACATGCCCCGAAATGGCAATCTCTGAACTACTTTGTCACGAGTTATATATACATAGGCTGGTGATAGGAGAGAAGGAAGAGGTTGTACACGTCTAACTTGTGTATCTCCTTGGAATTGCTGAGGGTCGACTGGACCAGGCAGCTTGAAAGAGATGCAGGAGGGCCCAGGCCGGCAAAGATTCTGACTTCGCATCTCAAATACTTGGGTTCTTCCACCGATCACTGTCACTCCTTTGATAATCACTGCACCATCACAGTTAAAATCCCCTGCAATGTTTCATTTCAAGGTTCGTGTTAATGAACCTAAATATGATAGCTGTGGAAGGGAGTGAATTAGGGTTTAATTACCTGAGTGTGCCGCTTACATAAATAGATGGCATCAGGTTTTCTTAATCAGTCAAGAAATCACTTCGTTAATTATGTGAATGCTCAAAATTCTGCCAGGAATAGATAGGGCTCCTCGGCTTCCCCAATATATACCAGTCCTAGAACTGGTCCCAGATTTCCTGTTGCAGCAATTCCAGTCAGAGCAGGACCACCGTTCGTCGAACTGAACCTTCCAGCGTAATTCGAATACTTCCATGAATGTACTCAAGCAGCATAGATCGGTTCTGCCATTCTCATTACATTTGTGTTTATCTGTGAGCAGGCTCGTCGTTGTAAGGTACTGTTGGACGCCTTCAGTGCGTCTTTGCAAAACAGACTTTCGGGGGCTTATTTCCTTGAGATCGGGGGCGAAATAGGCTCCCACGATCAGGTATAGGAGAAAGTGCTGATCGGCTGTCAACAAGACATACCACATATTTTCCATTTCTCAACCTGCAGAATCGGATATCCGAGTTTCACTATAACTAGATGCAATAATTTATCAAAAACTAAAGACCAATTCATTAGCAAGAAATAAACAAGTCAAACGATTCTAATAGTCCTTGTGAAAAATGTGCTAACCTCCTTGATCTATCATTTGGGTTTCAGATAGCAAATCAAAAGAAATGAGATTCTAACGGAGCAAAACAAGTGATACTACTAAGAATGCCAAACAAGATCCATTTTAAATATCCTATAACCTTCATAATATTATGGCACATAGTAGCTCATGCCAACTTTATACAATAAGTAGTTGATCATAAAATGCAGCATTTTCTACATAATGACAAGGTTCAAATGTTTGGAATTGATGCGTGCAAAACAATACAAAATTTGTCGGATGTACTACAACTTGAAACATAAATATAGAACAAGGAGATCATATTAAAAATGCACTAAACAGAAATGAAATACAAATCGAAATAAATAAACCGTATGCTAAAGTCGAGTCGATGAGGTTTTTTTCCGCAAGACGAGATATACCCCAATAGTGCTCTTGGTTCTGGCGTATCGTCCCCAAATATAAAACGACAATATCTCAAAGGTGGCAGCACCGCAGACCAACGAGCTCCGACGAACTAGACAAAACGAGGACAAGGCTTGGATACTAGCTACATATGTAGAGAGTGTTGTGATTATGCTGGAATGCAAATTGACAGTAGGTGGCTAATACATGAGAGACATATCTTATTTATATGTATCGTCTCTTCATGAGGAGCTCTTGGAGTCAACACCCACATTGATATTGGATCCCCATAAAGTGCAGAGGGGTTACGTGGCGGTTTCTGGAGACGAGATGAGAGTTACATCCACATTTTTCACAGAACCATCATGTCGGAACGTTAACTATAATTACGATAAATCTGGACAGCGTGTACGTCCAAATTTATTGGATGTATTTGGACGTCTCTTCAAGTACACAACAAACCAAATGGATTGGGCCACACAAGTTGGACCTAGATCCAACTTCCAACTTTGATTTCAATCAATCGATGATCCAAAGGGTAAGAATATTAGGCCCTGAACCAAGTCCACAAAACCATCACATATGCACATTATTATACCAGGTGACAAAAATGAGTGTAGCTCAACAAACATACAAATCAAAGGTTCGAACCCCAATGACAAAAGACTATATATGTAATACTACACCCCACTGGTTTTCAAGTGTGGTTTAATCACGAGTTTTCCCAAATTGAAGGGATGATACAAAAAATAAAAATAAAAAAAGACTATATATGTAACACTACAAATCACGAGGAATGACAACAAATAAAAATCAGTGAGCTATCGATAAATACTATTTTTTTTTCAAAACCAATTTGGTTAAAAGAATTTCTTTAACATACTTTCCAAAATTTGTTATAGTTTCTATACAGCTCAAAACATTCAGACCAAAAGGTCTTTAGCATTATTTATGGAAAAAGAAAAAACAAGAAAAGATTTTCTTTTTGAGAATGAAAGGAATGAAGTATTCATAATTAACAGTAACAATAAAAAGCAATAGTAGTAAACCTTATTAAGCCATTTTAGTGGCCGATCCATTTTATCAGCGACTCTCAACGTAAAGCAAACACATCTTTTGCCTTTCAGGATAATCGTCGAACAGAAGAGGCGCAATCGATCTGCGTCCTTCTTCATATGGCGGAGGACGAGGAAGATGAGGCGTTCGGAGATTTCGCTTTCGCTCCCTTTCAATCGAATTCTCTATTCAACAACGTCCCAAATTCGTCGGCTGCCCCCGCTGACGAAGACGAGGACGACGAGTGGGGCGATTTCGTGGAACCTCCGTCGCAATCGAAGCCATCGGGAACCGCTGTCAATGGAGATCATCGATCGGATAATTCTGCATCGCTGGCTACATCGATGAAGCCGCGAGGCGCTCTACCTCTTTCGCTATTTGGGGATGCGGAGGAGGAGGAGGCCGTGGCTGATTTGGCTGTTGCTGGGGATTTGAATCGGGAGAAGAGCAATGGGAATGCGGAGGGCGTCGGTTCAGGTTTAGTGGGTAACGGTGGATTGAAATCGAAAAGTTTTAGTATTGCCGATCTGTACGATAGATATTCGCAGACTAGGCATGAAAGCCGTGATTTGTCTGTCAAAGATGATTCGGTTGTTAATGGAGTCTATTCGAGTGCAAACCAGAATGCTGCAGAATCAGCTGTTTCCGAGTTGAAAAATGTGGAGTTGAGTAATGCATTGGTTGTGAGCGATCATAATCAGCTTCCAAACAAGAGTGATAACGTGGAGTTCAATTTTAAGTCTTATATGTCGAATCTGAGCAAGGAGGAGGATATCATTGGCGGATGGACTTGGGACTTTAATGGATTTAGCTCTAATGTGAAGGCATCTCCTGAAAATGTGATGATGTTGAGTTTAGATTTTGATGTGAATGGTGAGAAGCAACGATTGGATGGCGTTAATACTGGCATTGATGATAACGGCGATGGAGATGATGGTGATGAAGAATGGGACTTTAAGGACGCAGACTCGGAAATTCAGGCTCAAGATGTGAATAATAATGTAAGCAATCATTCTTATACTAGTACAGTTGCTTCTAATGGTTTCAAATTTATCGAGATGTCGGATGCTTTGGATGCAAAGCCACGAAATGCACTTTATATTTCAAACAATGAGTATGATTTCAACTTCTCACTTCAATCGTCTGTAAAATAGTTGGAACTAAAGCTTAGTCCAGTTACATAACATGTAGTTGCTTGCTCCAGTCTATATTTTAAACTGTTTATTATCTTCCACATTTAATTTGCTGAACGTGATGAATTTATATGAAGGTTGGCTTGATTGTGCGAGAGGTCTCTGAAAGTAGTCCATATACCTCTGGGACTGGCATTGGTTCAACTAAATCACTTGATCTGTTTGGGACTTCTAATGGATCGATGGACTTCTTTGCAAGTTCAACCAAACCAGTTGATTTTTTGCTAACTCAAGCAGTATCTCTACCACTTCCCAGGAAGTGGATTTGATTGGTATTCCAAGTTCTGCTACTCTAAATGGTTTTACTTCAGATGCACACTTGATTATTGAACAAAATAATGTTGGAGGTCTATTGGAGTATAGAGCAGGTGTTGGGATTGAGGAACTTGATGAGGATTTTGGAGATTTTAGTGCTGCTTCTGCAAAAACTGGACCAGAGCCAAAGGTAAGTTGCTCTTTAATGTATTTGTTATTCTAAATACCTATATAGTGTGCTTGATAAAGCAAAATTCTTGGTTCAGGAACTATTTATCAATAATATTGTTTCACCCATTGAAGACGCAGTACAAACACCAGATGGAAAAGTCCAGGTGTAGTCACTGATCAACTCACATGCAAGCCCTTTCTAGCAGATTAACTATACCCTTGTCTTTTCTATGTATTACTAAGAAAGTAAGAAATGCTTTGCATCTCTAACAAATAGAATTAGCTGGCCTTTTATCATGGACGGGTGAGGGGTTAGGTGGTTGATTGATCAATTACTAAGCTGATTTACTTCCTTCTTTTATTATTGCTTTCATGAAGACTGGTTCTGTGCGCCCTCAATGTTATGCCTTTCATGATATATTAAATTGAGCTCCTTTTGAAATGATGAGTATATATAGGGGTGGGTTATGGTGAGAAAGCTCATTAGTGTAGGAAATAAGAATAGTAGCACATCTTTCATATTTGTGTAGCACAATCAGAATTACTATGTTGCACATGTTAGTTTAGCACACATTTCATCCCTTCGTAGCACATTTGCTAAATATATTAGTTTAGCATATCTTTCATTACCACGTAGCACAAGAAGGGTTCTAGTGTTGCACAGTAATCCGCGTAGCACACAAAACACAAAACTGTAGCACAACCGAAATTAAAATCTTAACCATTGATCCAGCAAATCAAAGGTCTAGATTTATTCTCATTTCCTACCAAATTATTTTTTCCTACCTGAACCATCTCCTATATATAATATATATAAAATCACCTGTATTTTATCCTTTGACTGTCTTCATCCAGCTCTCTCCTTGGAATTCAATCATGTTCTTTTGGCTAGCTTAGTTATATCATATTTTTTCTCTTTTCCAAATTTTAAGCATAATATTTCAATATCTTTAATGAAGACTTTGGTCCCTTAATTTGCTGGACAGGTTTTATTTTTCATTTTTTGTTTGCTGATTTGAATTTTTAACTTTGTAGGAGAAGGATAAAAATTCAAATCATCACAAAGGTGCAATTCCCCTCTCTATATTTGGTGATGAAGAACCAGAAAGTGGCAGTTCTTCAGATGTTCAAGATTTTTTCACACCATTCTATTCCTGCAAAAAGAAATTATCATATTGGTAGCAGTGTTAACTCTATCAATGATATGATATCAAATTTATATAGCCAAGCTGAGCAGACTTCTTCTACAAACACTGAGCATAACCTTATTGAAAGTCAGTTGAATCCATCCAGTGTAGTTTCAAGTTCGAATTTGGTAGATGATGGTGGTGATGATGGTGTTGATGATGATGATAGTTCATGGGACTTCAAGGATGCCTCGGAAATGAGATTTGGTAGTGAGGCTTCTCTTACTAGCACGGAGATGCATATATGAGCAAATCATCAAAGCTGAAGTTTGATAATTATTTGGATTTCTATTTAAAATTGAAGGAAGAGTTACGCTTTACTGGGAAAAACCATATTGACAGGCTAAAGGTATTTACTGTTGTTATATGTTTTTCTTCTGAAGTTACAAAAAGAACATTTAATTCACTTGAATTTCACTTTTACCCATCTTTACGTGCCACTGCTAATTTTACATAATTTGGTGTTTTTCTCATTAGAATGCCCAAGGTGATGTTGACCTTTCTGTTGAAGGTGCAAGAACTGAATCTTTTGCTAGCGAGTTCCAGGTGAATGATCTACCTGTCCTTTTCAATGGCTGTTTTTATGTCCTACATTTGATTTGCCAAACATCCTTAATATTCTCGGTGAAGGTACATATTTCTTATATGTATGCAGATATAAAATTAGTCAAGGTGTGACATAGTTGAGTTGCCCATTGGTTATTATAGCATCACCGTATTTGTTAGGCTTCAAATCAGTTATCTCCCCGTGAAAGAACTGTTTTCTACCACATGGAAGTCAAACAGAATATTTTAGTTTGTTGACAAACAGGGGATGTTTTCGTGTTAGTTGATGTAAACTTGTTTTCTTGATTCGGTGATCTAGAAATGTCTCTTGAAGGTTGCACTTTGCGCACGTAACTTTTTTTTATTTTATCACTCAGTGACCTCTTATCTCTTGCATAATTATATGGATCGATTACTGACTAATTTCCTCAATCTTTTGTAGTTGTTAAGCAATGAACCTGAATATATGAACTTCCTTTATGAAGAAGGTGCTTTACAGGATCACCATACAAGAGATAGTCATCTACATGAATTTGCTCAAGTTTTGCTGGAGCCACAATTTCAAAGACTCGAATCAGAATATCATTTATCACAAAAGTTGTCAATAGTATGTAGTTTGTTCCTTTACTTTCAGCTGCCAGTTATGAGCACTGTACCACTGAAAAGTTCAATTGATTCAAAATTATTTATGGAGGCATTTTTAGATTTTGTATCTGCACATGTCAAACAATCATGATATGGCTGAATTTATATCTTTTAATTTGTTATTCTCTGGTTGAAGCTTTAGTTTCAACCTTTCTAATTGAGTTGAGAACTGGCTGACTGACTTTCTCCTTTGTCCTTTAATTTTTTCGCTTCTCCTGCTTGTTTGGCCTCTCATGCTATATTTGATGGACAATAGGTGGAGAAAGATCTCGGATCATGTATGGAACTCATTAGACATACAAATGCGATGCTTAAGATCTTGAACCTAGGAACACTGGAGGAACAAAAGGCATATGTTTCCTTATGGTCTGAGATGATATCTGTCTGCGTTCAAGAGTTAAGACATGGTGCCTTGATTTGGAATGATGCAGTGATGAAGCATGTTCAAAGCCAGTTTCTATCTGAACCTCAAGGTAATGCTATATAAAGTGCTTTTGTTATCATGTTGAGAGGAACCACTGCACAAGATTAGCCTTTCGGATAACCATAATTATAAATAAAGTAGCTAATAGTAGATTATTGTGCTTCGTAATCAGAAGAAATAACTTAGATGATGAATAAGGCTAATTTTATTTTAGGCGATTGTTGTATATGTTTTCCATCTGAACTCTCTCTAAAACGAGAACAATGGCAACAGGAAGGAAGTTTGTCTTAGCCCTTGGAGAGATATACAGGGTGGTTGTAGTTCTTGGAGCTTCAGCCTTACTTTTCAAGCCTTGGATTGTATCCAGTTCAGTAGATTCGCCTTCTATCTATATTTTACTGGAGGAATGCCATGCTGCATGGTCAACTTCTGGACTTGAAGAAGCTCTTGCAAGTGTATTGGCGCCAACTACTTTGAGTGATGCATCACTAATCAAGTCCATCAAACATATCCTTGGTCTAGATGAACTTGAGCTTCAGAACTATGTTTTTACAGAAAAAGAATCTAGGTGTTGTCTGTCTCTCCTAACAGCTGGAGTGGTACCAGGTACACAACTCTGTCAACCTTTCTTGAACATCTTTGTTCCTTGCTTTCCCTAACTCACCAGTGTACTTCTTTACCTGATATACATGAATTTGACTTGTTAACTTTCATTCTTAACTTCTGAAAGCATCGACTTTTCCTCCTAAAAACAAAATGCAGTTTATCTTTTATCATTTGAGCTTATTGGAGATTCAAAATCGAATTTAACACTATTGGTATTATGTATTGACAGAAAGTGCCGATCTCGAAAGTGATCGGCTTAGAATGTAAAATTGTCATGTAAATCATATTTTCATATGTTCAGGAAAATAGGAGAATGTAAGATTTCTCTCACTTAAATATGATTTCCCGGCTTCGTGAGCCCATTTCGGACTACACATGGCTTCCAATGTTCTATTTTTGTTATATCCAATTGTTGTAGTCTAGTTGATTGCATTAAATTTTTCTGTCTCAGATCTTATGGGTAACAAATTTTCTTCCATTAATCAATTTATGCAGACATGAAGATCGTAATGTGGGGAAATGATCAGTGCTTTGTTACACTCGCGAATCTGTGGGCAAATTTGATAAGCCGTTATCCCCCGAAATTGCCACAGTTAAATCTTGGATGAGAGGATAAAACAAGTGAGACACATCCAATCCTCCATTCTTTTGTATCCGATGGCTTTGTGGATCTGTGCTCTGGCAATGCATACAGGATCGAGTGGAGAGCCTGCTTCTTACTATGTCAAAGAGGTTATGTTCTTGGAGGTGGAGCCTCTATCTGCTTGTCGCAGGCATTGTATTGCATGGGGTCAATCAAACTGCAGAATCAGTGTTTTGAGTTGCAGAAACAGTTTTGTCCAAAGAAATGATTCTTTTGTACTTCTCCTTTTTAAGTTATTGGTATCAGTTAGAGAACTTCTCTTTTGTCTGGCATCCTCTTCTATATATAGTAATGTGAATGTAGTTTTCATTTGTTGTATCATTGTGTAGTTCCTGTACAAGTTTATTTCGGGTGTCTTCCCTAAATCATTATGTACTATTACTGCACAAGTTTTTCCCAAAATTGGGAGCTCCAGGTCAATCTTAATTTTTTACGAAAGCGGAAATAAGTTCATCCTTGGCTGTTCTAACTTTCATCCTCCCCCTTGTCTTTTTCCCCTCTGTGTACTATTTTTCTGTGAGTGATCTTCAGTTTCCATATCGGCCTTCTCTCCAGTGACACCCATGCTGTGTATTCTGACATGCACTGTCCTCTCTGCCCAGAAAGGTAAGCTGATGCCTACTGATAATCTTTCCGGTGTCCTACATTTCTATCAAATATTCCATTTTTCTCTTGTGGTTTGGTAATTTTGGCTTCTAACACATAATTAATCCATATTTCAGATCTAACACTTCAGTAAGTGCTGATTTGGTAGCTTGCCTGCCTTGAATGTTGACTGCTGAAGAAGAAACCTCTAGTATTCTTCGAGGTTACTCTTTTCCCTCCCTCTCTTTATATATACATAACAAACAGAGTTTCCAAATTTGTATTTTATTTTATCTTAAACTACTGAGAAACTTATGTATTTGATATTTGTGAGTATATATGTGGTCTTTCTGTTTAATTCATTCTGTCCTACACATACTGTATTTTTGCTTTAGGTTTAGAAGTAGATGTGCAAAAAATATGAAAACTAAGCAAATTAACCACAGACAGTAAAGCCACATGTATCGGTGACTATATGTCAGCTGACATACATTTCAAGTTGGGAGCGGTAGTGATTAATAATCAATTGCTGATGGAAATATGGGACACAAAGTTATGAGTGACGGCATAAGGATGCAATAAGAAATCTGCAACCTTTTTTGGTGCCTTTGCTTGTTCCTTTTCGCTACTCCCTCTCTATTAAATTTCTGTGCGAAAACTGGTGTCTTTATCAATTACTTAAGCTTCCATCTAGGCTGCTCTTTGTAGTGACTGGAAAACTGTTCTAAATATAGTTTTCGGATTTTGTTGCAAGTTGCTATTATTACTGATGCAGTTGTTAGAAGCTACTTTCCGAGTAATTTAGTCATAATCATCAACTGTATCATCAACATAGGAGCTGTATTAAATAAACTTACAATATCTAGAATATGTTTTATACTATGGAAACCCTTTTATGATGCGATGGACTAACCTCTCCAGGCTTTGTTTTCGCCCCTTGTTGAACATGGTTGTCGCCTTGTTGATAGAGTATTTTACCATAAGCTTAGTAACTCGGACGTTTTCTTTGTTTTAGTGTCTTGGTATTCTGATGATGCATATGTGGAAGACTTTTCTAACCATATGCTTAGAGAACTGATTCTTGTCTGACCAAATCAAATATATCAAGGAACCATCATGACTCTTTTCACATGGGTTTTTGTCTTTTAATCAAAGAATTAGGATACCTAATTCCATAATATATCTATCGCGTGCCACCTTATTCCGTGTAATTAAAACCTAAGTGAAAATAAAAATCCGTGTAATTATAAGATAAAAACGCATGAAATATATATTTGGTTTTTGTTGGTGGTTTACTAAGAAAAAGGACGTGGTAGAAATCTTATGGAGCATGTTTTTAGGCGAGAAGTGAAGTAAATGGTAGTTAATTTTTTGGTGACAAATGGGAAAAAATAGAGGCGAATAATAATTGTAAGATTTGTGAACATGTGGTCCGATGTGGAATGAAGACAATTTGGATTCGAAAAGGTTAAAGCAATACTTGCTCATGCTTGTAGGTTCATTTTGGTTTTACCTTCCATTTTCATGTGGTCCAATGTGGAATGAAGGCAATTCTTTATTCTTTTCTCTCAAGGAAAGTCCACAACTGCTATCATACAGTGTGATAATGTTCGATTTGTGAGATTGTTGATGAAATTCAAACTTCATGGCTTTCAACCCACAAGTAGCCCAATCCATCGGTAAGCCAACTTAAGAGAGTAAAGAATGAAAGATAGTTCCCGAATAGATTTGACATGGTGAGAGGTTTGAGTATTATGTTAAACAGAATAGATTGTTCATGGATCCCTACGGCCAAGAAGTAAATTTGATGATGCCAAAATGGGAAATATGAGAAGCCTCCTAAAAACGAGAAATATGAGAAACTAATTAGTCGTTGTATGCGTTTCATTTCCGACACTTGAGCATTTGGGTTGCAATTAGCGGTGGATTTAAACTTGTTATTCGGGGGTTCAACTAATTACTCAAACCGTCGATCAAATACGTTTTTTTGATTTTGATGGCATGAGTTTTAATAAATTGTAATGAGTTTAAATTAATTCGAGATAATAAATGAAGATTGATGTATGATGAGCTTAAAAAGTGGGCCATATAAATAATAAATGTATGTATTAAAGAAGTAGTAGTTTAGGGTAAAAATAATGAATTTGATGTTTTCAAAAAAGGAAAATGAACATTTGTTTTGTGGATGAGCCAAAACGGAACTAGATGAACATTTTTGATGGATGAGGGAGTATAATTTTATAAATCTATAAGAAGAATTTTAAGATGAAAATTAGAAATAAATAATAATTTTAAACAATTATAACACCATTTAAATATATCACAATGTTAAATAAAAAGTTAAATATAATCATCTCATAATATTTCTCTTCTATTCTTTGAGATTGGGGTAGGTCCATTAATTACTGAAATGAAACCTCCACAATAGAATATTTTTTCGTATAAAACATATCATCTATCTAAATAATAATAATAACAAAATCCGAAATGAATCTGAATTGGAAAGAAAGGATTGCAGACAAAGTTTTGCTAAATTTGAACTTCAAATCATCATCTTATCGATAATATAAAACTAAAATACATTTCTAATTCATGACATATTATTATAAAAATAGAATCGATGATACAATAATAATAATATGCAAGCTCAAATGGTAGGATAACAAGTTCCTTATCGAAAATAAAAATTACAACACTTGTATATAAGTTAAAGGCGTATTGTTTATACTTGACACATCATAAAAATAGATATAAACATACTTTCATTGACGTACTAGATCATTTTATTAAAAGATTTAATACCAATAGTAAAAAGAATAATCACCTTAATTTTTCTATCACACAACAAACAAAACCACACAATAACAAAAAACATTATTTTTTTTATAAATTTAAATTTAAAAATACATATGAATACTTAATATTTTTAAAATGTGAGGGAGTTCAATGCCCCACTGCTAGGGATGACAATGGGCGGATTTGGACCGGATCAGCTAGGTCCAGATCCGGATCCGATTTTTTGCTTTGGTGGGATCCGGTCCGGATCCATTGGGTCCAAAAAATTAAATCCGGATCCGGATCCATAAGATCCACAGGTCCGTGGTCTAGACCCAGATCCATATATTTTTTCGCTTCTAAAATAAATTCTAATCAACTATAATTAACAAGAACACTATAATAATCTAAGTGCATAATAATACTATAATAATTATTTAGAATTTCTACAATTATCACTATATTGGAAGACGTTATTCTGATTTACTATAAAGTAGAAGCAACAAACAACTCGATCGTTGGTGGTGTAACTAACGCGACCCACCGTGAATGCCAATAGATACATAATTGAGAGTATTTGAAATGAAATTTGGAACATATTTGTTTTGGAATAATTTGAAAAGAAAATTGATGAGTTTTAAGTTGGGGTTATGTATTTAATTATAATAAAATAATGTATATATATATATATATATATATATAAAAACTAAATGGATTTTGGAATGGAAAATTGGGAATGACGGCGAGACGCACGAATAGAAATTATTTAGGTTAACTAGTTTAATATATATATATATATATATATATATATATATATATAATTGGCGGGTCCATGGGTCGGATCCTGGATCGGATCCGGTCTTAAAATCTAAACCCGGATCAGGATCCAAATATTGATATATGTTTCAGATCCGGTCCGGATCCGTCGGTCCAGATTTTGAGGATCCAGATCCTTAAAATGGATCTGGATCCATGGATCTGGACCGGGTCCTGGATCCGTTGCCATCCCTACCCACTGCCCCTCTGAATCCGCCAATAGCTCCAATTGTTTAATCATTTCAATTCACTATAAACTAGATTACGATCGCATCTAATGTTGTGAGGGGCTCTCAACTTCAATTTTCGGCTCGCAGAATTTTCTTGTATGTTTGAGCGACCTCTATTTGGTTCTCATTTTCATGTTTGAGTGGATGTTTCTTTGTCATTATAATGTTTATTTATTAAGTCAAAATTAATTTCCAATAATGTCTGACGGACATGACACAGTGATAAAGTATAGGATTAATAATAAATGATTTAAAGTTGAAATCCTAATGAATTGTCTTCTTGTAAGATTTGTTAAGTTCTACGATAACTGGATTATTAGATGATAACAATGATGATCAAAATAATAATAATGTTGAAGTTTCGTAGTTGGCGCCAACTTAACCAACCAAAAGGAATTTGATCTTATATTTGCCATGAAGCTTGTATCCCGCCGAAACTACTACTATAGAACATTTTCTTGATCTATTTTTGTTATGGACATGTCATTTAATCTGTCTAACCCAAAAGAAATAAAATTGAAATTCAAATCTATTGTTTTATCCCGTCTCAATTAGTCTTTTTAAAATAAATTTAACTAGATACTTTATTCCAGTTTACTTTTGAGAGACATGTACGTACAGTGTTGATTTCTTTTCTTAACCTATCAAAATAGAAACAACACTAACACTAACACAGTAACACTAACACTAAAAATAATTATAAAAAAGAAAAGAAAAGAAAAAGAAGTTGGGGTATTGGTACGTGGCACAACATGATTGGCCTGTTTTATTGTCAGCTACTTGCAAGAGTTCCCAGGCGATCACAGACTTCAAATTCTAATTCTATCTATCTAAAATATTGTGGGCAGTCGAGGAAGAGAGATGGCTTCTGCTACGTTCTCAATTTCAAACGTAGCTGCTTACACTCACACTCACACTCACACCCCTCCCCTCCCTTCCCAGACTGCCTTCCACCTCTCATTTCTCCTCACCCTTCATCGCTCCTGCCTTGAGTAGAACCCAACGCCTCACGCTCACACGGGCCAAGTTCGACAAATTTCAAGGTGGCGATAGCGTCGAGCCAGATGATGATGGTGAGGACCCACAGCAACCACCACAATTTGAACTTTCTGAAGAAGAGGATGACAGGTGTATTTAATTCCGTTCATTTCAATTCCCGATTACCACTCTATCCCTATCCCATTTTGAAAGTCGAGAATTCTAATTCTAATCTGTACGTTGTTGCGGGGTGTTCCTTGACAAAGAATTTGTGAGTTACGTGTGATTTTAGGTCAACATTTTCTTCTGTCGTTTCAGTTGCCTGCCCTCTGATTTGGAGGGTGCAGTTCGGCAGTCAGGCCAAGCAAGTGCACAGTTTGTTTCTGCCGGAGGAGTAAGAGCCATAGTAAGTGGTTGAGGAAAACAAAATCTCCTTCTCGTGTGTGTGTGTGTTGGTTATCGTGGATGAAAAGTGATGGATGATTTTTTTTTTTTTTTGAGATAAAATAAAACGAATTTCTATGTTGGAAACTTTGCTTATGGCATAATAATAGGAACCTAAACAAATTATAGCCGTTTCGTTAGGCTTATTGAATGCTTGAACAGTAGAGATGCAGATCCGCAAAGAGATGCTTATGTTTATTTCTTGCTTGGAGAATGATTTTTAGCTTCTTAAAGACTTAAAGAGGTTCTAAATTATTTTTCAAATAAAATTGGTTGTAAATTGGAACTCAAGATGACTGTTCTCACACTTGCTTTTCTACTTGCTTAGTAGATGCTATAGGAAAGAGGGGCTTAGGGATCTGTTGTTCATATGGCTCTGTGTTTTTCAATTGTTTTTTCCAGTCAAAGGACAAAGTAGAAAATGAGCAACTACTCACATCATCACATGTATCAGAATCATGCTGATCCATTTATGCTTTTGTAAATCTCTTAATAACTTAACTGCAACAATCTTCCTTGCAATTTTCTCTTTTACTCTGTAGGTGGAGCTTTTAATTCCCCAGTTGCAGTTTCTTGATGATGAAGGAGCACAAGCAGAGCTATGGGGGCTTTCAAAGATCTTCTTGGAAACACTTATAGAAGAAACAGGAGGCCAGGTTGGTTTCGCATGTGCTACAGTTATATTACTAATCTGAAACTCAAATGGTGATGATTACAAATTTATACATGAATAAATCTCTGTTAGCCTGCAAACAAGTATACCACAATATATGTACATATGCGTGAACTTGTATGTATGTTTTTGTATGTGTACATGCTTACATACATGTATGTTCATGTATATGTGCACTATCATAAGTGCCTTAGAGAGGAGGAAGCTCATTGCTGACCAGAGTGAATATTAAGGATCTCTATACCTATATATCCATGTATAATATTTAAGGATCATAATTCTTTGCTATGGGCAATCTTCCACTTCTCAATGTTCTATGTGCCTTGTATTGGTTGCATAACCAATGTTATGTTGTGAAGCATTATATCTTTTTCGCTTCCACGTGCCACTTTCTCCTAGTTTCTTCTAGCATAATTTTCAAAATGAGATGTAAATTTTTTATGTGTATAGAGAGTTAAAGCCGTATTTCCAGATGCTGGTGCTGCTGCGCTACTAAAGTATCAGTGGAAAGATGCTGCATTTGGTTTCTCCAGGTAAATAGTGCACAAGTATTTATGTCTTATCATCAGTGGCAACTCTGTTTGCTATGAAGTTCCATTGAGTCCTTGAATCTGATTGCAACTTCTTAGGTTGGACTGTCATGAATCTACTTGGCAACCGTTATTGCTCTCAATCTTCTTTTAGAAAACACAAAATTGCAGATGAAGACTTATGCATCCTCGTAGGCAGTTCATCCATTTGATTCATTTTAGAGTTAAATTCATCTCTTTGTTATTTTTGTGATTGAGGGTTTTAAGGGATTGTATGTATCAATCATGTAAGTTCCATTACTTTGGATTTCGTGACATGTAAAAGTTCTAAGATAAAGGCCTTGAAACAATGCGTCTTGTTGAATTTGAAAAGAAAGAGTTCTAGCCAAGATAGCTTGAATATTCAACATATCACTAAAGAAGGGCCATTAGCCTTGACATGAAGAAGTGAACGCACTAAGTGGTGAAGTTACATAAAATTACTGAATAGCAACACCTATACTTCCCCCTTATACCTTTTAGGTGTTTCTATTCTTATGTGATTCTAGTTAATTATCCAGTCTAGGTGACCGGAAGCCTGTGAGCAGTGAAGACGAGATTATCGTAATGGTGGTTCCTGACTATCAGATGCTAACATATGTTGAAAAGGTTGCATCTGATCTCTCAGATGATCCGGTACTGATCTCATTCTCTTCCATGGTTCTGAAGCAAGCATTCTACTTTTAAACTGATTCTAGCCTACTGCAGTCAACTAAGACTAGGTTCCCATATTTTGTTAGCCTAGGCCTCTTATCATGTGGAACCCCCGGCTTA
The DNA here is from genome assembly GCA_036937905.1 of Salvia rosmarinus. NCBI lineage: Eukaryota > Viridiplantae > Streptophyta > Magnoliopsida > Lamiales > Lamiaceae > Salvia > Salvia rosmarinus. Next base: position 22,222,264 of record CM072813.1, read on the forward strand.
TTAGTGAGGATGTTGGAGTTGGGATCAACGTTCGCCGGTTACGTCGGAACTTTTTAAGGTGATTTTTAGTCTTTTTGGCGTCTATCTTTATCATCCTGAAAAGGTTCTGCTTGGAATTGAAACAAAATGCAAGTTACCTCAAACTAGAAATAAACTCCCTACAGTGTTATGCTACAGCCTTTCTGCTTATGCCGTTCATTTGTTTCATTGTCTTTAGTTTCCGTGCAAATGTTTAGGTAAGAATGGTCAGAAGTAGTTTATTGAATTTGCTGTGTCAATTTTATCTTATGTGGGCACAAGCATCAGGACAGACATGTGGATATTTTTAAGACACAACGCCTTCCTGAAACTTTTTTGTGTAAGATAGAATTCTCTTGGAATTAATTGTATTCTTCAGAAAACATTAAAGATATTCAACATAAGAAATCTCAATTAACTAGGCATTGACATGTGAAAATAAAGACTCCTACTAATGACGGAATAATACCACTTCTTCGTAAGTAAACTAATGAAAAGAGAACAAGGGAACTAATAATCTGGGCGGATGGCTTATTGGAAATCATAAGCAATCTCCGAAAACACCAATCTCTCTATATCTATTCAGATTTGGTGTTTGGAGGATGTTTCCTGTTACTTTCTGCTGAAACAAATGCCTGTGTGTTGTGAAAAAAGGCAGGGCATCTTATGTTGTTCATAAAATGTGTTCCCATTAAAGTTGTTTATATCTTAGTGGTGATGCATGGTTTCTTTACAGCACATTTACAACTGTCTACTCGATGAAGCCTCTTCCAACAGGTGCTGTATTTAGATGTTACCCAGGGTAAGTTTTAAACATTTTCATGGAATTTTCATATGGTCAGTGACTCAGTTATAGATTTTCATGTAAGAAACCCTTGCATGATGTGTCCATAAAAATTGTGAGCGACCATGAAAAATTATGACGCTTGAACTCGTGGCAGTATTTATAAATTATAATAAAAGAGTTAGCTCGATGTAGTCTATGTCAGAGAATCTTGAATTTTATTCTAATAGCTCGTAACTTGGAATCATTATTTTAAGATAGTGAACAATATATTCTGGTTTAAATTAAATGGGTTAAGTACGCCAAATTCTAAAGTGTGTGAGTTGATTTGACTGTTAAACTCCTTTCCTCAGCATGAATCTGGATCTTATTGTCCTAACTTTCGAGGAAATTATGATTAGATAAAATTAAATTATCACCTGCTCTAAGTAATATTTGAACTAAATATTAGATGCCTAATTTTCTGGTTTTACTATAGCTCAAGAGTTTTAGCAGGATTGTTATTAATTTGTGCTCAGCGCATGTAAGACTATCAGGATAGTAATATTTCCTTTTTTGATCAGGATGTGGAAGGTTTTTTATGATGATAAGGACAGGCCGAACAGGTATCTTCTTGCGGAGGAATTGATACGACGTCCTGATATAGAGGATCTCGAGGTTGGTTGCTCTCTCATGTTGAAAGCTGAAACAAATCAGCTAATCAAACAGTTGTTTCCTCTTGTTGTTTTCTGTGATGGTAGCGCTGAACTGCTACCATTCAAAGCAAAATAAAATGGTGATGTGTCTGGTTTTTGGTGAATTTGGGCAGATCATTTTTGGTGGACAAGATAAGTCAGAGAAGGGACCATCTCTGTTTGATCAAGCAGCTGGCATCTTCTCCTCATTCAATCGTTTCATGAAAGTCATCTCAAGATGAAGGATGCTTTCATCCTTGCTTCATACTTTTTTGCTGCAGATGTATAGCAAAATCAATTTCAGACGTCTGTTTGTATGGTCATTACTTTCACTTTTACATTTCAATTTGTACTCGCGTTCTCCATCCGTGAGAATTTGAAGGTTATTCACATCTTTCTCCGTAAAATGCAAACAACTATAGTGGTATAACTTATTTGTCTCTATGAGAGTTGAGAGAGACAGAATCCCATGACGCAGCAAATTTTCCAATATTCAGAATCAATAAATAAGTATTGATTTTGGTTCTGAAACCGGATCCGGATCGGATAATCAAACTATGGATCTAGATGGTTCGAGTCTAAAGCGGGTTTGGAATTGGAATCGAAATCAGAATTGATGTTTTAAAATTTAATAGGTTTTGAACGGTTTCGAATCGTCCGGATAAAACACACCGATTAATATCCCTATCCAAAACCATTAATTTACAAATTACTACAACAATTGAAATAAGGAATAATTTTCTTTTTGTTCATAGGACCCACAATTTTTATTAAATCAATATAATATCACGTATTACATTGGGACCACAATTTTTTTTTCTCACTCAATTTGAACGGGGTCCTTCTTCAAAGCCGGTATTCTCCCAATTAACTAGGGTTAATTGTGGTATTAGATAAAAAAAATAGCTAGAAAAATACTTTTTTTATGAAAGTTGCTAAAAGAAACATTTTCTTATCTCAAAATTACTACTTTAATATTTCCTCCATTTAATTTATAATAAAGTCTCTTCTATTTATTTGAATTTCTGAAGCATTAACAATAAGAACTAGCTACAATTTTCATCCATCTACTTAACTTTATACTTTCTCTCATATATCTCTATTTGTCTTATAATTTCTTTTCATTATTATTATTATTATTATTATTATTATTATTATTATTATTATTATGATGATGATGATGATGATGATGATGATGATGATGATGATGATGATGATGATTAGGGGTGCTTATTGGATCGATTTCGGTTAACCGAAACCGATATCTACCAAATCCAATAACCGATACCGAAACTGATTGGTTAATCGGTTAACCGATTAACCGATCGGTTAGTCGGTTCGGTTATTGGATATCCAAAATTATCAAATTCGAAAACCCCACCATATTTATTTAATATAATATTAAATTAACTTGTGTATTTAATTTAATAATATAATATTAAATTAACTTGTGTTAATATAAAATGCAAAGAACATAATATTATACAAAAATCTAATATAAAATGCAAAGAACTATCAACTTGTGTATTTAATTTATTAATAATAAATTAATAATTATTTAATTTCTGTTATTCGGGTATACCCATTCGGTTATCGGTATACCCGATAACCGAAATTAACATGAATTCATTATCCAATGCCGAACCAAATATCCAATTAGTCGTTTATTGGATACCGATAACCGATGGATATCGGTTCGGTTTGGTAATACCCATTATCCACTTATCCAATAAGCAGCCCTAATGATGATGATGATGAAAAATTAAAAGAATATTCCGTACATCTTTTTAGTAATATTATAAATTTGTTTATCTTAAACTATTTTTTTTATTTAGATTAAATATACTTTAATATAAGATTCAAAACTCTAGCTCTTAAATTATATGTTATTTTTTATCTAGATTAAATCCTATTCTGAATACTATTCAAAGTCTACTTAGAGATTGTAGTTTATAGTATATACTGATCAAATTATTGATCAAAATAATTAATTAAAGATGAAAACATATTTAGTTATTTCCGAGCAATTCAAATATGTACTAATTAAAATAGTAAGAGTAATAATATAAAATTATTTTACTTTTTACAAATAGATATAGAAAGAAATTGGAGAAAACATGTTTAAAACTTAAAAACAAACAGATGAAAAGCTGAAACAGCTATTTTGGAGTGACAATAGTTGAAAGGCATGAAGGGGCACACAAGTCACCAAATTACAACAAGAAACTAAAAATATTTTTGAAAGACTACTTTGACCCTCTTCCCTAACATTATACAATCACGGGTTATTCGATTAATGTTAAAAGGTTATCTATTAGATGATCGATGTGATTTGATCAGACTAGTTTACTAAATGATTTGGGTAATCCTTTCAAATTTCAATGGTTTATCCAAAAAATAGTTAGGTCTTTTAATAGTGGTATCTGTGTAGCTCAAACCAAAAGATGTTTTCATGAAATTGACCAATATAGTACTTTACTATCCGCAATATATATTTAAAATGTTCTTGCATTTTTTACTAATAAATTAGATATCAAGCTGTGTAGATTTGTATTGTGATGTTAAGATTGGTTAGTTTATTATCGTAGACTTATTGGAATAAAAATAGACCGGTTTTAACTGAGTTCTGATTATTTTATATAACGATATTCTTTTAACAAAAAATAAGATTTGTTTTCTCAATTAAAACACCAAAGCTGGTATTAGACGGAAAAATGAGTATTCATACCAACCTCTACGTTCATAATGATTTAACAACCATCTAAAACCAAACCTTATTATAAATTTATAAGCGAAAGTATATGACGAAGTAATTAGGACAATTTTGATACTCGGGCTAACCCACTTGATTATTAGGATAGCCTTATAGGGCTCAAATTATTTTCAATTCACTCAACTGGAATAAATTTTTTTCAATGTGGAAATTTTCGATCGGAATCCTTTTTTCTTTGGGGTGGTCTCCTGTGCGCGCGTGCGCACATTGCTACCCCTAATTAATTAGTTTTAATTAAAATTAATTAGTTTAATAAACTTTAATTGTAAATTAATAAATCATAGTTATGAATTAATAAATGATAATTTTGAATTAATATATCTTAATTATGAATTAATAAACCTTAATCGTGAATTAATAAACACTAATTTTAAATAATAAATCATAATTTTGAATTAATAAACCCTAATTGTGAATTAATAAACCTAATTTTGAATCAATAAATCCTATTTTGAATTAATAAACCCTAATTTTGAATAATAAACCCCAATTTTGAATTAATAAACCATAATTGGAATTATTAAATCCTAATTTTGAATAATAAACCCTAATTATAAATTAATAAACCCTAATTGTAAATTAATAACCTCTAACTTTGAATTAATAAACCCTAATTATGAATTAATAAACCATAATTATGAATTAATAAACCTTAATTATGAATTAATAAAATATAATTATGAATTAATAAATTCTAATTTTGAATTAAAAATTTAATTATAAATTAACAAAATATAATTATACTTACTCATCATAATTAATATATAATTATTTTAATAAAAAAAATAAGTTAGAGTTAGATCACCCAAGTTTTTTTTCTTTTTGCCTGTTTGGACCAACACGTCGATTTTCATTTTGAGCTCAATTGACATACCTAACTTTCATGCAACATCCATAAACCAATAACGCACAAATAATGAAATAAATATGTTTTTGAAAGTTCGAACGGAAAATAAAATAAAAATTGTAGTATGTAGATGGCCGATGAATGATATGTTAGTCACATTCATTGAACATATTTCGTAAGCACTACTCATGTTTAGTCAACATTAGCATTATTCTTTTTTTTTTGTTTTATACGTTTCTTTATATTTTAATACATTACAAATTATCACTGACATCATTAATTTTAAAAATACATAAAAATCAAAAACTCGATTTGATCGCTTTCCCTTTAACTTCAACTACATTAATAAAATCACAAATTGAGCTTTAAGTTTTATATAATTTATAGAATTAATGATGCCAATAATAATTTCTGATATATTAAAATATAAAGAAATACATAAAATAAAATAAATAAAAATAATGTTAACGTGAACTAAATATGTCTGGTGCTCGGTAACTAGAGTATCATTTCTCGTACATAGTATATTCAAATGAAAGTAATTGTTCAAAATTTGAAGCGTCAAGAAAATTGGGATAATATAGTACAACCATGAGCTCAATTCAGATGATAAATATTTTAATTCATGAATTTTCACATTGTACTGGAGTTATATTAAAGACAAAAACTTTGGTGAATTACGCATTATCGTGAGCTTATCCTTATTTTTTGTTAAAATAATTATATATTCATTATGGTGAGTAATGATAATTAGATTTTATTAATTTATAATTAAATTTATTAATTCAAAATTAGTATTTATTAATTCATAATTATGGTTTATTAATTCATAATTAAAGTTTATTAATTCAAAATTATGGTTTATTATTCAAAAATAGGGTTTATTAATTCATAATTAGGGTTTATTAATTTAAAATTAGGATTTATTATTCAAAATTAGGATTTATTAATACACAATTATTAATAATTCCAATTAAGATTTATTAATTCATGATTAAGATTTATTAATTCATAATTAGAGTTTATTAATTCCAATTAGATTTTATCAATTCAAAATTAAAATTTATTAATTCACGATTATAATTTATTAATTTCAAATTATTATTTATTAATTTACAATTAAGATTTTAAATTAATTAATTTTAAAAAATAAATAAATAAATAAATAAATTAATTAGTGATCTCACTGCTCGCGGGCAGGAGACCATCCCTATATTAATTTAAATCTTAGAAAATGATTTTCTCTTGTAGTTACATTAAGTTCTAATTCTTTGTCGCAAGTATGTTTAACGACCAAGTTATGATTTATTTATAATTTGAGTTAAAATAGTACTCCTCCGTCCCAATTTAATTAGCACACTGTCAAATTAAATTGTCCTAATCCAATTGGCAGCACGCCAAAACGATAAAAATTAAATCCTTTAATCTACTCTTTTCTCTCCAATCGTGCGATCTTCATATTCTACCCTCTTCTCTCTCCATATTCTATTTCTCTCCTACTTTATTAACATTAAATCTTGTGGACCAACAATATTAAACCCTTAACCCATTTTTTCTTTTCACATGCGAAAAAGTTGTCTTAATTTAATTTGGGACGGAGGAGTAGTACAAAGTGAATAATTGTTTACGAAAAAAAGCTTTTAAAATATCAACCAACCTCTATCTCTCTCCTCCGTCATGGGATTGCGAAGCTGTAATCATCCGGACATCACATCTGCGAATTTCCCCTTCAAATCTTCTGTAACATCTTTCTCTCTCTAGATTTTCAGATATACATATGTATGTGTGTACGTATTCACACACTAGCATGTGGTTTCATTGAAGGTATGTGAAAACTGTGCGCATTAGCTAGTCCCTGGGCGTAATATAGCCTAAATTTTGATGTAATTTTTTATTTTCGGTATTTTGAATCGAACTATGTTTCTCCAATATTACTGATCTATTTATTGCGTAATAAAACTAGTATTATTGTCTATTTATTTGCAATTCAAGTGAATTTGCGGACCTAACAAAATTGCATCCCTAATTTTCTCTTTCGCCAGGGTTTGTTGAGTTACAGGGATGCTGAGCTCTTGAGATTTGGCAAACAAGTGTAGATATACATATCGATACACGTATAGTTTGGGCATTTCTGGTGTGGTAGAGGTGATTGATACAATGCGATTGTTTCCGATTTCTACGAGCTCAGATAGTTCACCCAGGGAGCAGAACAACTCGCAGAAAAGTCAGGCGCCTCTATACCTAAATATATATGATCTCACTCCTATAAACAACTATCTTTATTGGTTTGGATGTGGGATTTTTCATTCCGGCATTGAAGGTACAATCAACTTTGCCTTATTTTTAAATGATTAATGATTGAGCAGCTCATTATGTTTCTGTGTTTGCATTATTCTGCATAATTTGTGATGGTGGTAGTTTGCTAATTGATTAATCTGTTATCAATAGGCAACATTGTTAGTCTACTCTACGTATAACAAACGTATAAAACAAGAATATAATCTATCAATTAGCTGATTCAATGGTAACATAAATAACATGAAGCATATACATTACTGGCAAAAAGAATATACTACGGCCCTAAATAGGGTACTAGAATGAATGTAATACTCATACCAATGAAACTATTGTCAGCCTTTTCTATTTTGACATGGGACAGGCCATCTATAAGAATTCTTGTCAGTTTTGTCATTTTTATGTGATGTATCTCTTTGTACTTTATTATCTTTAATCTATTTTCTCATTTTTATGAAATAGCACATGGCCTGGAATATGGATTTGGAGCTCATGAGTACCCAACAAGTGGGGTGTTTGAGGTCGAACCTAGAGGTTGTCCTGGTTTTATCTTTAGACGTGCAATCCATTTGGGAAGTACTGACATGTCTCGTTCAGAATTTCGGTCATTTATGGAGCATCTCTCCAGCAACTATCATGGTGACACATACAATCTAATTTCTAGGAATTGCAATCATTTCACTGATGAAGTTTGTCAGCAACTCACTGGAAAACCTATACCTGGGTGGGTTAATCGATTGGCTCGATTGGGTAAGAGTTGAGTAGAAAGTGTAATATGCTAAGAGTTGAGTAGGAAGTGTAATATGCTTTTGATATTCAGCAACCCAACTAAAAAATTATGGCAAAAATCTAAACATTTATCTATCCAGCCATAAGGTGGATCAGCAACAACCCTTCCGACATGAAAATAATTATGCATCATGTGATTTTCTTGAATTTCTTATGTCAATATGGAACTATTAGCTAAGCTGTCTGATATGATTCCAGTCATGGGTCAAAATGATCTCCTTTTATCAAGATTGTCTTCTATATTAGTTACTATATTTAATTTCAAATAACTAGAAATACTTCTGAGCCTTTTCTTGTAAGAATCGCATAAGCTGTTATGCCTTTTAAATATAGGCTTTGGTAATTTTAAATTACACTGCTGCCCGGACTACTAATTCAGATAAAACTCACACACAGAATATTGTTTATTCCTTCTTTAAAAACCAATTTCGAATAGACTTCTTATCATGGAAGCAATCTATTTGTATGTGCAGTCATTGATGTAAATTTATGCTAGAATATTCAACTTCATAAGTCTATATGCGGAAGCAATCTTTTCCTTTTTCTTTTGTGTGTGTGGCCCCAAGTAGTTCTGGATTAAGTTACATTTCAACCAAACATCTTTCACGCAATTTGAAAGTCCATCTGATAACAGACTGTTATTCAATACATGCTTGAAATCTTTTACTTTCAAATACTGTATACACCTCTCCTGCCTTCCTCTCTTACATCATAACGTCTAATTTCAGGTTCTTTCTGTAACTGTCTGCTGCCGGAAAGTATCCAGGCTACTCAAGTGACACCTCTTCCTGATGTTGAAATGTGTTCAGGCAAGTTCTGTAAGACCAGACTAGATGGTATATGACCTTTATTATGCAGTTCATCATTTATTGTTAATATGACATTGAAATGTCCGAAAAGCCTAGGATACTCCCATGATGCAGGAGTGAAAATAAACAAAAAGCATTGGTGCTTAGGAGAATAGTCAAATCCAGCATCTGCAGCTAGTTATCAATCACAAAATACTCTCTGACCTTGGAATATATCTGATTTCTTGAACTATATCTGTTGTTCAAGGCTTCAAGCATTCCTCAGAAATTTTTTACATTTCATTTCTTTGATAGCTTCTGAATCCTTCTCGAATTAGTCATGAATAACAGAGCTGAAAGGTAATTGTTTTTACTCATGTCAATGTTTATATTTTGTAATTGATAGCAATTTATGTTTAGCTTATTATATCCTTTAACAGTTGCTATCCGATAGCCTTTTGTATGTTAGAATATTGTGATTCAAATCTATAATGACATTGTCAAAGCAAAATTTTACTGATACTTGTGTTTTGTTAGTTGGTTAAACCCCTTTGTCTTCAAGATTCAATTACCGTATAGGAAAGAGCCAAAGCCCTTGATGGTTTTCCGAAAAACAATTGATTTACTAAAAGCTGATTATCAGAAAATGTAGAAATAGATTGGAGTGGTTTTATGAACACTACATTTTCACAACCATAAATTTTTTAACATGTTATATGGCTCTCAAATTAGCTTCAGGTTTTAGAACCGACTAGATTTATATACAAATAGACTTGTCATCGCTGCTGCTCTTTTCGGGAAAATATACGTGTTGATTAGATCAAGTTTTTTCCGCTTTATGTTTGTTTGTTGCCTAATAACCATTTCACTGTCTTAATACATTGTATTTTATAAACAGAAGATGGTACCGACCTTGGCGCATCGTATGTAACAGGAGAAAGTGAAGAGGAGGAACTAGACCACCATCTGCTTACCACAGCAAGCAGTGACATAGCATTTTTGAAAGACAAACCAGTGAGGCTAGCAAAAGATATTCTTTGACTTTCATTCTCTCACCCTGCACTTTACTAGTTGTCTTGTTTGTACAATTAGTGTGTAAAATCTCCATTGTATTTTGTTACACATGATAGTGTCAAAACGAATTTTTGTTGTGTCTATTATTTGCGTGATAGCCAGTAAGAAGCTTCGCTATCATTCAGAATGTACGGTTTATGCCACTTTGGACTGGTAATTGCATCCTACTTGTTTGCTGTATGATTTTGATGTGGTCCTCTACTAGAAAGGGAGGAAATACAACTATTTGTCTGAATGAAGGCACTCCGTTCTGGTTCAACCATAGCTATACTATGCTTATTGTTCTTCAGTTGTTCATGGTTGGCTGATTGATTTATTTACTGAAACATGTTTCATGTGACGAATCATGTCAATCTCTTCTCCTTGAATTCTCTGTGTTATGATCTTCATGTTTTCCCCAAAGATATATTTTGCTCTGTGCATGTGCGTGTGTGGCGCATGTTTAGGTAGATTCATTGCAGCTTGCCTGCTGAATGATTTTGTACAAAAGTAACTTGATAGAATGCATTGATTAGTAATTAGTAATAATTTTGAAGCGACTTTAGTGGATGGATCGAACTGGAATTTGTTGCGCAGATTTGATAAATCGGAAATTCTATAAATTATGGGACGGCAGTTTGCCAGCCTGGCTCATCGCCGGTATTTTCCACAAAAAGTTTTGATAAAACTACATTTTATGAATAGGGTTAAAACTCATACATAATAACATCGAGTTGCGATTGATGAAAGAACTAGCTACACAAGCATATGTCCTTCGTCGTAGTTCCAACCGTGTAGGCTAACACGAGGAGTAATGCCCTGAGGCACCTCAAAGTTGAGGCTTACCGTCATCACTTCCCCTGGTACCAATGAGAAATAGTTGTCGGAGTAATGCACAGGCAAAATCCGTCTGTCTGGGCCGTAACTGTGATCTTCTTTCGAAGCATGGACAGATAAATGAAGAAAGAAAGCAACTCCAATATCTGATCCACTGGTTTCAGTAACTTTCTTACCACTGTTTTTTGAAGCCAAGCTGTTCCGTATCTTTTCAAACAGTTTCGTACCATTTCCTCCCCCGTGCATGCATTTTACTGCTGCTGAGTTTTGTGTCTCAAACTCTCTGTTGATGAAAAGATTGTTGTTGTACACAACACTTGTTGAGAATGGCTTCTTCGAAGTATTCTCAATATGCATTCTCACCTCGTAGCTGCACCCCCTAATGAAAGTTAGAGAAGTAATTCTCAGGGGAGGTTTAGTCTTTTGGTAGGGCTCGAGGAGCTTGTAGTCGCCTCCTGGCAGATGTAGCCAGTAGAAGTTTCTGGATAGTATCTTGTAATCGGAGAGCCTGTACAGTTTCAGAAGAAGGAAATATACGGGTTTAGGATTTTTGGACTTGGGATACTTCATCTCGGAAATAGGTATTGTTCGTTTGAATGGTATAGTGAGCTTGTCAAAGACTTCGTTGTATGGGCATGCACCTTCCAGATCCCAAACTGAGGCTTCTATAGCCACATCAGATAGCTCTTCAGATGTCGTGTTGACTACCTGTATTAGTAGATGTCATTTGGATAAACCAGCTTATCAATAGAAACAAAATAAAATATATCTACTTGTCTAACTAGTCCATCTATTAGAGTGAGAATCATTGCTTATAGACTATTTGCAAGTTAAACACTTAATCTTACATTTTATTGATATGTTCAGAGCAAAATAAGCTTTTCAAGCATGCAAAAAGTTCAGGTAGTGATTTTATAAATAAGAGCATAGGTAGATCAAGATTGTAGGATAGCAAATGTTTAATGTTTTAATAGCTTTGTTCTTTTTTACTATGTATGCGATGTATAATATTGACGAAAGTATCCTGGTTAAGAGAGAAATGTTAATGGATTGCACTAATTCTAAAATATTCATGGTAATATTAATAACATAGGGGAAGCATAGTTACCTCTACAAAATACGTTACCAGATTAAGCTGGACGTGGATGGGTTCAGCAGCACGTCGGCAGCCAAAGAAACCTGCTGTTTGGTCGTGGAGATGATCATAGAGTTGGCCCCTTAGACCTGTCCAGGGGTTTTGAGTTTTCCAAATCAAGACACCAGTGTACTTGCTCCACATGCGCGAGGCCCAACCTTCTAAGAGTGCTCTATATTGGGTATAATTAACCAATTGTGCCTGAAATCGACACCTAAACTTGACAAAAAGTACCGGCGACGAGACTATAAAATCAATGGTAGTCACAAAGCATTACAATTATACCTTAAGACAGAAGTCATCAAGATCCTTCGGCGTTCCATATAGTAGAATCTGGTTCTGAACAAACCCTGGTTTTGAATGCGGAATGTACTTGTGATACTTCCATATAGGATTGGGCACTTCCTGTACAAAACCATTGGGCAATTCTTTGAGCAGAGGAATCTGCCATCCTTGTCGAGGGATTGTAGCTCGGATAGTAGCAGCTACAGGCACGCCTACAGAACCAACCTGGGGATTGAAACCATAGCCATAGAAGTCATCCTCGAAGAAGTTCTCAGGATTTTGAATGTCGTAGGGGCCTGTAACACCCCCCTTCCCGTTAGCAAATCCGTCCCATGTAGATCCTTGGACATATACACGTGTGCCGTCCAAATATTCACTAGGGTCCTCCATAAACAGGGAGATCCCCTCCTTTAAATGCTTAGAGTCGCTAAAGCTTTCAAAATATGGGTGGAGCTGCAGATCCTTTCTCAAAGCTGCATTGATATCATCGGGTGGAACTTGTTCATTTCCTCCGACCCACAACGCTAGACTCGGATGGTTTCTTAGCATCTTAATGGTATCCCTGGCACATAACAGAAAAATGTCATGTTCCAAGGGACCGACTGGATTTGGTACCGGCTTGCCTTTCCCATCACAGTCGCCGGTTATCCAGAACTCTTGCCAAACCTACAAACAGTTAACTCTCAAGTGTGGTAAAGATTGAATGCTTTTGTATCGATAGTCACGTAGATTTAAATATACAAAGAGCATTACTAATCACACACAAACACACACACAGACGGAGATGAGCTAACCAGAAGACCATAGATGTCACAGTAGTGATAGAACTCGGGCCTTTCAGCAAGTCCACCGCCCCAACACCGGATCATATTAAAGTTCATGTCAGCATGGAATTTGATATCTGTTACATATTGTTTCTTTGAAAGTCGAAGTAATCCATCTGACACTGTCCAATTTCCGCCCCGGATAAATACTTTCTGGCCGTTGACCTTAAATAGCCTGCAGAAATGTCGTCATGCATATAAGGTCAACTTGGTTTTACACGCACTGACGCACCAAGGGTTATTTGCGTCAACCCAATAAAATGTTAATACCTTCCACCAGTATCATTATCTATGCAGCTCTCGATCTTACGGAACCCGAAATGCTGACTCCATGAATCAGACTCTCCCTGATCTTTCACATCGATGGATATTTTCACATTGTAAAGGGACTGCTTTCCCATGCCATTAGGCCACCATAAGTTTGGTTTATAAAAGAAAAGCTGCACGGAAAAATATTAAATAAATAAATAAATAATTTTCATCTAATCCTGTCTAGGGATTCATTTTAATGATTTATTAATGTCCCTGAACAGTGGGGTATTCCTTCATTTTTTTTTAATATTTTTTAAGTTTCTGACAACCATGACCAAATACGACATCAAAGCATAAGCTAGAAAAGTGACTGGAAAGAGTGAAATATAGATCTCTGAGACACAAAACCTCAGGTAACGTGTATCGAATTTGGGATGCAGCCGGAATGGACAGATACTGAGTCTGAAGATGCTCTACTAGACATATCTCCTCTTCAAGTTCAGTTCCAACTTGGATGTTCAAATAACATTCAGCGATGGCATTGCTTTTGTTAACCAACTCCACTGTTGTGTGAAGGTAAACCCTCTTGTAATTATCAAAGAACGACGAGACTAAGTGAGGATCAACTATCTTCACTGGCTGCATTAGCAATTGAGCACACAATCAGAAAATGTAAAGTTCATCTTTGATATACTGACTTTTTGCAATGCAGAATTTATGTAGGACACGATTAAAATAAATATGCAAGCACCATCGGCTACAGAAGAGAAAAAGCTAACGAGTAGATAAGGCTTATTAAGAAAGAATTAAAAAGATTTGACAGCACAACTTACCCCAGTAACAGATAAGGAAACCTCATCCCAAATGCCAGTGTTTCTATCCCTGAAATAAATGAGCAAAATATGTTCTGGAGTTGTAGCCTTTGCATGTACTAGACATTGAAAAGTAAGAGAAAACCTCACAAAGATTCTAGTTTCGATTTGTCAAAGGGAATTAAATTCTTCACAACTCATCAATATGTTAATGTGATCTCATTATCTACTGACAAAAATGTATATGTAGTCCACGGTTACCATAATACTCATGCCTAAAGAAAATTATTATGAAACTACGCATGAACTCCTAGTCAAAAATATACTACCTCTTTGTTTTGACATATGAATGGTCTAAGGAAATTGATCTATGACCAGTGAGGACAGAGAAGATTACCGCATAGGAGCCATGCAATCCCAACCGTCAACATATTGTGCTGCAACATCTTTCCTTATCTAGCATTAGCATGAGATATAGTAAGGTATGGCTTCATTCTGAAGAATGTATAAAATTAAAACGTAGCAGCAAATCTCTAGCAATAGCCAAAGAAAACTTGCACACATGCACACGCACTGCTGCATTAAATCCTCATTTTGTTATAAAGTGTAATATATCAACGACATGTCAATTTCAATATAGTTTCTCATAAAATCGAAGCCATATTTAGGTAGTTAATGTAATTGATCAAAACAAAAAACAGATTATACAATCAACTGGCTTTGGTCATCAACCATTACTAGACCAACTCAAGCACGTAAACTGTCCGTGAACTTGAATAACTAAACATCTTAAACAGAAACCTTGACCTATCTTTGCAGGAGCCCGCCAATTGATGATCAAAATTTCTATTATACATGTATTATATTTAGGCCCATGGAGTAAGTATAAAGCTTGAACTGTAGCAACTTCAATAAATATGAGCAATTATCAAATTTTTTAAAGGATAGCCCCTTAACCTCATTAATTCACATGCCACGTTTCAACTTTCACAGCAAATTCAACCTGATGAGTGATGACTTGAAAAGAAGAAAAGTAACCTCTCCCTTATTTTTGTTCCAAGATAATAAATGCTTAAAATTGGTAATACAAGGATGGACATTCAAGGACTTTCAGCTGGAGTGGAAACTTACTGGTGAAGGCTGCAAACAGCTAAATGGTGAAAAACACACATGCATTCTAAGTGGTGCAATATAACCCTCAGTTTCATAAGGATGACAGTGAGATAACATGAAAACCACATGACTATGAAACGGCTTATTAACTTGCATCGACAAGTCGTACCTCATGGCCACGACATGGACCACCTTCTGGTCGAATTCTTCCGGGGTGATCAGGAGGGTGAACCAGGACAGCCAGCATATTTTCACCATTAGGATTTAGAATATCAGTTATATTGATAGAGTGTCTTCGGAACATCCCCTTAGGGAGGACAGTTTTGTGTCCGTTTAAATAAACTTCAGCGCAGTAATTGATAGCACGGAAATTTAGATTCACATGTTGATTTGCAGCCTGAAAATCAGAAAAAGATTGAGATGTGCCGGGTTCAGTGTGACTCTTTAAGTCTTCAGAAAAGTAAATCATTGCCGTATAGGATATTGACAAGTTCAAATAGACGGGATTAGGCACAACTACCACTTACCACCTTGCATGTAAATGTGTTGAAAAACCAGAAAGTATAGTATTCTCTTCCAGAGTCTTCAATATCTATGATTGATTTGTACTCTAAACCATAGAAGGGATCAGGAACAAGCTTGTTCTTCACAAGGGTTGCCAAAACACTAAAATTCAGAATAGCAAAATTCAGTTTTGGTCGTGAAGCTGTTTGTTTATAAATTAATTCAGACAAAAGCAAGATTTATCCACCTCTCAGTTCATCTAAAATAGGATGTACTCCTACTTAAAAAGGCAAATATGGTCAGAACAATGTAGAAACCTGATACCCACATTCCTACCAATCTAACAAGAACTATATGAGTCGTTCAGTAAATTTAGATACACTTCCTTTTCAAAATTCAGACAAAGTTCCGACTAAATTTCTACTATAAGCCAAAAAACTACCAATTGCTATATTGTAGACTCAGTCATCTCAATCCAGTTCAACCCTAATCAGATGCACCCAAATGTAATGTCCCTGTTTTTTAATCACACTGCTAACTTCCAACAAAACTTTAATAAGAAATGGAAATCTGAAGTGGAAGGGCTTAGAGAGATTACGTCCCGGGCACGACGGCTTCCATCCATGGGGGGTGATTAGAAGGGGGGTGAGTGGTGGTGAGCTGAACTCCGGTGAGGTCGACCTCCGTGGACCGCGCCGCCAGCCACCCTTCGTCCAGCACTGTCTTCCCTATCCCCTCCGCCATCATAAAACTTCTCACTTACTCCACTTTCACTAAATTTGTGTTTTCTGATGGAATGTGGCATTTTAATGGGAGAAGATGCCAATAATTCACTCGAGGATTCAGGAATTATATCAATCTTGACCGAGAATTCCATAAATAATGGAGTGACCACGAGAAACTCATAAACCAAAATCTGAATGGATTTTATACGTCGAATTAGATGAACAAGTAATTACATCAGAATCATGATTTGGTGGATTTTGATGAATATCATCAATCCGTGATGATAATTTATTACCGGTACTGATATGGCAATTGAGACAGAGACTGAGTGCCCAATTCACACACCTCCACGAAGTCTGCATGCAACATAATTGCTACTGCAAAAATCTATCTATATATAATAATAGGTGTACTATGGTAAAAATGCAAGTTGAAAAAATAGAAAAGTTGTACTAAATATATAAAGTTGTTATATTGAACATATAAATTTATTGTATTATATTCAATATAATAACTTTATGTTTAGTATAACAACTTTATCGTTGAGATTGTGCAATAACTTTAGTGGAAATACATATATATACCATCCAAGTTAAGGAATGTCAATTATAATTGCGAACATAAAATGTCAAATTATAGTCGAGTTGTTGGTCCTTGGATGGGGTGGATTATCAAAACACAATCATCCTTGACATCTTGGTTTTTCGTAAGTCTTTAATACAATCAATATATAGTATATATGTGTAGTATCTCTAATTACTTAATTTTCAATGTTGAATAGATGTTCTGCAAAATTCATGGTCCGAGGTACACGCATCGCTTTCGTCCTACATTCAAGACCGCGTGAGGCACCATTGATCATGACCCCGAGAGCATTGCTTCTACATGGCAGCCACCAGCGCATGGATAGCGATTGTCCTCGGCATGTGGGTTATACATCATGGTTACGTGCCACGCAGTAACCTTATTTATAATAAATATTAATTTATCTAAATATTAATTTATCTAAATGGTTACGTGTCCTTGTTTATTTTATCTAAATATTAATTTTATAGATCATTATCCCTGCGTCATCGAGCGTTTCGCGATAATGCGCGTGGATATGCACTCGGTCATTCGTCTTTGTTTGACTCGCGTATTGGAGGATGGACCAGTAATGTTTGTTTATCCTATCTCATGTTCATCATTGGTGTATTGATTATTATGTTAAAATAATGCAAATGGGGTTCATATTATTTATTATTTCATTATCGATTATTATCAATTATTGGGACTATTATCATAAATAGTACCAATCGTGGGAATGGTTTGAATGCTGACCAGTGCTGTTGAAGCAACGTTTTCATGATGTCAATAACAAGGACTAGCCAGTTGCTCATCTCCTCAACTTCTTCGGCTCTAGGCTCCTACGTGCTCTTCGTGTTACTCTGCATAATCGTAGATGAAGCTTCCGAATCCACCCTCTCAACGGATCCATGCGTCAAACTCTACAAATGAGCCATAGCTCACCAAAGCAGACTCGCGATCTTCTTCCTCTTCATCCGACTGCTTCATCTTCTTCTTCAACGTAGTCGTCGTCATCATTGTCCTCAACAAGTGTATCACCAGTTGTGGTTGCGGCATATGTTGGAAAGCGTAATTCTGGATGGATCCATGTGTTGCGGCATATATTGAGATGTATCGACATCAAACCAATCGATGATGTAAATTGTTGTGTCAACGACATCGAACGATATGTGTTGGGAAGTGTAGTCATATGTTGTGAAGATGGTATCTCAAACGAAGGTCTATATAGTTCTTGCTCCGATTGGGATGTGTCGGCATCGTGAGTCACATAGACCTCTGGTTGGGCATCATGAGCCAATCGAAAAGTTGATCATCATTACTCAAAACTAATTTGATAATTCTACCACCCGAGATCTCGATAGATAATGCGGTTGGTAGGTTGTACTCAACGAATTTCCAACATAATTTGATCAATCATCTCTATGAACTCCGAGATAATTACATTGTCCATGCAATTGATGGTGTAACATAAAAAATAGAAAAGTTGTACAAGATTACAAATATATAAAGTTGTTGTATTGAACTAATTAAATAATAGTCTCTTGGATTTCATTTAAAATTAATTTCTAAAAAAATTAATTAATAATTAATTATTATCGTTCAATAAAATTACTGCATTTTAGGGCACACAACTAATAATGGTATTAAATTCATTTGATAATTGAAGATTCCGTTCGAAAATAGGCTCTCTCCGATCGAAAATAGGCTCTCTCGTTCGAAATATTGGGATTATTATATCACAATAAGTCAAATAGGATGATATGATTAATATACTAATTATGAATCAATAATTAATTATTAATTATCTGTTTGAAATGAATTAAACAATTAAATTAAGTTAAAAATCCATCTCAAAACACGTGATATTGAATAATTTATGGTCCCATTTATCTATTATTTGGCTATAATTTGACATTTTGGCGTTTCGCGACTATAATTGACATTCTTAACTGATATATATAACGCCTGCAAGCTCATAACTTTATACGTTAAAATAATTTTATACATTTAATGTAGTTTTCGCACCTTTCGCATTATATTTGGATTCTTACATTATTTTTCTTATATATATATAATAGAATAAATGAAAATATCCTATCATCCCAATATTTAAGTGTTCTCTCAAAAATACCACAACGTTCAATTGTGTGTGTGTGTTGGCCTAGTGGTAGAGTGGTTAATGCCCGAGGCCAAAAGTCTCGGGTTCAAGTCCACCGTGATGCAGCCTTTAAAATTTCTGTATTAAATTACAAAAAAAAAATAATATCTTTCTCGTTCTAAAGCGTGTAAGGAAATGATGAATCTTGTGTTTTGGGATATTCAATATCTACAGATTGGATATCAAAATATTATGTGTTTAATATTGAAACATTTTAAGGAGCATGCGTAAACATTTGAATAGTATATGATATTTTTATTAGATTAACTATAATTTATAAAAACTATCTTTATGGTGAATTCATGCCACTGACTATTACTTTTTATTAATAAATTATTTGTGGTTGGACTTAAAATCGATGGTTTTAAAAGGGTTAGTTTTCGATTTTCTTTGCTCGTTTTATGCATTTATTTCTAGGACTATCTAAATAGGTTTTGGTTCTCGATTAGAATTGAAACGAATTAGAATTGGTTTTGGTTAACTGAAATCTATTTTTTAATTATTATATAGTTGATTAAAAGTTATAGAATCTCATTTTTAATTTTTTTTAATAAATTTCAGTTTTTTTCAATTATTTTATTATCATTTTAATTATTAATTAGTTTTATTTCAATTTTTCGAGTAACCAAAAATAAGCCGTAATGATCGATTAGTTTTCGGTTAACCGAAAATATAAATCGGTTCGATTTCGGTTCCATTTTTCGAATAAATTCAATTTATTTAATCGAAATCGAACCGTTTCCTCCCCTATTTATTTCTAGTAGATATATTTTCATTCTAATATATAGATTTACAAGAACTTTTGAAGTTTAGTGTGTTTGTCTGGGACAAATCCAGCTGGATTGGGCACAACTGTTGGGGATGCTTTCTTGGATCAAAGAGTTGGGAATGACATAAGTTATTTTTGAAATGGATGGTTAAATCGTGACAATGCTCTTGCTTAAAAAATAAGGATTACTCTGAATTGAGAGCAATAATTAACAACTGCAAGACTATTATAGCTTCTAGTGATTCGTTTCAAGTTAAAAATGTTCGAAGAAACGCTAATTATTTAGCTAGGATTGCTAGAAAATTTTCAAACCTTTTTTTTATATCATGGGGAACCCGCAGCCGCTACCTCAGGTGCGTATTGGATAAACCCCACTGGTCCATGCAATGCGATAGCGCGCAAACCACATAGGATACGTAAACCATACTTGGAAAATCGGTGTGTGACTCAAACCCATAGAGGCGTTTGGTGGGGTTGAACCTGCACCTGGCCTACCCAAGCAACACACCTAGCTATTAAATTTGTCCCATGGGACAATTTTCAAACCTTTATATTCAGGTCAAATCGCTCAACTTTATGATAGGTCCTTCCGCCTTCTGTGTACGTTCTTTGTATTAATGCAAATTTATTAGGATTCAAAATAATCGTGTTAGAAAAGTTATTGGTAAAAATGTTTATGAGAGTAAAACTAAAACTGTTTCAAAGAAAAAAAAAATAGAAGACAAATTTTGTTATAAATGTAAAGTAAAATCTAACTACTAAAATGTGGAATTAAAAGAATTGATTGCATGATATGAAAAATATGGATGATTAAGTGTAGCATGTTGTAAGATATTTAGTCTCCAACTAATAGATTAAGGATTCAAATTATTTGCCCCACGCTTAGCTCAGTTGGTTAAGAGTTAATAAATTTGGGATAAAGACCAATGATCGAGTCATAGCAATCGCAGTGTGGGAATTTCATCTTTTTTAGAATGATTCATTGTGAGCACTATGCAAGGACCATCTTAACTACTTAATCGCTAAATTATCGTTATTTAACCTCTTACATTTTCATGGATTGCTATTGGGACGTGGGGGGAGATAACTTCCCTTTTTTGGGAAAAGGATTCAAATTACCTAAAAGACTAGACTAGAGTGTGAGCGTGTGTTTTTCCTAGGGGTGAACATTCGGATTTCGGTTCGGATTTTTGCCTAATCCGAATCGATCCGAAAATCCGAATTTTGAGAGAAATACAATCCGATCCGAACCGAATATCCGAAAATTCAAATCCGAAAATCAAAATTTTATAAATATATCCGAACCGAACCGAAAAATCGAAATTATGAAAATCCAAAATCCAAACCAATTTTGTTAATTCTTATATATATTTATATTAGATTTAAAATATTTAAATAAAATATTATTATTATATATAAATTATATATAATTGGATTTTGGATTTTTTGGATTAAAAAATCCAATCCGATCCGATCCGAAATTTAGAAAATATCAATCCGATCCGAATCAAAATCCGAAAAATCAAGCAATTTTAAATTTCGATTTGGTTGGATCGGATATTCGGATTCGGTATTTTCTTCACCCCTAGTTTTTCCTTTAGGATTAGGGTCTGATAAATATTTCTTGAACATGAACATTTCTGTTTTGAGAAACTATGTACTGTTATAATTTGTAAAGATTTTTTTATTTTTATTTTTTTTCGCAAATGCTTCAAAATAAAACTTTATGCGCGTGCAAAAAGCTGGAGTGATTGAATCTCGAGGTCGAACTTTATATGAAAAATCCCTTTTTTTTTCTTTACCTTTTCCTCCCAGTTCACTTCCATTAGACCTCTGTCAGTCCTTCCCTACTGCATCCTCACACAGCACCTCAGCAATGGCGATCATAACTGAGGAGCCTGAATCACCGCCGCAACTGCGCCAACGTAAATCCAATCCAAAACCCACGCCCAAGCCCGAATCGCCGTTCCCGGAACCGCCGTCCACCTCAACCCCCACCAAATCCGCAGAAACCGCCACCACCGCAGTAAACCCATTTCCGTTTTGGTTTTACTCCACCCTTTTCGTTTCTCTGATCACCCTCTCTTGCGTCATTCTCGCTTCCCTCTCCCCGCAAGACGCCAAGACTTGGTTCCTCAATCTTCCCCCAATTCTCCGCCGCCACTACTCCAATGGCCGCACCCTCAAGGTCCAAACGGCGCTCAATTACCCACAAGTTGAGGTCTTTTCCATTCAGCAAGGGCCCGTCAACGCAGACAGCCGTGTTCTCATCGTGCACGGCGCAGGTTGTAGCTCTTTGCTTTTCAAAATGTTGTTAGTTCATTAGGAAGTAAGAATGTTCGCGCTGTAGCAATTGATCTTCCGGGATCAGGTTTCTCGGATAAATCCGTTGTTGTGATGGAGGAGAGTGAAGGTGGAAGTGACCCTTTTAGCAAGATGTGGGATGTGTATGAGGAGATTAGGGAAAAGGGAATTTTTTGGGGTTTTGATCAGCTTGTTGAGCAAGGGTATGTGGACTTCGCTGAGAAAAAAGTGAAGGTTTTGAAAAAGAGAGTTAGACCTATAGAATTGGGGAGTGAAGAAATGGGGAGAGTGTTGGGGCAAGTGGTAGATTTGATGGAACTAGCGCCTGTGGATTTGGTTCTGCACGATTCTGCATTAGGGTTGAGTGCCAACTGGATATCCGAGAATCGGGGATTGATTAGGAGTGTGGTGGTTCTTGATGGTGCTGCTAGTGGGATGGCATTGCCTCTTTGGGTGGTGGGAGTGCCTATGGTGAGGGAGATTGTGCTGGGATTCAGGTTTGTGTTTGAGATGGTTCTTGGAAAATGTTGTATGAAATCGGTTGGTGCAACGGAGGCTGAGGCACATAGGGTTCTGTTGAAGGGGAGGGATGGGGCGAGTGCTGTGGTTGGGATGGGAAAGAAGCTGAATTGTAGTTTTGATCTGTCTGAATGGAGCAGTCGAGATAGTGTTAAAGGGTTGCCGTTCCATGTGATTTGGTCAGGTGGCTGGTCCAATGAATGGACTTCTGCGGGCCGACATATGGCTGATGCCCTTCTTAAAGCTAAATTTGTCACTCATTCCGGTGGGCGATGGATGCAGGTGGGAGTATGTTATCGTTGTGCCTTTTTGTACTGGTTATTGCATACATCTTACAACAGTTATGTGGTGTTTTTGAATGATACCGTTTTTGTTTCATGGATTAACATACTTAACTATATGCATAAGTTTGAGGTTTTACTATAATAACATCTGCCTCATTGACATCCGTTAACATGCCACTATATGAGAACAGGAAAGATCTAGGCAGTAATGTGTATAGGCATGAATCTTAGCATTTAGATAGCCCCTTTGAGCACTTATATAATGTCCGGCAATTAAATTGAAATGGTTGCACCTGTTTGAAAGTTTTAGTAATCACAATAGAACTTTTGAGCTGTTCTGACTTTCCAATAGTTCCCTATTTTGATGGCCTCACTGCATGTGAAAGACCGTACCTGTTTAGGCACCTTTGCAGGAGCATATGATTGTTGCTAGTTGCTACTATGTTTCCGATCCTTGATTGCTTTATTCCTGTTACCATCTTTTTTCTCTACTGCTGTGATTCTCCTACTGCTATCTGCTATTTTTAAGTTATTGTAGCTCACCTTCTTTGTATGGTCCAGCCTTTCTGAATAACCAAAACTTCATCTTCTCACAACACTGAGAGGGAGCATTGCTAGGTCGTGATGCAGTAAATAGTGATTTCATAATTTGATTTTGATAGTCACAAAGGAGGCTGTTTACTTTGAGTGGTATGATAGTAAATAAAAACAATATAGGCTGATCTACTATTTACTTTGATGAATTGATGAATTTAGAACTTGTTTGATCATCTAACTCTTCAAATACTCTTTCATATGTTTTACCTAACTATCCTATTACACAAAGTAAATGCTTTCTTTGTTTCTCGGACTGCCTTTTATCCTTGATTGATACAGATAAAGCTGGAATTTGGGCTATTTTCATGCTTTCTTTTTATCCCCTTTAGATTAAATCGGTAGTCATTAGGCCACCTTTTGTAGTAGTCATCCATTTATTCACAGCTATACTGAATGTTGATTACAAAACTAGGACTAATCTGGACTTGATGCTTAATCTTTTTCCTATGAACACCTTTAGGACTAGTCAGTTTTACTGGAAATTTCTGAGGATGGAAATTTATGAAATAATTCAACGGCAAAAAACTGTAATAGCTGAGCATCACTTATGCCATCATGACTCAGTTTTAGAATATGTTTCAAAAGGTACTTGAGACCCAATTTATGTTGCATCCCCTGTACTGTAGCTTTGCTGTATCAGACTGCCTATGCTGGTGTGCCGTAACTGTTTAAGGTTAGTTAATCATGCCAGTAACTTAAGCCATCGTTGTAGGTAACTTGATATATTATTATTTATTTCTCAAGTGATAAACCTTGGAAGGTATTTGATTTGTAAATTTGTTCAATCTGGTTGAAGTAAATTTTACAGGATTAGGGGATCCCATTGTGTTAAGTATGCAAGATTGTGGTAGGAAATGAGCAAAACTGTGTAGAAACTAGAAAGGCATGCAAAGTTGATATTGCAGGCTTGCAGCTGTTTTGAGTATTTATTTAGGCTTTGTGTAGATTGATGATGATATTTCAGTTTGACACTTTCACCGAAAATTCTTTGTCATTAAGGAACATAATTCGGAGGAGGTAGCTGAGAGCATATACGAGTTTGTTTCCTCGTTACCAAAATCATCCAGAAAAGTCATAGAAGAGGCAATCCATAATCATTCCGAGGAGAAGTATACTGCTAAAAGTGATGACCACCACCATCACCATGGTGTTGATGACCACCACCACAGCCACGGTCATGGTCACGCTGGTTACAATATGGATGCTTATGGTATGGGGCATGGCTATGGCATGTGATTACATTTTATGGCAGATTTGAGTTGTGATTGAGGCTCTCCCCATACTGGCATTCTGATCTCACTAGCAATAGTGGTTGTTGCAATTTTGAGCGAAATGCCTATGATATTGGGGAATGATGGATGTAATGCAGAGTTGAATTGTAATGTATACTTGAGTTATAGAGATAATATTGGTTGCAATTTGGGAGAGCCATAACTTTAAGGGAGATTGTGTACTAGTCAAATGCAGATGAAGCTGCAACCTTGTATACTGGAATGCGATTTGGTTCTTTTCTTGTATTATTACATTTTGCAATCTTTTCGTAACCACACTCTCTCTCTCACTAAATCTGCAGCTGCGAGTGGGGGAAGAAGACGAAGGGCAACGACGTCGTTGCTGTCTAGTCATTCCCCCGTTTTTTTATTAATAAAATAATAGTATTTATATGTATTTTTTCAGTTATTCTCAGAATAAAAATATAAAATCATTTTGCTTTTAATTGTTATACAATATGTTTCATTACGTCTTAAAATGCAGCTTCATTTATATTTCATATTTTAGTTTTTTTTTCTTTATCTAAGAGGTTAGGACACATAAAAGATACTTCATTCATCCATCAAAAATATTCATTTGATTTTGTTTTGATTCGTCTATAAAAAACATTCATTTTTTTTTTGAAAATCTATGACTTCATAATTTTTATTTTAAATCTATCCACTTATTTACCAAAAATCACAAATAATCTATTTTTTACTTTCACTATCCATTATTATATTTTTATTATCTTTATAGCCCATCTTTTAATTTTACTATGAATTAATCTAATTATTTATTATCTTGACTCACTTTACACTTATGACAATTTATTAAAGTTTATGCCACCAAATTTAAATAACGTATTTACGGATGAAGTAACATTTAATATATTTTTGTATATAAAGAATACTAGTGTATTAGGAAAATGAACCAAGTCATTATTAGTTATTCTATTTTTATTTGCTAGTTATTACAAATACATGGACTTGATTAATCTTTGCTATCTCTCGTCGAATTAAATATATTTGTAATTGCTACCGATGAAACTGTTACGCAACAATTTCAAAATTTTAAAACGGTTACGCTACCAATGAAATAAAAGTAATTGTTTATGAATTTATTAACAATATTAGTCACTTCCAATTTTATTTTTAAAACTATTAGAAATTAGGGCCTGTGAAATATAATAATGACTTCGTCACTGAGTGTGCTATTCAGTAAAAAAATTAGATTGGTGACCCGAACAATCCACTCGGATCGGACCCACCCGCATAGCGCCACATGTCATGATATTGGTGGACGTGATAGAAACATGGCCAAGTTAAAATCAAGAGTAAATCTCGATTTAAACCCTAACTATACGTGTTTTATCAAAATATCTCGATTTTCAAAATATCGATTTAAATCCCAAACTATCATATTTGTATAAAAACTGCCCCTGTATTCAGGATAGTTTGGGGTTTAATTGATACAAATATGATAGTTTGGGGTTTAAATTGATATTTTTGAAAGTACATGATATTTTTAATAAAACATATATAGTTTAAGATTTAAATTGATATTTACCCTAAAATCAAAGAATTATACTCCTCCATCTCATTTAAAATATCTCATTTTTTTAACACAAATATTTAGAAGAAATATATAAAATAATTAAAAGTATTAAAAAGTGAGTAAGATCCATACTTTTTGAATGGACAATTACTTTCTAAAATAAAATGGAATAATCCAAAAAGGAAAATGAGATATTTTAAATGAGATAGATGAAGTATTTTTATTATTACACTTACCAATATTTCAGCTTTAACTCATAAATTATACGTAGCGCTGCTGATATTAATCTCAACCAAATAAGTGGTTCACTCCAAATATCTCAAAAGGGACAACACTTGAATTGGAGTAATACTACAAATACTGGACACGCCAAATGGGCTATTGCACTCAAACTACGTCGTATTTAAGTTGCATTAATTTCTTGATTACACAACAAGTAACATACTGGCTAGTAGCTAGTTCTTATACACATGAATGTATCTAAAACATGTTGTTATATATCAAAATCAACCGGAAATCATGAAAACCTCAATACTTCTCATGGAATTTGGAGCCCACACGCAAGTATGGATATCAATCTGCTCCAAGAAAAAGATGTGTTGAAAAAAGTTGTATATAAGTTTAGATTTGGTATCTGTATAAATCAATTTAGTGTATTTATGTGTTCAAATTAAATGTGGGATGAATGAATAATTAGTGGACAAATTTAGTTTTTTAATGGTTTGGGATGTATTCCTGGGGTGAGCATTTGGGCGGTTCGGTTCAAAACCAACCAACCCGAAAACCAAAACCGAATTTTTAAAAACTCAAACCGAACCGAACCAATTATCAGACAAAATCGAATCAAACCGAACCGAAATATTCGGTTTGGTTCGATTCGATTCGTTCGGTTTTAACCAATTAAAATTAAAATTAATATAAATATTATAATATATATAATATAATATATAAATATAAATATATATATATAAATATATATAATATTAACCAATTTAAATATTAATAATATAAATAACACATATATATAATATATATAAAAATAAAATAAAATATAATAATAATTAATTAAGGCGGTTCGGTTTAAAACCGAATTTTTTAACAAACGAACCGAACCGAATTAATTTCGGTTTGAAAATTTGAAACCGAACCAACCGAAAATCTTGTTCAAAACCGAACCAAACCGTCCATTTCGGTTCGGTCCGGTTCGGTTTTTCGGTCCGATTCGGTTTTTGCTCACCCCTAGTATTCCACATCTGAAAAATATTGAAGTACTATTTATAAATATGTTCACACCAACAAGGAGTAATCAAGTGTGCTCTAACTATGGTGCACCATATTGGGTTTTTAATTAGCTATTTTATAGTTAACCCAAATACCTACGAGGATGGTGCGAGACACCATCCGAGAGTCTGAGCACGAGTACTTGCACGTTGCACTTGTTGCATTGGGGGCTTTAGAGGCGCACTTCACACGTGTGCATCAGTCATGGACTGACGCACTGGTTCGGATCGACAGTTGGGTCTTTCCACCATTTCGCGAACAAACACATTGGGCTATAAAAGGACCTTCAGAAGACGATTTCAAACACACCAATTCGAAGATATCAATACTACTTCATAAATCTTTTGAAAACCTTACTTAGTCTCGAGTATCAAATAGTTCGCCAGAAAATACAACTAGTACTACAACTACTCGTATTTAGTTAAACCGTTATATCTTAGAAATAAATGTTGTAGGACCGCGTGCACTATAGCAGAACAATTTTATCTTACGAAGAAATAGTCTAACTCTTACAAAATCATTTCATCAGGCTGTCCTCTATGTTTCATCAGGCCAAAGCAATTTTGTCATACTCTGTTTCATTGTCAAATCATTTCTAGGAATATTTCTCATTTCCGTTTCTATGAAAAAAAATGAAAAAAGAGGTTACATAAAATAGGCCGTTCGCCGTCGGGTTTAGTCCAAACTAGGAATATTTCTCATTTCCGTTTCTTTGATTTGATCTCTTGGTTGATTGAAAAAGCCTTAGAAACTTGAAATATAACATGCCATTTTGGTAGAACAAGCGGAACTGAATTAATGAAATTGCCCGAAATAGTTAAAATTGTTGATCTATCCTCAATAAAGAATGTATTTAAAAAAGCTTTCATTTTAAAATCCTAGAACTACATTGTTTTATAATTAAGAAAAAGATCAAGGCTACGACATATCAAACCACGAAATTAATAGTACGACTTACCTAGATCACTGTGGCCGTCCACGAGGGTTGCGGACGTGACGATCGCCTGCGCCCATCATTTTAGGGAGTTCAAAATTTTATATATTCTCTTATATTAATATAAATAGTCCTTCAAAAAATAAAATATTCAATGTTCCAAAATTTTGTTATAAACTTTTGGTGGCCCAAATTTTGTAAAAAAAATAATTTTTTTTATAAATGATATATTATGCATCTTTTTAGATATATTAAATTATATCTCCATAGTGAAAAAATGGTCAATTTTTGTTTTTTCGCCCAGGGTCCATTATTTGTCAGGACCGACCCTGTAGATCACCCCTAATAGTAGGCTACAGATTATATCATCAATTCATCAGAAAGATACAAAGTAAAGAACTAAAAGAACGGTCCACTTGGGACGATCCAATGATAAAGTGAATTTTATGGCTAAAAAGTTACATGTAAGTGGACGATTCAACGATAAAGTGAGTTCCTATGGCTAAAAGGTTATATGTTTGAATAATTCCACTAACATCTTTATGAGTTTGAACTTGTTATATCTGGTTTATCAAGTGTACTCTTCATGTGTGTTTAACAATCTATTACACATGAACGTGAAGTATCCAATGAGCATCAAAGATAATGGCTACAAGTTTCTCATAAATTCAAAGAAAAAAGAATTAAAACTATATTTGCAAATTTATAGTTTCTTGTTTTGGCCATGAGACAAAACATTAATAGCGCTAGCTATTACTTAAAAAATGAAGTTATGTTTAATAGAGTTTAAAAATTGAATACTAACTATTGATTTTGGTTTAATTCGATTGATTAACCGAAATAGGAAGCCCTATTTTAGATGTAGACTTTGAATTAAAACTTGATATCGATTACATACAAGCAAGCCTTTACAAATTTTCAAAGTATTGATGATGAAGTTAGGCAGCACACAAAGCTATAGATGATTTTTTCTTCAATTTTAGTGTACCAGATCATGACACGAGAAGCAATATATATAAGACGCCAAGCATTTATTTATGAGGCAACATTTGATAGAACAAAAAGAAAAAATATCCACTATTACAAAAATATAAAATGTTAGCCACTTTTTAAAACCTTTAATTGTATAATGATGTAAAATACACATTTAACATAAAATTATGTAATGCTCGTGAAATAATGTAACATTGCAAAATGCATTGTTACACGATTTCAGAAATCTTGTAATAATATATTTTATATTGTTAATAATCGTGATTTGACGGAGAGGGGAAGCGGCGACAGGTCTTGGTGGCCTCAAATGAGTCTCATGAAGAGAAATTTATAGAAGGCTGTTGCTAGTTAAAACCTGTTAACGTGGTGTATAAATGCAATTCTTATTAAAGTTAATTACTAATTAAATTCCAATATCTCATTATTGTCCAAATCGTTCCATTTGTACTAAATTTTCATCTCATGATCTTATTCCTGAGTTTGATGTGTGATTTAGACGTTCATCCGAGTCAACACACTATATTGCTTTTGAAGCTTATTGTCAAAATTGTCCTCCCATCCCATGTGGTCAATTTAGTGATGTTGAATGTCAAAATTGCCACTCAAACTATCTTGAAACCCTAAACCTGCCAACCCCAACCCCAAAATATTTTAACAAAGAGAAACGGACGTAAAGTATATTCTAGGCTAGGAAGAGAAAAAAAAAAAAAATAACAAAAAAAACTTGATTTAGAAAATAAGAATTACATATGAGTCTATTGTAGAATTAAACTTAGTTTTGACAAATAAAAGAAAGTCAATTAAGCTTTAGAGATAAAAATAATTATATAGTCAACAACGTCAGGCTTAAGCTAGTAATTATGCAATAAACCCTAAACTAGTACTTATCTATTGGATGTATATAAAGAAAAAAACTCAATAATAAATTTGGAACTAAATAGAAAAAAAATTGTAAGCTGGAAATTTTAGATATGTATATTTAAAAGGTAAAATATACAGTTACATTAATATCCCTTAAAAAAAATCTAAATTCGAGGGGCCATTGACCCCCTCCCTTCCTTGGTAAATTGGTAATAATAATAACAACGATAATAACAATAACTTTAAACGAGTTCAAAAGTGAAAAAGTGTCCTAAATCCGAAATGAAAATTAGTTGCCTCTACATACATATGCATTAATTATTGTTATTGCCTACTTTTTGAAAAGGACTAATATTATTTATTGTCATATTACATTCATAGATCCAGGTTAAAATCTGCAACAAATATTATATTTTCTTAAATGGATCGAAGATGACCGGATTGACCAGAATACAGCGGACATAATTCCTAGCAAAAGACGTGCGATCGACAATGTAATCGGCCTACAAAACAAACCCAGAGAAAGTTTTTCGAGAGAAATTCCAACATTCAAGTTAGAATGTATGAGAGATGTTTTTCGTGTACAAGTGGGTTGCGTAAAGCAAGATTATTGTGCAATTGTAGGTGTGGTTTTGAATGTTCGCGCATAAAAATAACGTACTTGATCTCTTGCATGGAGAGGATATCTATAGATATTCTCGACATAGTGGTATCTGAATAATAGAGACATGACTCTGGTGGTGGAACTGATCGTGGTAGATAGTGCTCCTATATTTGTGCATAGTATGCTTCAAAGATAAACTCGACCCGACAACAGCTCTGACCCATATTGGCTCTGATAACATGTAACGTTGATAGGTATCTCATCGGTTTGGATATTGGGCCTTGGTATTTAGGCTTTTGCAGAGCATCGACTAAACTGATATTGGGGGTGTTTGGCTGAGCTTATAAGCTCTTTAAAACAGCTTATAAGCTGTTTAAGAGCTTATAAGCTCAATCAATATGTTTTGCAAATTAAGTTGTTAAAGAACTTATAAGTTTTCAAAATAAGCTCTAAGAGCTTATAAACTCTATTAAAAAAAAGCTCCAAAATCTAACTTATTTTTTAATGATCTTATAAGTTACAATAAAATTACAAAAATAACTCTGATATATTTTCTTATTTTCATGTTTACCCTTGTTATCCAAACACTTTAGTATCTTATAAGATCTTAATACACCATATCTTATAAATTATTAAAATAACTTATAAATTGATGGAGTTTATAAGTTTTCTAAAATAAGCTTAGCCAAACACCGTCATTATGTCCCTATCACTACAAATGACCCTATCACTACACCCTATCTATCTGCCCTCTTGCCCATGGCCGGCCCCCAATCCACTGTACACGATATTAAAGATGCATGGTTTTCATTGGGAAAAGTTTTATTGATAAATAAATATGTTTCAGAAACGTGTGGGTGCTATTTAGACAAATAATACTTTTAAAGGCTCGTTTAACTTATAGAAAACTCAAAGTTATTTGAAAATAGGATTTATGATTCTAAAGAAAATAAATACTAGCAGATTTCCTATTACATGTTTGGTAATCATCAGGAGACTCATTGTTTCAATTTTAATGTCTGGTTCAAGCTATTAGAAGTTTGACTTTTTTTTTTACCTTATTTGCATATAATTAATCAAAATTGTTATTTAGTCATAATTTTGTGAGTGGCTATTTTTATAATTGATTTGCGATATCGTCAAACAAATCTCCTTGTTCATTAGGCGTAACAACTAATACATCGTATATATGTAACGCCTATCAATATTAAACACTTGCAATGAATTTCAGTTAATTGGATAATTTCTATATAACATGCACATGTAGTACATTAACCTACAGCATGATAATATCTTTTCAATATAAATTAAATTAATATCATATGAGAAAAGAAAAGATACAACTAGTTTGGCTAGATAAAGAATAATATGCGTATTTCCTCAATTAGAAATTAATACACACACACATGTGTATTGGCAGGGGCGGACCTAGAGGGCGGGCAGTAGGGGCACTGGGCCCTCCTAGAATTTTAGAAAATATTAGGGTTATATTAGTAATTTTATGTATATATGTTTATTTCTCTCTCTCTATATATATAATATGCTATTTATCTTACAAAAGAACATGGTGGTGTAGTGGTAAAAGTACTTTTATTATATTTCAAGGTCTTGGGTTCAATTCCTAGTTAATGCTTTGTTTGTTATAATTTGAAGTTTTGTATTAATTAGTTATGTGACTTATGTTGTAGATTGTTTTTTGTCCTTAACTAGTTTTTCACAATTAAGATTGGTTTTTATTTTTTTTTTTTTTTTTTTTTTTTATTATTTTTTAATAATTGGTTATGTAGTAGAATTTATATATTTCTAGTTTTTCTTGTATAGATCTATTTTATTTTTTCAGAATTTTTTTAACCTAGTTTTTATTATCAAATTTGTCTTCCATATCTCTATACTTATTAATACAAAACACATTTAAAAATAAATCTATAAATTAAGTTGAAGAATCATGCTTCTCAAAACAAAACTCTTCACTTAATTTTTTATATAATTATATATTGTTATTGTGATTATTATCTAGAAGATTTTTTTGAATTATTTTACTAAAATATGTATAATAGACAATATGAAATTGATTATGAAATAGAACACTTGGTTTCATTATAGGTAATAATAAAGATGATTAAATAAGTTCGTAAAAAAATCAACTATGCAACAAGATAGATTAAATATATTGTAAAAATTAATAAATAATTTTGTGGTTGAGAAAGCATGGAAGTTGAAATTGATTTTTGGAATATTTTTTTATATAGCTTTTTTCTATATAGCCTAAGGCCCCAATTTTCTTAATCTGATCTTGGCATCGGGAATCCCGACTTTCTTAATCTGGTCCTGGCGCCATAAATTAAAGGAGAGGAAGCGACGATTTTGAGTGAGTATAAATGAGTGTGTTTGTGGATATCTAATAGAGAGGCGTGAGAAAAAGTAAAGAGGTTGAACCCCCTAGACAAAATATATGGGTCCGCCACTGTGTATTGGCCTTTTCTTATGTGATTAAACGTTTTTCAAAAATAAGAAAATTTCAATATATATGGAAGATTGCTATGGTGCATTTATCGGTACTCGTATATAAAAAAGTTTGCATTATCTAAAATATTTAAAAATTAAATTAAAATTATAAATCGAAAAATTATCAAAATTAATATCATAAATTAGTATTAAGAGATAATCATCATCAATCATCATCAATCATCGTCATTCGCCAATCTAATAGAAGTTGGAAAAAGTCAATAGGAAGACGTGTAACTAAGCACACGTTTTGAGATGGTCTTTGTATTGTGCATAATATTTCGTGGTTATTAAGTGTTGGATGTCAATTCGAGGATAAACATACCCATATCCCTGTCTATTATTTTCCACAACAAACTTGTCCATCATTTTCTGTGAGCTGTTATCACAATTAAATCAACAATCAATTCTGGCAAAAATCAATTCTTTAGAGTTTAATTAGATTGTTGGAAATTGAAACACGAAAAATTATACGTGTGGTATGGACAAAAATAAATACTCCTCCGTCCCATATTCTTCCTAAGTATTATTTTATCGCGTCCCCAAAATCCTTCCTATTCTATGTATACCACCACTAACTAATTTAATATTATATTAATGGACATATTCCAGGAAGGAAATGGGGAAATATATTTAATACAACCTTTTTGAAGGGCGATATATTTAATAAGATAATTAATTTAGCGAGAAATTACGAATAGTCGTACAGATTTACCTCTCTGTATATATAAATATAGCTTAATTAATGTAGAAAGTAGTTGAAATTAGGTTTGGTCAAATTTATGATAAGATCCTCGTTCTAGCTGTAAGATCGTGGGATATTGTTTGATTATGATACAAGTTTATGCTACTTACAATATTAAATCTTAAAATATCAAACGAAAAAGATATGGATCTTTTTCTTTCTTTCTTTTTTTAATTATAAAAAAATCAAAACGAAAATGACACGGATCTTTTTATTTTATTTTATTCTTTTTCTATTTTCCTTTTGGATTAAGGGAATCAGCCACCACCTGAATCGTAAACAGGGAACAAAGTATGATATTTTTTTATTACAATTATAAAGTATCAATGAATCAAAATAATTTTTAATTCTACACTCGAAAATGTTAGTTAGAATCTCTTGAATATGTTCCTTCCTCGAGTATGAATGCCGAAGTTTCAAGTTTACTTTGCAAGTCGTCCTTTCAATTTATATATTCTTTGCGGCCAATTATTGAATAAGATGCTTTTAGTCACTTGCATAAAATCAGACTATATAATAACTTTTAAGTGTGTCTTATATTATTATTATTATTATTATTATTATTATTATTATTATTATTATTATTATTATTATTATTATTTTGTACGACTTATAATCCATTGGAGATCAATATTTTATTGGGTTAATAGAATAACATATCATAATATTAATTTTTTGAATTTAATTGTATAATACAAAACTATTTCAAAATTAAATTATTTGCCAATCACAGCATCCCTAATATTCTTCCCGTCAAACTTTGTCTAACGTGCGACGTTGCGAAAAATTGAAGATGATGTAATTAGGGGTGTAGAACGGTTCGAGGTTGGTTAACCACATTGATTTTTTTGGTTAATCGAATCGAAATTTTCATAAATTTTAAAACCGGAATCGAATTGTTTATTTAGTTTGTTTAGCTGAAAACCGCATCGGTTAGTGCGGTTCGATTTTCGGTTAACCGAAAAATCGAAAAAATACCTATAAATTTTTTATTTTCCTTACTCAACTATATTAAACAGTCTAAAATTAGACTATTTATGATTAAACCAAGTTTATGATAAATTAATGATTCATTTTATTTTTTTATTGTACACAGTTGACTTCAAATAATTTATTTAATTACTTTCATATATTATTTAATTACTCAATCTATCATACACATGATTTAAAGTTTTGATACTCTACGATTACGACTAATTACAAGTTTTTTAACCACTAAAAAAAATGCTCACTATGCACAAACCTATCTTTTATTTTCTAATAATTCTATTGAACTTTGCCTACAAATAAAGATTCGACTTTTATTTATTAATCTTTTATGATGAGAACGTAACTGTAAAAAGAAAAGGAATACATTATTCATTTTTTTGGTTATTAACCATTTGGTTATACATTAACCGAAAACTGAAAAAAAATAATTATTTTACAACAAATCGAACCGTAAACTAGATATCTAATATTTGGTTAACCGAATATGATGTTGTTTCGGTTCAGTTCAATATTAACCGAAAACCGATTCCCCAGCCCTAGATGTAATTACAAAAAAAATATGATGTTGTAAATAATAAATATTGCGGTATTTAAGAAAATTAATTCTATTTTATTTAGCCTAAATACATTATTCACTTTTCTCAAGTTTTGGTTAAATTACCAAATTAATGAATTTCAAGAGTTCTACAACTACATCCACTTTCTCAAAATTTAGTTAAATTACCGTACGAATCCTTAATTAGGTTTGTGGAATATCATAAAATTTTGCTTAACAAGTAAGAAGACCTTATGTTTCCTCCAAAGTTTCACATTTTGCAGTCGGTCATTTCATTCACTTCTAATAATATTTCATAAAACGTGAAGAGACCTCATATACATCCACTTCTAAGAATATTTAATAAAGTCTAATCCAATCAGTTTTAAAATATAAAATAAGAACCATTTTCCAATCCTTGATTTATGAAGATCTACGATAAGTTCGTCACTTTACTTGATGAATTCAAACACATGGATTCAAATTTCATGAAGGGTGAATTTTTAATTTCAGGTATTTCACGACGAGTTCAGACGATTTCACAAATTTATAGTTTAGTTCAATTTATAAATTTAGAAGTGAAAAATTACTCAAAAACATGTGGTTTGACATGAACTAAACCGGCAGCCGTAGACACACACATATCAGTGATCACACGTTATTAATTTGATATTATATGTGGTGAAGTAAATAATAAAATTAAAAACAAGTAGCCCATAATCAGACGTTAGACATATAGACTAGTTGTCGAGAATGAAAGGTGCATAAAGTTGAAGGGAGACTTCTTTTTTTTTTTTTTTTTCAAATTAAGTTGAATGAAGACTAGTAGCTACATATTGGAAAAAAGAGAGTTACTATTAATTCGTGGAGTGGTAGATCTGATAATGGTAATCATATGAGTCAGAAATTAAAAACGTGGTGGCGCATCAGCCCCTCACTATAAATACATCCACGCTTCCCGATTCGTCTTCATTAATCCTACGTTCATTCTAGAGAGAGAGAGAGAGAGAGAGAGAGATGTTGAAAGGCATAGTGGAGTCGCTGACGGGGAAAAATGGGGAGGAGGAGAAGAAGATAAAAGGAAGAGTGGTGTTGATGAAGAAGAATGTTCTAGACTTCAATGATTTAGGGGCCTCTCTTCTCGATCGACTTCATGAATTGGTCGGCCAAACTGTTACTCTGCATCTCATCAGCTCCGTCAATTCTGACTCCTCAGGTACTATCTCTCCTATTATGTCCCGAATTTATTAACTTTTAATCAATTGAGATAGGTCCGTAATAACTTAGCTCTATGGGTGTGTTTGGTAGATATATTTGATAGTGTATGCATGACTTTCTTTCCGGTTTATAGTGTGTGGTGAAATTTTGTACAAATTCCAATGTTTTTCCTGTAATTTTTCAAACAATATAATTATGCTAAATTCACATGATACCAGCTTTACTACTAAATAAGACCGAAGCTAGAATTGAAGAATAGATAGGTCAGATTACAGGTATATATTTAAGAATAATTTTATATAGACGGGATTATGTTTATGTATCAAGAAAAAGAATAAAAAAATACAAAATACAACAACACGATAGAAAAAGAAAAAATAAGTTTGTTGCAAGGCTTGGCTCTGGCTCTGTGTATATAACATTTGCATGTAAACTGTAAAGGCATCAAACACATTGTTTTCCTCCACTATCCTTGATCGGTCGCATTCATCTCTTTGCAAAGTCATTCTCGAATAAATACCATTAACTATCTATCTATCTATCTATCTATATATATATATATATGCTGATATTTTTTTTTGTAGAATGTATTATAAAATAAAAGATAAATGAATACTGAATGGAAATATAAATTACTTTCTTTATGGCTGTATTAATTTGTAATTTGTGGATTAAATTAATTCAGCAGATAAATCCTAACCAAAAGTTGAGGCACCACGTAGCAAAATACCTAACCCATTTTTTTAATCACAAGATGAAGTTACATATTTTGGACTAGAGTGGTTGACGAATCTTACTGGCGGCATCAAAATCAAATAATTAATGGGAGTACAGTTAGTCCGAGCTGGCTTTTTTATTAGCAGCCACTCTAGATCTTTAATTATATTTATTTGATATATATAAATAATTATTTTATTAGTTCCCTCATATAATAATGCGAGGTCTCCAAACCAAATAAAATAAAATGACCACGAGAAAGATATGTTGATTTGTTAATTCCTTTCGTTCTTCTCCGATTTAAGATGCGTGTCATCCTTTCGTTTCGCTCTCTTTTCTTTCTCCGATTATTTAGGAGAAATGAATAAAGTAGTTAAAATGTTAAAAAGTGGATGAATTCACAACTTTGAATGGATAATTCTAAAATGAAATGATATTTGTAAGTAATAATATTTTATTCAAATGCAAAATGGCTTTTATTTTCCATGCGACTTATCTGATGAAATATCGATAAATCAATTATAATAATTAAATAATTTACCAACCCCTTGCGCCTATAACATGAAAACATTTATTAAGAAGCATGTATCGTCGGTACTCGATAGCATATCCACAAGCTGCAATAAAGAAATATTGACACCATTGTCTCCCAAAATTAAATGTACTAATTATTTTCTTTTCTTTTTTTCAAAGAAAATTTTGATTCTGTTAGGTATGAGTATTCAGATTTTGCTTCGTATTTTTGTCTAATTTGAAATTCGAAAATCCAAAATTTTTATAAAAAAATTCGAACCGAAAAATCCAAAATTCTGAAAAAATCCGAAAATTCGAAATCAATTTTTAGAATTATATTTATATTAGATTTATAAATATTTAAAAAAAATATTATTATAATATAAATTTATATATGATTTGGATTTAAAAAATCCAATCCGATTCGAAAATTTAAAATTTTAAAAAATATCATTCCGATCTGAACTGAAAATCCGAAAAATCCGAATCGAATTTTGAATTTCAGGTATTTTGTCTTATTGAGACCATTATGGGTGAGCAAAAAATCCGAAAATCGAATATTCGATCCGAACCAAATCGAAATTTAAAATTCGGTTCGGATCGGATTGGATTTTTTTAATCCGAAAAAATCCGAAAATCCGAATTCTATATATTTATATATAAAAAATAATATTTTATTTAAATATTTTAAATTTAATATAAATATATATTAAATAATATAGATATATATAAAATTAACAAAATTGGTTTTGGATTTTGAATTTTCATAATTTCGGATTTTCGATTCGGTTGGATTTTTATAAAAATTTGGATTTTGGATAGGTTCGGATCGGTTCTTCTTCAAAATTTGGATTTTCGGATCGATTCAGAATTCGAATCAACGCTCACCAAGACCATCTAGCAGAATTATACCAAAACGATCTTTCAAGAAGGGTTTAAAATGAATAGTTAAAAACCAAGCGCAGCAGAATTAATTATTAGTACAGTAGTTTGAGTGTTCGAAAATACTCGTCACCAACAATGCAATGCACACACATGACACGAGGCATGAGCTATGCTATACATTGATAATTGATTGTTGTTTATTTATGAATTAATTCACAGTATTACTAATTCAATTATTATTTTACTTTTGGCTAAATAATCAAATATATCTAAAATTATCATTATTTTTCTTGAAATTATATTTTAAATTAATTTTACTTTTTACCAAACAAATAGATCTAATTGAAAAAACAAGAAAATGCAGGAAACACGCTGAAAGGGAAGGTGGGAAAAGGGGCAGCGCTAGAAAGCTGGATCACAACAATCACATCTCTAACACCAGAAGATTCAGCATACGACGTCACATTCGACTGGGAAGAAGAGATCGGAATCCCGGGCGCATTCCTCATCAAGAACTCCCACCACAGCGAATTCTTCCTCAAAACCCTCACACTCGAGGGCGTCCCCGGCCACGAGCACGCCCCCATCCACTTCGTCTGCAACTCCTGGGTCTATCCCTCCGACAAGTACAAATCCGACCGCATCTTCTTCGCCAATCAGGTGATCCCATCGTCATGAATTAATAATTAGTACGATGCTCATCGATGACTGATGTTTCTGGTGTTGATCAATTTAGGCCTATCTCCCCAGCCAAACCCCGGCCCCACTTCTGCCGTACAGAGAGGAGGAGCTCGTGATCTTGCGAGGAGATGGGAGCGGAGAGCTGCAGGAGTGGGACAGAGTGTATGACTATGCTTATTACAATGATTTGGGTGATCCGGATAGCGGCGAGGATTTGGCCCGACCCGTTCTTGGTGGATCCTCGGAGTATCCGTATCCTCGTAGGGGAAGAACAGGCAGGCCTCCTACTAAGACAGGTAATTATAGTAAATACTCCTATAAGAATACTCTTATACTCTATGTAGGAATGGGCTTCATATATTATTTTTCTATGAGAAGAAATATTTTCATGTCTCTATTTATGGATAATCTCTTTTTTCTTCTATCCCAACAATATGATTTTATAGAGTTTTTACTGTAGTTAGCTATGTCGATTATTTGAATTAGTATTTGGGATAATGGAGTTACTCTTTGTGATTAATGGTGATGTGCAGATCCCAATACTGAGAGTAGGATCCCACTGCTTCTGAGCTTGAACATCTACGTTCCAAGAGACGAGCGTTTTGGGCATTTGAAGCTGTCTGATTTTCTTGGCTATGGCCTCAAATCCATCTTCCAGTTCCTTCTGCCTGAGTTCACGGACTTATGCGCCAGCCTGAGCAACGAGTTTCAGAGCTTCGAAGAAGTGCTTCAAATCTACGAAGGAGGGTTCAAGCTGCCGGAGGGGCCTCTGCTCAAGAACATATATGATAATGTTCCGTTGGAACTGCTTAAGGAGATTCTTCCTAGAGATGACGAGGGGCTCTTCAAGTACCCAATGCCAGATATCATCAAAGGTACACCACCTTCTTCTTCATGTTTGTGTTCATATCAGATTCAGACGCAAGCAGAGTTTACTGACTGATTAGTACTGAAAATGTTGTGGCAGAGGACAAGACTGCGTGGAGGACTGATGAAGAATTTGCGAGAGAGATGGTTGCAGGGATGAACCCCGTCATAATCAGTCGTCTGCTGGTACGTTGAATTCTTAGATATAATTGCATTTGTATGATGTTTTGTTGATGTTGTCTCAACATGTGAAGTTGTTGTACTTGCAGGAGTTTCCCCCGAAAAGCAATCTCGACCCTCAAATGTATGGGGATCAGAGTAGCAAGATAACCTGGGATCATATCAAGAATGGACTTGATGGACTCAGTGTCGAGAAGGTATGGTTGTATCAACTTATGATTGCTGAAAAGATACATGTACGATTTAATGTCCCCTATTGACTTGGTAAATGATCATGCTTCAATATATAAAGCTAGTGTACCCTCTCCCACAGGGGTGAAGTCAGTTTAATTATTTCGATAAGCTAGTTTAACTAGGATTCAGTTTGATGGTTGGCGCTTTTACACAACTATTTGCACAAAATCCCGGAAATTTGACGATTTTACAAGTATAAAAATTAAAATGCCTTATAAGATCTTTCAAAGGGAAGGTGGGCTCGATTCTAATATTTAATATTCTGATCTGCAGGCGCTGGAGATGAACCGGCTCTTCATACTGAACCACCATGACTCGTTGAGGCCGTATCTGACGAGAATCAATTCCACCACCACGAAAATGTACGCCACAAGGACTCTGCTTTTCCTGCAGAACGACGGGAGCTTGAAGCCATTGGTGATTGAGCTCAGCCTCCCACATCCTGATGGGGACAAGCACGGTGCCGTGAGTCAGGTCTACACTCCGGCTCAAGATGGTGTTGAGGGTGCGATTTGGCAGCTGGCCAAGGCCTATGTTGGAGTCAGTGACGCCGGGGTTCATCAGCTCATCAGCCATTGGTAATTTAAGATAGGCAAAATAGTGCTTCATTTTCTTCAGCATTTCTTTTTTCTTGATTGAGGAAAGTGTTTGTATATGGTTTAATTATAGGTTGCATACACATGCTGTGATAGAGCCAGTGGTGATTGCAGCGAACAGGCAACTGAGCGTGATGCACCCGATTCATAAGCTTCTGTATCCTCACTTCCGCGACACCATGAACATCAATGCCTTCGCGCGCCAAATCTTGATCAATGCAGGAGGGATTCTTGAGGCAACAGTTTTCCCTGCTCGATACGCCATGGAGCTGTCTTCCTTCATCTACAAGGACTGGAATTTCCCCGATCAGGCACTCCCAGCGGATCTACTCAAGAGGTAGTAAAGAGGTTTTAGGTTCGAGTCCCACCAATGTGGGTTGTATTTGCATTTTATTTGGATATGGTCAAGTTGTACTATCTTGGTTAATGTGTGATTATTATTTAGTCAATTCATGGTATAATATGTATCTTGTATCTCAAACTCTGCAGAGGCATGGCAGTGGAGGATCCAGACTCGCCCCACGGGATCCGCCTCGTGATGGAGGACTATCCTACGCGGTAGATGGCCTCCAGATCTGGTCGGCCATAAAAACGTGGGTGGAGGACTACTGCAACCTTTACTACCCTTCCGACGAGGCAGTGGAGGGTGACAGGGAGCTCCAATCATGGTGGAAGGAGCTCCGAGAGGAGGGCCACGGCGACAAAAAAGACGCGCCGTGGTGGCCTAAGATGCACACCCGGAAAGATCTCATCGACAGCCTCACCATCATCATCTGGATCGCGTCTGCGCTGCACGCGGCCCTCAACTTCGGGCAGTACCCTTACGCGGGATACATGCCCAACCGCCCGACCGTGAGCCGGCAGTTCATGCCCGTGGCGGGCAGTGAGGACTATGAGACTCTGAAGACGGACCCCGATAGGGTGTTCTTGAAGATCATCACAGCGAGGCTGCAGACGCTGCTGGGCGTGGCCCTGATCGAGATCCTGTCGAGGCATTCCTCAGACGAGATATATCTGGGGCAGAGGGACACAGCGGTGTGGACCAAGGACGAGGAGACGCTGGCGGCGTTTGAGAGGTTTGGGAAGGAGTTGGGGGTGGTGGAGAGGAGGATCATGGAGATGAATAGGGATGGGAAGTGGAAGAATAGAGTTGGGCCTACTAAACTGCCTTATACGTTGATGTATCCTACGAGTGAAGAGGGGTTGACTGGTAGAGGAATTCCTAATAGTACCTCTATTTGAAGTGGGAGATCTATAATTTCTTCTTTACTTCAAATAAATGAATTCTAGATTGATTGCTTGAGCATGTAAGGGTTTATCTAACTTTGTTGTCACGTCGTGTTAAGAATAATATTGTTTGTTGCTCAAGGAAACTACCATAGCAGATGATGGGCGTCGTCAAATTTCTTCTCTAAATTTTTTTATCTTTAATTGTTGGTCATTTATTTATTTATTTATTTATCCATTTGTTTGTCCTAAGTAGATTAGGAATAGCCAATAACTTTACCTATATGGAGATGGTCTAATGTATGAACTTTTATATGTGTGGATATTGATAATTTTTTTAATGTACATGTTACTCTTATTTAATATAAATAATATTTGATAATTATAAATTAAAAATAAATAATATATTTTTAAGAATAAATAATATTTTTGTCCGTCAGTATCATGTGGATAAATGTATATGAGTTCTTGTGACCTTTATGAAGCAAGGCCCCAACTAACAAAGCTTCAACCTCTTTTCTTTGATGTGCCTTCTTAGATTGTAGGAAATGAATGGGGAAATCCTAGAAGTGCCATTAAAGGTAAAAGAATCCCGTCTTGCATTGTTTTCTGCTAGAATAAAAATAGTGTAAAACCATAATAAAATATATATGTGCTTAGATCTAGAAGGAGAAAAACTGAGGTCCCACCCATTCAAATTCTG
Organism: Salvia rosmarinus; assembly: GCA_036937905.1. Lineage (NCBI taxonomy): Eukaryota > Viridiplantae > Streptophyta > Magnoliopsida > Lamiales > Lamiaceae > Salvia > Salvia rosmarinus. Next base: position 22,266,048 of record CM072813.1, read on the forward strand.
CATCATTCTCCTCACCAGCAAGCTCTTCATTAACCTCTTTCATTTTGCTCACGGTTTATCTTTCCTGCATGTGAAGGACCATTCCACAAAACTGGCTTGTTCAACTCCTCTGATAACTATGCTATAATTAAAAAAAAATGTTAAAAAACTAGGAATAAAAATTCTAATTTTTATTAAAAGAAAAATCGCTACAACACACAACACATAATTTAAACATTTAAACAAAATGTTAGAATTGGATTCAGAACGAAAGACAAGGAAGAGAAAGAAAGAAAGAAAAACTCTCATTTGAACAGAAAAAAGAAAAGAAATAAAAAAATATTAATCCAAACAAAATAAGGTTTTGAATAATAAACAAGAACAAGACAATAAAACCAATCCATAAAAAAGAAAGAAATAGAATCTGATTTAAATAAAACATTGCATGCGAACTGAAAGAAAAAAGATGCATCCATAGATTTAGTTTAATTGGTTAAAAGTTAGCAAATCTGGAACAAGAAAAAAAGAAAAATAATTAAAATTATATTTCCTTCATCCTTGATATTTGTTCATTTAATTCTATTTCGGTATGTCAACAAAATTCTTTCACTTTCCATTTATAGATATGAACCACACCCAAAAGTCAATACTTTTATCTACATTCAATTCACTTATTTACAAATAAACTCATGGTCCATCTTTTCCACTCACATAATATATTTTATTATGCGGGTCACATTCTTCACTTACTTTATATTCATTGTATTTATTAAAACTCGTGCTGACAAAAACTAAGACCATATATGGTTAGGAGTGAGTATTCGATTATTCGGTCGGTTTCGAACGAAAAATAATCGAATCGAATTAACCGAATTTTAAAAAAAAAATTAACTGAACCAAACCGAATTTTATTCGGTAACCCAACCAAAATAACCAAAATATATTTTGGTTATTTCTATTAAACCGAATTTTTAACAAAAAAATATATTTTTCACATAAATAAATAAATAATATTATATATTGATATAATATATTTAAAAATACATTTTTCTATGCTATATATATAAAATATTTTATAAAAAAATAACTAATAGTATTATATAATAACTAAATAATACTCCTCCGTCTCAATAATGATGGCTCATTTATTTTTGCACGTAGATTAATGAGAGTTGTATTTTGTGTGTAAAGTAGTGGATGATACGAAATTCGATGCACTTTTTAGTGCAAAAATGTTTCCTTTTTGAAAACGAGCCAACTTAATGGGACAACCCAAAAAGGAAAATATGCCAACAATAATGGGACGGAATGAGTATTATATTTTACAAATATTATATATTGATATAATAGGGAGAAAGAGAGAAATGAATAGGATTAAGGATATTGATATATTAAAATTATAATTGAAATAAATTAATAAATATATATATAATATGTATGTATATAATACGGTTTTCGGTTTATTTTTTTTGAATCGAACGAAAATCGAACTACCGAATTTTATTTTGGTTTTAACCGAATTAACCTAATCAAATTTGATTTTTCGATTTGATTCGGTTCGATTATTTGATTTTCGGATATTTTGCTCACCCCTATATAGAGATAGCAATGGATCTCGAACCCGGTCCAGATGCATGGATCCATATTCATTTTCAGGACCTGGATCCTCAAAAAATTGGACCCGATGGATCTGGATCCTACCTCCATATTTCGGATCTGGATCTAGGATTTAGTTTTTGAGAGCCGAATCCAATCCAGATCCGACCCGCAGATCCATTTATTTTTTTTATATATCACTACAAGAAAGTTGACTTTTTGCGACATGAAAAATGTGTCGCTAACGTTTATTTTAATGTCGCAAAAGCTAACTTGCGACATTTTTCGCGTCACTTTAGATTGTGTAGCAAAAGGTCGTGTAGCATTTTTATGACACTTTTTTTTCATATGTGTCGCAACATATACGACACTTCGTGCATCGTTAAATTAATAGTCGTATAAAATCCATGACATATTACGTGACATTAGTCGTAGTGACGAATGTTAGTTTGCGTCACACTACACAACATTTGCTGAAATGACGCATTATAATTTGCGACACTAGCTTACAACATTACAATCAATGTGATGTATTTTTTTACGACACTTTCCATTAGTGTCACAACATTTACGATACTTTGTGCATCACTAAATTAATTATCGTATAAAATTCGCAACACATTACACATCATTAGTCATAATGGCGCATGTTAGTTTACGTCACATTGCACGCCATAATTGTAATGTCGCATCCTAATTTGCGACACATATAATTAATCTTATGTAGCATTTTTTATGATATTTTTTATATTAAATATTGATTTCTTAATTTTCTGCTAGTAATGTATATTCCCCATTAATGTATTTGAAAACGAATTAACAAATATGATATAATATTATGCTAAGAAATCCAGAATAAATCCACAATCTGTATAAATAGAATGAGAAAACCATTCAAAATATATAAGAGAAAATCCAAAATGTCAATACAAAAAATATTATAACTTAATTCATAATATTCAAAGATACAAATCCAAACTGTGAATCTCTAAATTCATCTTGCTAGTCAAGAACACAAAATCTATAAGTGACAATATGACCTTTCATTGTATTTGTATTTCTCTTGCTGCTCCATCTTGTAACTTGTTCTATAAGTGACAATAACATATTTTGCGTTATTTTGCCTTCATCGTATCCTTGTAGTTCTTCCGTGTTCCTACATAATTTAAGCAAAATAAATATATTTACACATATAGAAAGTAAATTAAATGGAAAAATATAATTGATGATAATACCTGTAGAATTATAATTGTCTAGTGATCTAAGAAAACGTTTGGAATTATTCCCAACTAGTGCCATGAGTAGCTGAAGAGCAATAATGAAATCTATTAACCTTATTATATATAAGAGCAACTTTTTGAAGATGGTTCTACTGATTTTACTAAGTTTCTATCATTTAACATAACACAACAAACTAAAATTTTAATACAAAGAAGAAATAGAGACAGTAAGGGCCATATTTTTGCACTCATGCATTTATCCATTCTTTTCTTTTCTTGGTCCAAAGTTTCAATAGAATGTTCAAAAGGAATGCCTATGATTATACTTTTATATTGTGAAACTGTAAATTATGAAATTGTAAAGATTAAACTCAATGACAAATCAATGTTACCCAGGATGTAATGACATGCTATAAGATCTGAGGAACATTCCTAAGGAAAGGAAATGGGTGGGCAAGTCATACCTTGTATGCTCATTGACTTTGGTTCTCAACTAAGATGTGGCGTAGGCTCTCGATGTTTCTCAATTTATGGTGAGCTCAGCAGGTAGCTTCAAGAAAGAAAAGATTGTGAGGAGGAGCGAGGAACTTATCACGAGAGACAAAAGGAATGGGTTGTAGCCCTCACCCAGTTGCCGTGCAGGAAGGGATAAAGAAAGACAGAGGTTTAAGAATACCTTTGTAGTGACTCCAGCTTCCAACACAAAAATCATGATGACAAAAGCAATGTATTATGTTGGTTAAGGTCATAGAAATTTGATACAGGCACTTTGCTAAGTGATTTGATAAATTTAGTACACGGAGTACTAAATCTTCATAACCAACTTGTCTGAATCAACTAGGCATTATGACCACAACATGTGCCATAATAAATATGCTAGAGCCACTTCATAACATATCAACACAAAGTTGATTTTCTTAGCTTAGTTGATTTATCTATTTTCCTATATACATTGAAGTGAATTTTCAAAGTGGGTTACTGAAATAAACTATCAATCTATCAACATAGATTTGTTAAAGATCATATCAATGTGCATTAATTTTCTCACAGTATTCAAGTTTCCAAGTTCAATCAGTTCATCGTTATTTTTTTCCATAATGGGTTTAAGAAAAAAAATCTTATTATTTTTGTTGCTTTCTTATTTTTAAGGGGTTGGTGATGCCAAATAGAAATTATGAATCTAAACTTAAAGGCTGAACAGGAAAAATAGAATAGAGAACTAACAACTTGTATACGTTAGACCTTTTAAAATATTTGCTAGATCTCCATAGTTTTTAACCATTGTCCTGGAAAAAATTGCAAGGACATAAAAGTAGATAGATGATGATGAAAATTATAATAACCTTGTAGCAGACCATATCATGATGTCGTACTCTGCATAGGTAGCCACAAGAAACTCATGTGGATATATGTAATTCAATATAAAAATAAATTAAACATAATAAGATAAGAAACATTTACAGTAAACACTTACAAGGGCGCATGACTTCATCCTGCCTGATTTCAAAATCATCAACAACATCCGGGGATTCCGTTGAATCCACAATTATATCATCTCCAACTATACTGCAAAATAACTTTAAATGTCAAAGATCTCCCTCAATATTGTAAACCACTATTTCGGAATATTCTATAGAATCAACTTAACTTCACTACCCACACTTGAATGAATGCAAAAACATGTGAGAATACAAATACTAAATTATTAAGAAATATCAATATCATTCTAATAAGCTTGCCAACGGTTTCAATCTAACAAAACTATTACCAAAAAATTATTACCTTTCTCAAAATAATCAAACTGGTAAAAGCAAACAACAATAGAAAATTTAGCCCATAAAAGTCCCACATTTCAGGCAAAAATGTACAGCAATGCCAAACCAAACTAAGAGACCACAAAATCATAATACAAAATACTCATAGAATTAAACTAATCCTAAAAATTAATAACCGAAACCTCGAGGATTACATAATTTTTCTGGATTCTTATAAACCACAAAACCACATGAAATATTACCTAATAATAATCATCTTGAGAGACGACTTCAATGTAATCTGCATAAGAATAAGATAATTGTCAATGAGTTTGGAGCCGACTTTAGGGTAGAGAAGCTTCTTCCCTTTGGGTAGCATCTTCGTAGCCTCGCATATCCAGCGCTCGAGTTACCCCACCGTGTCTTCCCCACACACTCTGACAGTGTATTCCTTCCCGCTCCACTTCACATTGAGCGTCAGTCGAGCAACAAAATTCAAAATCTTCCCGAGCTGAAAGATTTGCTTCTCCAAACTAAGCAATTAGTTTCGATTTTAGGATAAAATTTCCATCATTAATTCGGTTTTTCTTTCAATATTACCATCACAAATAGGCAAAAACACAAAAGCAAAAGCTCAAATTCATCATATATACTAAAATCACATAATTTATAAACCAAATCGAAACAATATGCCTAACTTAGTTGACGGAAACAACACCTCCACCAACAAGACCAACCCAAATTATGCTACTTAACGAACAAAAACACAAGAATAGTTAGAAAACTAACACAATTTTAACAACACTTTCAACGTGTATGGAGGTTGTGCCTTCTTTTCGAACCACTCATGTTTAAATAGCGTGAGCGAACTCAAAAAATTTGGGGATACCTGGAGCCCCGATTTTAGATGTGGCTAGGGTTTGAGAGGAGGCGACGAGATCTGGGATAAGGAAAGCATCAGAGCGTGCAGAGCAGGAAGTCTTTAGGATGCAGCAGCGGTGGAGATGCGAAATCAACGGCATGGCAACACGGCAGGAAAGGGTGCGCTGATGGAGATTTAGAGATTTTGGATATTTTTTGAAAAATGTAGAGTAAGTGATTTCATATGTTTGAGAAGGGTTCGAGTACTTGTCTGAGTTACAATTTTATTTCAAAGTTTTAATTTTTATTTGATATTTTATGTTAAAGAATTATGCATATCAGAACTTAAAAGGTTAAATAATAGTTAACAATTTGCCAACTAAGTATATTAAACACAAAATAGAAATATAAAAAATAAATGCAAATAAAATTTTCATAATAAATGTCGCTAACTACATAAAATTATCTAACAGATTTACTCACATATTTAATTATGTGTGTGACATATTTCAAAATCAGAAATAATATACTAAATGACAAAAAATACTTTTTAATTGCACAACAAATATAATCTGCCGAAGAATTTATTTTGTACTCGGCATTTGAGACGTAATTGTGCTTGGTATTTGAGATATAGCGTTCAGCTTTCCAAAGAAGCTTTATTACTGCAAGAGGCAAGATTATTCATTATTAATATGGTTGAAAATGAATATTTAATTAAGTATGTTTTAATGTAGCAAATTTGGGCGGGAAGATTCAAGTAAACAAAACATAATATTTAATTCAAAATTAAAAATATAAATTATCGATGATTTTATGCGGGAGTCGACATCTTACGTGAGGATCAGCATATGTGGACAGCTTCTATGGGAAGCCAATCCTCGATAGTGCCCGCTTCAAGTGCCCGTTTAAGTTTACGAAATTTAACATAGTCAACAAAGTGCCTCATAATAAATTTTGGAGTCACTTAAAAACAGGTGTTCCTAAATATGTGCCTCGATATCTATTTTTTGTAATAGTGGTAGGGTGAGTTTGGGAGTATGAGACTTAACTTCAAAACTTTTAGGCAGTATATTATATTTTTATTTTATGTTTTTACAATTTATATATATATATATATATATGATTGAGATATTTAATATATTATTATTTTAAATTTATTTACATTATAATTTACTCTACTTTGATATATTTTTCTTACATATAATTTTGATGATTTAGAATATTAGTTATATGAGAAATTAAAATTATATTGTATTGTTTTTATTTTTATACTTAAAATTTAATTTTAATCAAACATTATTATTATTATTATTATCGTTATTTTTATTATTAATAATGTTAGTTAAGTAGTCTTTGAATTTTTCTTGAGAGATGTATACAACATTATAACAACTTATATTTGAATATTTATATATTTTATAAATTTAAATGATTTTTGGTGGATAAATAGGGGGTTTTACCGTACATGTTAGGATGAGTACGTGTATGGGTATTAAAACAAGTTTGCAGCGAGTTTGGCTAGACAATGTTTCAATGAGTTCGGAGGATGAGTGTCTATCCATTGTCATTCTTAATCTCGAATTATGATCTTATCGAGTTCAAAATTCTTAATTAAGCTTAAACTAAATTAAGAACAATTTTTTAAAATGATTTGTGATATACAATTAATATATTTATCTTGATTAGCTTGAATTCGACACCTTGATTGGATAAGTTTTAAATAGTAGTTTTTATTATATAAAAAAGAATGTCGTATCTGTGTCACTGAGCTACGATACAATATATAGATGACACACATGACGTAAATATACAACATTGAATGCAATATTATTCTAAATATGTGGTATATTTATGATATTTTATGGAGGTATCACAAATAAATTATCGTAATTTTTAGACATAAAAATGAGTGTCACATATGTGTCACTAAACTACGACACAATCTATAGATAACTCTCAATTGATGTAAATATACGACATTGAGTGTAACACTATTCTAAATATGTGGTATAATTATGACATTTTATTGAGGTGTCACAAATAAATTGTCGCAATTCTGAGACATAAAAATGAGTGTCACATATATGTCACTAAACTGCGACACAATATGTAGATGACGCACAATTGACGTAAATATATGACATTAGATACAATACTATTCTAAATATGTGGCATAATTATGACATTTTATTGAGGTGTATAAATAAATTGTTGCAATTTTGAGACATAAAAATGAGTATCATAATTGTGTCACTAAACAACGACATAATATTTAAATGACGAAATGACATAAATATACTACACTAGAATCATAAGTGTGGTAATTTTACGACACATACATGTAATGTCGCATGTGTATATGTCATAATAGGTGCATTTTGTTGTAGTGTATATATTATTTTATTATAATTAAATACCTAACCCCAACTTAAAACTCTTGATTTCATTTTCAAATTCTCCCAAAATAAATATGCTCACAGTTTTATTTCAAATTCTTCCAATTATATATCAGTCGACATTCACGGCAGATCAGACCACTTATACCACCGACGATCGAGTTGTTTGTTGTTTCATACCTTATAGTAAATTTATAACTAACGTCTTCCAATATAGTGATAATTGTAGAAATTCTAAATAATTATTATAGTATTATTGTGTATGTATTTAGATTATTATGGTGTTACTGTAAATTATAGTTGATTTACAATTTATTTTATATACGAAAATATATGGATCTGGGTCTACATCCTGGATCCTGTGAATCTTATGGATCTGGATCTAATTTTTTTGGATCCAATGGATCTAGACCGAATCCGGACCAATACAAAAAAAATAAATCGGATCTGAATCTGGACCTAACCAGATCCGACCCATTGCCATTCCTACCTCTATATATGGTGGGCGGGGAGAGTATATAAGAAAGTGGATTGAGCAGTGGGAACCGCCAAAAACTCTTCCTCTCATCCCCGAGAGTACAACACACGCACAATTGCAGGGCTCTCTTGCTACATAAAACTTCCACTCTTGAGCGGACGTTTGCAGTGAGGCCCATACTCGAATTTTAGCATCGGGAAAGCAAACTTCTTGTTTTCCATGTCCTATTGGTGTCTCCAACCACTATCTATAAAACTCAATTTTTTTTGCTGATGGGTCTCTTGGGTATATATTGGTGTATGAGTGGGATACATTAGTTAGATAAATTTTGAAACTCTCTTTCAACAAGATTAATTGACTACAGCGATGGCTGGTCTGATGGCGCGATTCGATAATGATGTCGATCGCTAGCCAATTCAAATAAGGAGCGTCTGTACTGAGTGATATCAGTTAGCAAACCTACTGACTGATGAGGCAACAACTCAGTTAGACTGATAACTTATGTGCGTGCGGAATGTGGTGGTTACTGTATTTGCCTTATGTTTAGTCCCATGTTATGTGTTTTTCTCGCTTCTTCTTCGCGATATTTTTCCCCGTTTCTGTGGTGTTTCCGTGCTGTGTGGAGCTTATTTCTCTTCTTTTGTGTTTTCTTAGGGAAACTCGAGAAGGGGTCTTGGTCGCGGAAAGTGAGTGAAAATAGTGCGTTTTGGCACGTTGTAGTGATGTTGGAGGTCGAAGGGACTCACCGGCGCGCTCAAAGCGCGCTCTTCTGACGGAGCGCTCGAGAAAGGCAAACACCGGCGCACTCACGCTATTCGACGAGGCTCGAGGCTCGGTGCTGCCGCTGGCTGTGGCGCGTGGCGCTTCGATCGAGACAACTTTTAAAACCTGTCTTTTTAGGTTTTTGGAGGCGGCTTTGGACGAGGAGAACTGCTCTCTAACGAATTTTTAGACTCCCTTTTCAGATTTTAGCATAAAACTTTAGCAGCTTTCATGTGATTTACTTTTGGGATTACGAACATCGCTCTTTTGATTGTTGTTGGATTTCTCCGCCGTTAATTCAAGTTCTCCGTTCTCTCTTTGCTTTGGTATTTTCTTCCTTTGCAATTTATTTATGTTCTTGGTGAGTTTATAATTTCGTCTCCTTTAATTCTTTGTTTTATTAGATTAATCTTTGCAACTTTGATTTTGCATAATCATGTTAAGGGTTAATTTGCATAGTTCCACATCTTTCATCTTTAGTGTTGATTTTTGCCTAGGTAATTTAATTGCTTCCTTTATTTTCGCCTAGTTAATCGTAGAGTAATTTCACCCTACCTTTTCTCCCATTAGTTTAGATTTATTGCTTTTGTTCGCAACGTTAGTAAAGCCCTGTTTAGCCTTCCTTGAGAATACGACTAGGGTCAACCTATCGAGCTACAATCGATCTCGTCCTATTGCGAGAACCTAGTACACAAAAAGGTTGAACAAATTTTGGCGCCGTTGCCGGGGAAGGCTTTAGGCATTTATCTGCGTTGTGTTTTTCTTTTCTGTTTTCTTTTTCTGTTTGGTTTCTTTTGTTCCTCAAGGTGCGTTGATCTTTTTGGTTGAGTGTTGTGCATGCTAGGTCGTCGAAGTGAAGCAGGACTTGCGCCTTCATTGATAACATCAACCGAGAAAGGAGATTTTTGTTCTTTGCAGAGGAAGGAGCCAAGTTTAGTGATGTCTACTCTTTAGCGTTGCTTTTTGAAGAGAAGCTAGTTATCATGGGCGACCAACCTCCTCGCAAGACCTTGGGAGATTTCACAAAGCCGTCCGTGGGAGCAACTCTTAAGAATGCAATTGTCACACTGCTGAGGCCAGGAATTATGAACTGAAGCAGAACTTTATGAACCAATTACCCTCGTTCTATGGGTTACCTAATGAAGATGCCCTGGTTTTTATCAGAGAATACAACACTGTGGTTCAGACTTTCCCTCTACATAGATTGGAGGAAGAGCACTTGATGCTTAAGTGTTTTCCCTACACACTTAAGGACAAAGCCAAGTCCTGGTATTTGTCCCTACCGGCGTAACTATCGAGGTGGAGTGAAATGAGTACAAAATTCACGCTCAAATACTACCCGAACCACAAGACACGGGATATTCGTACTCAGATCATGAGATTCGCTCAAGATGTGGGCGAGCCATTCCACGAAGCGTGGGATAGATTTAAAGATCTTCTGCAACAATGCCCTCACCATAAATTGTCCACAAGTTCTCGCCCAATATTTCTATGTGGGTTGGAGCGACCTTTAAATTTATGGTCGAGACTCGGCGAGGAGGATGTCACCACCAAGACTTCGGCGAAATGAATGCTATTTTTGAGGCGATAGCAATGAATTCAGCCGAACTTCTTCACGCTTGGCAGTGGACACCAAAGCTATCACTCAAAACTCTGATCTGACCAAGAAGATGGCTACAATGATGAAAGAGCTACAAGAATTGAAGATGAATAAATCAGCAACTCCTAAAATAGAAGAGCCAAAGCGAGAGCCAGAATTATGTGATATCTGTGGTGAAGTAGGCCACGGTCCCGATAATTGCCATAGAATGGCAGAGATCGGTTATGAGGGAGGGGCTGAAGTTTATGCTGCCCAAGGATTTCCATCCGACCTCGCCTTGACAACAATCATTTGGGGGCCGAAATCCGCCTACATAAGGATGGAGAGGAGAATCGAGGCGGGGATCTAGTCGAATATCTGATGTCGGCGCCTCGGTGACAATTCTTTCCTCGGCAACAACGATATTCTCGATGCTCGGCAACAACAGTTCTATCGACCTCGAGAATCTGTACTACCAAAATCAGCGATGCAGAATCGATGTCTGCAGACCATCCTATCCTCCATAGTAGCGATGTCGGCGCCGCGTCAGCGGTTTCCACGACAAATTGCACAACCACGAGGTCATCTTTTGAGGATAGCATGAGTGCCTTCATGCGAGAGAGCAAGTGGCAGGGGAGGCTCGGGGCGCAAACATTCGTCGTCTCGGGGATCCGTTGGGCAAGTGTCCGATCTTTGTGAGTCGGATGCAACAACAACGGCGGAGATGGGAAGATCCCGAGTCAACCACAACACCACATCAAGCTCAGGTGTGGCGGTCTTTGCGATGGGAAGACTATTGACAACCGGTGAGAAACCCTATGAGATTGTGGATCCACCCATTGTGGAAAAGAGAAGAGGTTGAGGAAAAAAGCGGACCGAGGTCGAGTTGCACAAGAGCTACGAATCCTTACAAGCCCCCATTACCTTTCCGAGCAGCTTGAGAAGCGAAGCGGGATCGCAGTTCGACTTTTACAAGATGTTGTCTAAGGTGAATGTGAATTTACCTCTTTTGGATGTGATCGAAATGTTCGCTTATGTCGAGTTCTTCAAAGAAGCTGGCGTCGAAGAAGAAAAAGTTCTTGACAACGAACTGTCATGGTCTCGAGGTGGCGAATTCCATCATCGTGACCTCTTCCACCCAACAACAAGATCCATGTAGCTTTTTATCAATATTGCTTTGGGTAATGGAAAAGAGGCCACAGGTATGTTAGATTTGGGAGCAGGAATTAATCTTATGCCCTATTCTATTTTCAAGCAATTGGAATTAGGAGATTTAAAACCCACTCGCATGTGTTTGCAACTAGCTGATCGTTCTGTGCGTTACCCTAAGGGCGTAGTAGAGGATATTCTAGTGCGTGTGGGTGGGTTGATTGTGCCTGTAGATTTTGTTGTTCTTGAGATAGGAGATGTGCATGAGAATGGTAGAGAGCACACTCTGTTATTAGGTAGACCCTTTATGGCGACGACTAACACTTTGATTGATGTCAAGAATGGAAACATAAAGATGTCTGTCCTAGGTGAATCAATGTCTTTCTCTGTGCACAATAGCAAGGCTATGCCATCTGCGAATGCAATTGATAATTGCTTTTATGTTGATAATATTGATGCTTTGGCAGAGATTTATTTTGTGCAGGATCATTTTGTCGAAGAAGTTTATGAGGGGTCGGCAGACCTTGAGGAACGGCTCAGGTTGGAGGCCGATTTTGCGAGGCCGGCCCAAGGAGAGGAAGGCGGCACAAAGGGGCGATCGAAAAGCTAGGCGAAGGAGCTCCTAAGAACTCAAGTATGTATTTCTAGAGGACGAAGAGCGAAGCCGTGATCATTTCTGCTGAGCTCACGGTTCTCAACAAGGTGAACTAGTCGCCGTCCTCAAGAAGTACAAGCTTGCTTTTGGATGGAGTTTGGCAGATATCAGAGGGATCAGTCCTGCCATGTGCATGCATAAAATCCACCTGGAAGAGGGGGCACAACCTAAGAGAGATGGACAGAGAAGACTTAACCCAGTACTCATGGAGGTAGTGAAGAAAGAGATTTACAAGCTGCTGGCCGAAGGAATTATCTACCCAATTGCCGATAGTGAGTGGGTGAGTCCTGTTCATGTCGTGCCGAAGAAAGGAGGAATTACAGTAGTCCTCAATGAGAAGAAAGAGTTGGTGCCCACTAGACCCGTCACCGGGTGGAGGATGTGCATCGACTATAGGAAGTTGAATGCTTCAACCAAGAAGGACCATTTTCCTCTTCCATTCATCGATCAGATGTTGGACCGGCTCTCAGGTAATGATTTTTATTGCTTTCTTGATGGTTTATCAGGATACTACCAGATTGCGATAGATCCAAAGGACCAAGCCAAGACTGCTTTCACAAGCCCCTTCGAGACGTATGCTTTCAAGAGAATGCCATTCGGACTCTGCAATGCACCAGGTACCTTTCAGAGATGTATGATGTCCATTTTCTCAGACATGATTGGTGATTTTGTAGAGATTTTCATGGATGATTTCTCTGTTTTTGGTTCATCTTTCCATGACTGCCTAATGAAAATTGAACGTGTGCTTAGTCGTTGTGAGGAAAGTAATCTCACCCTTAGTTGGGAGAAGAGTCACTTTATGGTCCGCAGTGGGATAATTTTGGGTCATATTGTGTCTGGACGAGGGATAGAGGTTGATAGGGCAAAGGTGGAGGTTATTGAAAAATTACCCCCACCGAGTGATGTTAAGGGAATCAGGAGTTTCCTAGGACACGCCGGGTTTTACCGGCGCTTCATTAAAGATTTTTCCAAAATCAGTCAACCCCTTTGTCGTTTGCTTGCTCAAGATGCCCCCTTTAACTTTGACCTTGAGTGCTTATCCGCTTTTAATACCTTGAAGGATAAATTGAGTATTGCACCTGTTGTTATTGGTCCAAATTGGTCTCTGCCTTTTGAGATTATGTGTGATGCTTCTAACTCTGCTGTAGGTGCAGTCTTGGGACAACGTTCGGTAAAATGCTACGTGTGATTTACTATGCTAGTTTAACTCTTAATCCTGTACAAATTAATTACACCACTACTGAAAAAGAAATGCTACATGCTTATATCATTGGTTATAGAGTAATAATTCACAATGATCATGCGGCTTTGCGGTATTTGTTGACCAAACCTCAGGCCAAACCCAGACTTATTCGGTGGGTGCTCCTGTTGCAAGAATTTAATATTGAAATTCGAGATAGGAAGGGCAGTGAGAATTCTGTTGTTGACCATCTATCTCGTCTAGATCATTTGCCCCTCACTTTGGACCCCAATGCCATACCTGATCTTTTCCCTTTTGAGCATGCATATAGTGCATCCTCTCAGGCCTTGGTTTCTTGATATTGTGAATTATTTGGCTTGTGGAGAATTGAGACCGATCTTACTTCCCGAGCGAGCGTTTCTCTCTATGTGCAGGCAATACTTTTGGGAAGATCCTTACCTTTTCAAGCTGGGGAAGGATGAAGTGATTAGACGATGTGTGCCCAACGAGGAGCACACCAAGGTCTTGGAGATGTGCCATCAGGCTCTTTGTGGTGGACATTTTGGTGGACAAAAGACTGCGCACAAAGTACTCCAATCTGGTTTGTTTTGGCCTACTCTGTTTAAAGATGCACATTCATTTTATCAGTCTTGTGATAGGTGCCAAAGGGTAGGCTCAATTGGGCGTAGGAATGAAATGCCACTCAATAATGTACTTGTTGTGGAAATTTTTGATGTATGGGGAATAGACTTTATGGGACCTTTCCCGCCATCGATGGGGTATGAATATATTTTACTTGCTGTCGATTACGTATCCAAGTGGGTCGAGGCTATCCCCACCAGGACATGTGATTCTCATGTGGTACTCAAGTTTGTGCAGGACAACATATTGTGTCGGTTTGGTTTCCCTCGAGCTATCATCAGTGATGGGGGAAAGCACTTTTGCAACAAGTTGTTCGAGAAGCTCATGAATAAGAATGGTATAACGCACAAAGTTACACCCCATATCATCCTCAAACATCGAGCGGCGAGACAAGTAACCAACAAATCGAAGGAATTTTGGAGAAAGCGGTGCAGCCCTCGAGGCAAGGATTGGTCCAGCAAATTGAATGATGCGTTGTGGGCATACCATACTGCCTACAAAGGCATTCTAGGGATGAGCCCATATCGTCTGGTGTTCGGGAAAGCGTGTCATTTACTTGTGGAGATTGAGCATAAGACATATTGGGCCATCAAAGCCACCAACCTCGACCTTGACAAGGCTTCTGAGCATCGGCTCCTCCAAATGTCTGAGTTGAAGGAATTGAGGAATGAGGCATATGACAACGCCAAAATCTATAAGGATAAAGTGAAGAGGCTTCATGACCGTCGTATTGTACACAAAGAACTCAAGCTCGGTATGAAAGTTTTACTTTTTAATTCCCGATTGAAACTATTTCCCGGGAAGCTCAAGTCTCGTTGGAGCGGGCCATTCATCATCAAGGAAGTGAAGCAAATGCAGTGCATGGAGCTCACTAGAGAAGAGGCGAGTCGTTCTTAGTAAATGGCCACCGGTGAAACCGTACTTTGAGGGAACTTATTAATCATACCATTGAGTCCATCCTCGTTGAGGAGCCACCTACACTGTGATCTGCTTTTGCCGTCAAGCTAACGATGTTAAACAAAGCGCCGTGGGAGGCAACCCACGCTTGGTTTCGTTTCTTCCCCTTTCCCTTTTCATTTCGTTTCTTTTATTTCTTTTTTATGCGGTTGGGCGTTGTTTCTCTTTTGTTTTGCGGGTGTTTCCGTTCTCAAAAAAAAAGGGAGCTGATTTCGCCGGATGCACCGCGGCGCTCACCGCTCTGAACCCATGGCGTGCTCGAGAGCATGACACACCAAGCGCTTGATCTGCGCATCTATCCAGCGGCGTGCTCGTGAGGTCCCAGCACCGGCGCGCTACTCGCGTGTTTTCCAAAGGCACGCTCAACGCAACGGAGCACATCATGCGCACACATCCATCGGTGCGCTCGTGAAGGCCCAGCACCGGAGCGCTAGCCACACCGGGCGCTATTGTTTTTTTAAAAATGGGAGTCGCGCCAGCAAACCCTCATTCCCAAATTGAGACAACCATGATGCACGCTCTCCACCTCCTCACAATGCCGGTAATTTTCCCCCAGGCGATCGTTCTCCTTTCCTTTATTTTTTGCATCTTTAGCACTGAGGACAGTGCCCTGTTTTTCTGTGTGGGGGGTGCGTTTTGGTGGTTGTGGGAGTTTTTGGTTTTGTTTATGCTTGGTGTCTCTTTTGGGATTGCTTTACTCGTTGCCTTGATGCTTGGTTATTCTTGTTTTGTGTGTTTTTAGTCCCTTGTGTTAATCCGGTTGCCTAACGTCGAATTTCTTGTATGCACGTCATTGTTCTCAAAAGCCTTGTTGTTGAAATTGCGATGTGTATGTATATTTGGGAACTTTGGTTATCATTGTCCGGCTAAAGCTAGGGATAGTGTTAACATTGTGGTATCTCAAGTGCTTCCTCCGTTGAAATTAGATCTCCAAAAACAAAAAAAAAAAAACCGAAAGTGATAAAGGAATAAGCGTGGGTATGTTGATGTTGATTTGGATGGCGGGACTGCTCCGCTTCCCTAAAGGGGAATGAGCATGGAAAACCACATTAAATTTTCGTTTCACCGAGGTAATATTCCTAATGACGAATGTCGCAATATCTGTCTCGTATTTTGTTCTTTGTGAGCTAGCCGATGAGGGTGCCATTTAGTTGATTCATTCCTAGTGGAGAGTTGGGTTTGATTTATTACGTTTTCCTCGTATACATGCATATCGCAATGGTGGAACTTGTCTTTTGGTTAATGACTTGTGTACATGATTTATTGATGTGAACCGTTACATTTTCACCTTGGGAGGACATTACACATTCTTCGTTGAATATCAGTGTCTTTGCTCGAGGGCGAGCAATGGTTGATGTGGGGAGTTGTTTAGTCCGTGTTATGTGTTTTCTCGCTTCTTCTTCGCGATCTTTTCCCGTTTACGTGGTGTTTCCGTCTTGTGTGGAGCTTATTTCTCTTCTTTTGTGTTTTCTTAGGAAACTCGAGAAGGGTCTTAGTCATGAAAGTGAGTGAAAATAGTGCGTTTTGCACGTTGTAGTGATGTTGGAGGTCGAAGGGCGCGGCGTGCTCACAGTAGCGCTCTTCCGACGCAGCCGAGAAAGCGAACATCGGTGCACTCACGGTGGCGCTATTCGACCGGGCGCTCGAGAGCTAAGTGCACGGCGTGGCTGCGCCGGCGCGCTTGAGTCGAGACAAATTTTAAAACCTGTCTTTTAGGTTTTGGGCGGCTTTGGACGAGGAGAATTGCTCTGGCAATTTTTAGACTCCCTTTCGATTTTAGCATAAAACTTTAGCACTTTCATGTGATTTACTTTTGGGATTACTGAACATCGCTCTTTTGATTGTTGTTGGATTTCTCCGTTAATTCAAGTTCTGCGTTCTCTCTTTGATTTGGTATTTTCTTCCTTTGCAATTTATTTATGTTCTTGGTGAGTTTATAATTTCGTCTCCTTTAATTCTTTGTTTTATTAGATTAATCTTTGCAACTTTGATTTTGCATAATCATGTTAAGGGTTAATTTGCATAGTTCCACATCTTTCGTCTTTAGTGTTGATTTTGCCTATGTAATTTAATTGCTTCCTTTATTTTCGCCTAGTTAATCGTAGAGTAATTTCACCCTACCTTTTCTCCCATTAGTTTAGATTTATTGCTTTTGTTATAGCGTTAGTAAAGCCTGTTTAGCCTTCCTTGAGAATACGACTAGGGTTGACCTACCGAGCTACAATCGATCTCGTCTATTGCGAGAACCTAGTACACAAAAAGGTTGAACACCTTACTAAAAACTTAAAACTGATTCGAAACACTTAGTTAAGTATTTTTTAGTCAATTTTCAATTATGTCTCTCTAGTATCAAATTGATAATGATATAAGGTTTCAAAACTATGACATGTTGTTGTGTGCTGATGATGATCATTTAATAACATGTAATTTAAATAGCGATGAAGAAAGTAAAATAACACGTTGAGTTTTACGTGGTTCGGAGAGATCAACTCCTACGTCACAGACTGATTGCTCAGTCAATCCACTAATTTGGGACTTGGTCTTGTTTACGGGTACAAGATATAAACCTAGTTACTGAGTTAACTTTACAATATCCCGCCTCATTTGACGTTCATCCTACACTTGTGGGTGCTAAGAAACCTTTGACTGCTTACGGGTGCAGTCGATCTAAACCTCTAGCTTGAGGGTGCTAGATAACCAAGCTTTCAACAACAAACACTTAAATTGCTTGTCCACATTTCTACACAAATTTTTGGAGGTTTCGTTGAAGGGTTTCCAACTAAGATTCTGAGTTGACACAGACGTCAAACTTAGTATGTCTAGACTTAAGATATACAAGATGGATATCTAGACTTAAGAAAGTGTATACTGAAACCTCGAGCTAATAAGTATGTGTACGCTCTTGAGATTTTCTTATAAACTTCCTTATTTGAAATCGCTGTTTGATATACTTGATCTTTGAGCTTGAATACTTTTGACAATTCAATTGCGCAACGTTTCGGTGACCTTCAAATGTTGGATTCTGTGTGTTATTACGTAGAGGAATAAGAATAGATTTGTTGGAGAGACCACCATTCAAATCCTTCTATTTTATCGTTTGAATTCTTCCCTTTGAGAATCTTCTTACGTCGCTGTCATGGTTTGCATCATCGCATATTGTAGCTCTGCAACTTTTGAAAATGTCTAATGGTATGTCATGATCTTTTGTGATCTGCTACCACATGTGTCAAGTCAAATACTCGAGGCTTAATTTCTTAGTGTTTCTTGATTGAGTTGACTTCGTGTTTTATCGGCATGTTAACCCGAGGTTGGGCCAATCAAGGCGCTATGTTTTCATCATGATGGACTCCCATCTTTGTCAACTTTGAAAACTGAGTCGGTTTGATCTTTCGACAGCGTAGATTTAGTCAGCTTTGACATTTTATCAGCCAACTTTGACTTTGTTTCACCAGCTTTGACTTCTTGTCACCAGTAATGACTTCCAGAGGCCAAATTTGATTCTCGGTAGCCAACTTTAACTTCTGGTAGCTAGCTTTGACTTCTGGTAGTCAGCTTTGACTCCTCGGCATGGTAGTCAACTGCTGGTATGACACTTGGTCATATTATGACTCATTCATCTTTTCAGCACTAAGTCTTCAGTCTCCGAACTTCAAGCTTCAGTCTTCCAACGTCAGTCTTCGATCTTCGACTTTACTCCAGTAGCTATGTTCATTGATAAGCCTCATTTTTACATGATTTATAAGGCTATATTCGTTTCGTTTCTAAGTGATAAGTGATCGTTTGAGTTGTCTTTTGATATATTTATGTTTACCTTGAGCGATATTATGCCGTGTGTATTTCATGTCATTTTAGCATAGGTTTTGATGTCAAAAAGGAGGATCACGATAAAGAGGAATCACTAGCCCAGTCGCGAGCTCGTGTGAAGAGGAACTGTTTGAAAAAGATGTTGAATATGACTTAATGGATTTGACTAGGATGGATTTTCAAAGTTTACTATGTTAAATAGCATCTCGATAGGATTCCATAGGCGCAAACGGATCGCAATTCGGAGTCCGAACGAGAGAGAACGAAGCGAAACAGCGAAGTCGCGCAATGCGCAGCGCGAGAGAATATGGCTCGCGAGTTAAGCTCGCGACCTTTGGTCGCGATGCTAACTCGCGAGGAAGAGCCGATTTGCAGCTCTTTTTGAACTGTTCGCGAGACTCCTTTGCGACAAAAGTCCGCGAGTGCGCCTTGCGAGGACCTAGGGCTGCGTTTATACATATATACACGCACACATCACAATTGAGGGAGACTACACGCATTCAAGAGAGTTTTGGGAGAACAGAACACATTTTTGTTCCTTTTGCTTTTATTCTTTTTACGTTTTGTTTTACAGAGGATAGTTTAGTTTAGCTTTTATCTTTAGTATTAATTTCATTCCAGTTTCGTACTATCGTTTATCCGTAGTTTAGTTTTATTTTCGAGAATTCAGTTTATCTTCCGGATTCAAGTTGCTACATTGTTCATCGTGGAATCCTACGGTTTTATTTATCTATCTCAATTTATGCTTTATTTATTTATTTATTGCTTTGGTAATTTAATTATGCATAGCTAAATTCCGTATTGATCATAGGGTTTGTATGTCTGACTAACGTGAACGTATAATTTATCTATTGATACTGTTTTGCCATCTCATTCATGATTTATAATTCTTGGCTTTAATTCTCATGTGTTGGTATTTGATCAATATTAATGCATGCTAGTTATGTGATTGATGTCTTGGCGGAATTAATTGCATAATCGATTTCTTGAATTAATAATACAGTTTTTGCCTTGAGACCTGGCGGAGATAGGTGAACTGTAGGAGGTTAAATCTTTGTGTGCTTTTGGTAATTAGCTTACTTCTCTTGAGACCCGACGGAGATAGAGTTTAGGCTAACCTACTACTATAGGTCATCTGGTGGAAACTATAGTTACATTAGTGATCCTTCATATGAATGTGGATTAAATTGGTAAGCAGTTAATAGGTTAATTGTGTGAATCGGTTGGGTTAAATACATCCTAAATTCGATCTTTTATATCTGGTTTTATTCCTATTTATATTTTGAGTCTAGTTTTATTATTTTCTCTCTCACGATTTTTTGTTGCACGAATAATAATCAAGATTACGTGTTGATTATTTCTTTGTGTTCTCAGTCATGATCCCGTGGATACGATATAATATACTTCTTTTTTACTATCAATTTATTTGGTAGGAATATTAGCGATCAAATTTTGGCGCCGTTCTTGAGTCTTATTTAGATTGCATAGTGATAATTTTACGGATTGTAGTTATTAATTCAAAAAAAAAAAAATTAAAATAGAAAAAATATATATTATTTTTGTGTTGCTTCTTTGATCGATTTGGATTTTATCTCTCTGTGCGGTGCATGATTATAAGATCTCAAATGAAAGAAATTATTCTCTTGGATCTTGAGATTGAAAGATCACATAAGAGAGAGGCGAGAAAGAAGACAACAAGAAATGCGGATAAACGACCTCAACGCCAAGATCGGATGGCCGAAATGGAGGCGATCTTGGCGGCAATGCAACGCCTCGGCATTGAATAATCGAGATGGCCCGTTTGGTGAGCGAGCACAGCCCATACCGCTCAACCACGTATACGGCCACCGGCGGATCGGTTCGAGGTGGAGGATGGGGCGAGCGTCGATACTAATAATTTTGGTGAAACACGCCCTCATCAGCATGATCCAAGCGGAGCAGTTTGGGGGAGAGGTTACTGAAGACCCCAACGCACATTTAGAGACATTCCTTGATATATGTGATACTATCAAGTAGAATGGAGTGCCAGCTGATGCCATCCGGATGCGGATGTTTATATTTTCGCCTGGTCGGCGAAAGAGTGGTTCAAGAGTCAGACGGATCGAGAATTACCACATGGGAGCAGCTCGTGAGAAGTTCATGTCAAATACTTCCCACCGCCAAGGTGCGAAACTTATTGCGAGATCTCCCACTTTTCACAATTGGGAGATGAGTCGTTATTTGAGTCCGGGGGCGATTCGAAACCTACTCATAAGTGTCCCAAGCATGGGTTTCACTGAGCGCAAGTAACCCAATTTCGGTGGACTCAATGCTAACACCGGAGCATTGTTGATCGTCACCGGAGGATGTCTTCTCAATCGAGGAATAGATGAGCGTTAAGAATAATTGAGGAGATGGCATCCAGCAGGTTATCGATGGCGATGGAGAGGCGACCCATCGGAAAAGTTCTTCTTTGCCGAGCTTGATAACAAATATGATGATCTGTTAGAAATTTGCATCTCTGCGGACGGAGTATGAAGCCGAGAGGAAAGGCGGATGGCCGTGGCCATGGCGAGAATATCGAGGAGGTTGATATGTGAACCGAAGGAGTAATGGCCAGGAAATCAGATTGGGAACCCCCCTATCATCGATAATAGGAATCACCCAAATTTTTCCTATGCGATGCGCAAAATGCTCGACAACTACCACATGGTTTTGCTGTTAATAAGGGAATGATTGTGGAGCCCAAGAAGCCGATCCTCGAAGATAGGATGCAACAAGTGTTGGCGAGCAATCAACAAATAGCAGCGAGTCACCAACAAATTGTGGCTCAACAAAATATTCAGATCCAGCAGCTTGGGAATATGATGAACTCTCTAGAGAGCACAGTCAACGCCATCAACAATACGGTGATAGCCCTTGGAAAACAATTGAAGATGTTGGAAAACCAAGTGGGGCAGATGGCCAATGAGAGAGAGCTGGGTTGCATAGACAAGGACAATTCCCAAGTAATACCGAGCAAAATCCAAAGAATCATACTCCTCCAAATCAATGCAATGCTATATATTTGAGGAGCGGAGCATCATACACTAATCATCTAGGGCATGAAGGGGAAGAGTTGGATGGGCAAAGAGAGGAGAACTACGATCTGCCAGATTCACGCCTCGCGAGAAATACTCGCGATAGCCAGTCGCGAGGTTGCCTCGTGAGGAAAAGCGGGCTGGATACAAAAGAGGACCTCGCGACCCAACATCGCGAGGAAAAGTTGCGAGGAGAAAGCGCGAGGACAGACGCGTCTAACACAGAATCCCACCTCGCGACCTTGACTCGCGAGGTAAAGACGCGAAGCAGCATGAAGGGGGCATCGCGGACCTTTCTCGCGACCTTCTGTCGCGAGTTAATGACGCGAGGTCCAGTGAAGAGAGCGTCGCGAGAGAGAATGGAGAAGGCGTCTCGCGAGGGAAGGGTAGAGAGAAAAACGCGCGAGCTGAAGTCGCAAAAGATAAAGCATGCCCAAAGCCTACAGCTCCATTTCCTCAGCGCATCGGAAAAACGAAATATGATGAGTACTTCGTCCGATTCAAAGAGATGTTCCAGAAAGTTAACATCACCATACCTCTCTTTGAAGCGCTCAGAAATATGCCCGGATACATTAAATTTTTCAAAGACGCAGTGGCAAGCAAGAAGAAGTTGGGGAAATTTGACAAAATCAACCTTTCTGAGGAATGCAGTTCTATCTTGCAGAGAAAGTTACCAATGAAAGAAAAAGATCCGGGAAGCTTCACGTTGGAGTGCGAGATTGCCGTGCATACATTTTCCAACGTGTTGTGTGATTTGGGAGAGAGCATAAACCTGATGCCTTTATCTGTGTTCAACCGCTTGGAGCTAGGCAAAATGAAGAAAACTTCCATTTCATTAATGATGGATGACAGGTCAGTCGCATACCCTAAGGGAATAGTTGAGGATGTGTTGGTAAGAATTCGGGATTTTTTCTTTCCAGCAGATTTTGTTATTTTAGACATTCCTGAATTTAAAAATCAACCACTAATCTTGGGTCGACCTTTTCTAGCAACTGGTCGTGCTTTAATTGATGTGCAGGAAGGAGATCTGACTTTTCGTGTCAACGATGAGGAGCTAAAAATTTCAATCTATGACGCCATCCCACGACACGATAGCTCAGAGCATGAAAAGTTTCATTTAATCACCACTGTTGCAGCTAACCAAATCTCGAGCTTGGATGTCAACCGACCAGTTGACAAGGGTGCTACAAAGAAGAGATGGACTCGGCATGGAACTCCGAGTGAATTATTCAAGTTTGGGGGAGGCCACTTCCACATTCAGTGGTGGTCTGTGGTAAATGCAAAATATGGAGGCAAACACAGATTTGGGAAGAAGTCTGCTGCCAAAAAGCCAGATTGATCGAGGTTAGTATTGGTCTAGCTAAAGACATTTAAATTTAGCACTTGTTGGGAGGTAACCCAAAGTTTTTCTTTCTTTTGTTTTGTTTTCGTTTTTGTTCTATTTTCTGTTTGTTTGTTTTTGTTTTTGTTTTGTTTTTCTTGTTTGGGTTTTGTGTCTGTTTTGTGGGTTGAGTTGAATGACGAGCAGTCGATGATGAGAATTATTTTTATTAGAAAAATTTATTGCAACTGTTTTTTGTAAGCCGAAGCATGTTATGATTATTGTGAGTATTGAGCCTTTGAGAACTTGATCACACTTTTGAAACCTGTGAGACTTGAGCTTTTGGCTGTCATATCTTCTCAGTCTTGTTTCTTTCCGTGTGAATTGTTTGAAATAGCATGTGTTTCTCTAGAACTTACTCTGGATCTTTTTCGAGGTTGCATTGATGTGCTTAAGAATTATGAGATGATATTAGGCAATCTTTTCTTAGCCTATACACTATCCAAACACTAACCTGTTATTTTATTATCATTTGACGAGCCCGTTTGAGCCTACCTTATTATTTCATATAGCCGTGGGTTGGGTTATGTTGGTAGTGTGATTTTTGGTTGCTTGAATTGAGGGTTGAGAAAAAGAAAGGAAAGAAAGAAAATAGATAATGAGAAAGTGATTATTAAAAATAGTTGCTTACCCATATAAGTTCAATTAAAAAAAAAAATTTTGACACAAGTGTGTGAAAAGAACATAAATGGGTAAGTAACTAGTGTATTGAGATGATTATATCACTTATATGAAAATTATGGAATTAATAGAAAAATGACTTCTTGGTATGGAAAATTGAAATACATTGTGAAAGTTTGGGATTATGTCTTGTGATACCTATGATGTTTTTTATTATGAGATTATGAGTCACTTAACCTAAATATATCCTACCTTACCAAATAGCCTACATTATAACCTTTTATAAGACCTTTTTGATCTTAGTTCTTGAGCACATATTTGAGCAATGGAGAATTAGACGATTTGCAAGCTTATGGTAGATTCCATGAGTTGTTAAACTTTGAGAGTATACACATCCTCCTTGATACACTTGAGTGTTTGAGAGTTCTTATAAATACATCCATCTTGTGAGGATTCAAGTATAAGAAGGCTTGTGCTTATGATTATTATGATATGTGAAGTTTAACGAAAGATGTTGTGATTTGATTCATTTGATCGAATCTTTTATTGCTCATTGTTCTGAGGCTTATTGCTTTTATCATTCGACTCTTTACCTGTCTCTGGTCGTCTCTCTTCTGTTCTGATTTGTTTGAGGACAAACAAAAGGTTAAGTTTGGGGGAGTAGCTATGTTCATCAACATCGTTATACTTCCATCTTCAGACATCAATGGACATTCCTTCAGTATTCGTCTTCAGTACGCGATCCTTCAGCTGAGTTTCTAACAGTTGCGCTAGTACTGATACTTCTATCAATATGGTTGGCTTCAGTACTGCTCAAAGTCCTCCAGTCTTGGGCCTATCCTATAAGGCATAACTCTAAAATAAGTCAGCACCATTCGGTATTATAGCATGACAATCATCGGAGGTTTTAGAATCTAATCAAAACACAGTTAAGATAGACTAATTCTCAACAACTTAAGATTTTTTTCAGCAATTACCACATCAGCTTTTAAAATCCATTAATTTCTTTCTATCTTTTTCTTCAATCATATACCTACAAAATCAACTTTTATATTGATGCCGTTATAATATATATATATATATATACATATATCTGGGAAGGTTAACGTGAGAAAATTGTGAGAACGTGAGAACCAAAAAATGATGAATTCATTGTGAAAGTTGATGAATCCACTGGAAAAGTTACTGAATCCAAAAAAATAGAATTTTCGTCCCCCATGGGATTCGAACCCAGGTGAAAATTTCAAAATTTTCAAATTCAGTAACTTATCCAACGAATTAATCAATTTTCATAATGAATTCATTTGGTTCTTAGTTTTTAGGATAAAAATAGTTCTCATTTGAACATAACTATATATATATATATAGAAAAATCAGTGATGACTAAGATGATGATCATCTTAGTCATCATAAATCACGCATTCATCGATGGAAATAGCAAATTTTGTGGCTATCTTGCGCAGCGAGATGGACAACTAAAATTCAATATATAGAGAAAAATCAAGTGAATCGTCCTAATTTACACAGAATTGTTTTCCTAATTTGTGGGAGCATGAGTTGCATAAATGAGATCCTTTCTTGGCAAATCCTTCATCTAGCCAAGCAAGCGTGAACACATCGCTCAACGAAATGATTCCTTCAACGCTTACTCCCGCTTCCACTATTATGACTCTTCTAACACCTGGAAAACGAGCCAAAATTACCGCAGTATGTTGAGAAAACATACTTCTCAGAGTAGACAAGATGAGCACATAGTAATGCGATCTAAAATCGTTTTAAACAAGTAAAATGGTAGGGAAATATGTGCACGGGCACCCATATATTTGTTGGGTGCGGAAGCTATGTTGGGTGAAAAGATGAAGATATTTTTGGGAGAATTTTGAGTAGCTACTGCTCACTCTTTTAGATATTAGATTTCATGTGATACTTGATGCAGAATTACAAATGAGAGCAACACTATTTATAGTGTGCAATGGAGAATTCTAGATAAAAGGATAGGAAGAGTCATTCAAACTAAATTAATGAGTTTAGTCTTCAAGTATTGACTACATCCTCTCTAGACTTCTTTAGATTCATGCATGTACTTCATTCAATCGATTGCAAATTATCCTTTCAACACCCCTCCTTAATTTGCAATCTTGATTTGCTTCTTGAACTTCTCGAATTTGTCGAAGGTAACCGCTTTTGTCAAAACATCAGCGGGCTGATCATTGGTGTTGATGAACTTCATGCTAACAATTCCTTCATTTACTAGCTCTCGGATGTAGTGATGTCGCAACTCAATATGCTTGGACCTTGCATGAAAAACTGGATTCTTTGTCATAGCAATTGCAGACATGTTGTCACAGAAGATTGTTGTTGGCTCAGTTATCTTGTGCTTCAAATCCTCCAATATTCTTCTCAGCCACACTCTTTCACAAGCAGCTTCGGTGGTAGCTATGTATTCAGCTTCTGCCGACGAAAGTGCAACAGTCTTTTGCTTCTTTGAACTCCATGAAATGATGTTTGTTCCAAGACAAAACACATAACCGGATGTGCTTTTTCGATCATCGAGCGATCCCGCCCAATCACTATCTGTATAGCCAACAAGATCGAAATTTTCTTCCTTCTTGAATTCAACACCTTGATTCTTAGTACCTTTCAAGTACCTCAACACTCTTTTTGCGGCTGCAAAATGATTCTTACTCGGCTCATTCATAAAACGAGAAAGTAGACTTACAGAGTAAGTGATGTCCGGCCTTGTGTTAAGATAGATCAATGATCCAATCAACTTTCTATAGATGGTCGCGTCTCGCTTTTCGCACCATCTTCAATTTGCGACTTTTCATTTTGCGCCATTGGAGTAGAGATGGGCTTGCACCGACTCATGTTGAACTTCTTTAATAGATCATCGATGTACTTCTCTTGACAAAGAAAAATTCTTCGGGACTTTGTTTAACTTGAATTCAGAAAGTACTTCATGAGGCCTAAGTCGGTCGTCTCGAATTTCTCCATCATCTTCTTTTGAAATCTTCCATGAGACTTGTGTTTGTGCGAAGTAGATGAGATCGTCTCGTAAAGACACACCACAAGAAAATCACTTCAACGTTTTCACGTAGAGTGAAGATTCACTTGCGCTTCGGTTGAATCCATTTTCGACAAAGTAGCCATTGATTTTGCGGTTCAAGCACGAGATGCTTGTTTTAGACCGCATAACGCCTTTTTCGATCGATAGACTTTTCATCTTGGCCTTTAACTTTGAATCCTTCCGGTGGTCGACATAAACTTCTTGAGAATTTCTCCGTTCAAGAAAGTTGATTTTACGTCGAGTTGATAGACTTTCAACTCCATTTGGGCTGCTAGAGCAAGAGCAGATTCGAATCGTTTCGATTCGGCGACCGAACAAGCGTTTACGTGAAGTCGATTCTCAGTTCTTTGAGTACCCCTTGCCACGAGTCGAGCTTTGTACTTTTGAATTTCTCCCTTTTCATCGAACTTGATCTTGTAGACCCATTTTAGTCCAATCGTTTTCTTTCCTTTGGGCAAAACAACGAGCTCCCAAGTATTATTTTCTCGATGTTGGACATTTCTTCATTCATCGCCTTTTTCCAATGATTTTCCTTGGCCGCCTCTTCAAAACTTTGTGGTTCTCGGTGAAGAGACAAAGCTCACAGGACTCGTAGATATCACTAAGTAGTCTGCTCCTTCTAGGAGGACTTTCAACATCGGATTCAAGTGTTGGAGTCGAGCTAGATTTGCGTTATTGAGAACTTGAGATGATTGTGGATCTTCATATATTGGTTCATCCACAACTTCTTTCCTTTCCATCCCAAGTAGCGGCTTCGTCGAAGATGACATCTCTTGAGGCTGTGATTTTGTTGTTGAAGGATCAACAAGTCGAAATCCCTTAGATTCATCCTTGTATCCAACGAATAGAAGTTTTTTCCTTTTCATCAAATTTCTCACGAGATGCAGATGGAGCGAGCGCATGCAATGCTCCCGAACACTTTGAAATGGTCCACAATTGGCTTCTTCTTGGACCATGCCTCGAATGGAGTTTTGTTCCTTACGGCTTTTGTTGGAGAGCGATTTAGAATGTACGGAGTGTGTACAACTTCTCCCAATAGAGATCGGGGACTCCTTTTCCTTTCGAGATGCTTCTTGCCATCTCTACAATTGTGCGATTTTCCTTTCGAAGAACGCCGTTTTGTTGCGGTGTTACGCTCCTTTGTCGACTACCTCTTGATTCCATTAGCTTTGCAATACTCAATAAATGGATTGTAGAGATATTCACCTCAACGATCGGTTCTCAAGGTTTTAATTAGAACACCACTTTCTCTTTCAACAAGAGCTTTGAATTGGAGAAAAACGAGAACGCTTCGATTTTGGTTTAAGAAGTAAATCCACATCATTCGAGTGTAATCATCAACGAAGAGAAGGAAGTACCTCTTATTTCCGGGTGAGAGTCGCATTGGACCACAAATATCCGGTGAGCGAGCTCTAAAGGTCCTTTAGCACGCCATGACGTTTTGGAAGCGGAAGCTTGTGCAACTTCCCGTAAATGCAGCCTTCACACACATGGTTATTTTTCTGGATTGTCGGAAGCCCAGTCACCATATTCTTCTCTTTTAGCAACAAGAGACCTTTGCTATGAAGATGGCCGTAGCGTAAGTGCCAAAGGTATGAAGAATCAACACATTCCGCTTTTAGTGCATGATCGTCATCTAGCGGCAATATGAGAGGAAATGTCTTGTTCCTCATCTCAATGTTAGCAATGATAGAATTCTTTTGTTTATCAAGTATCTTGCATTTTCCATCATCAAAAAACACTGAGAAATTCTTTTGAATGAGCTGCCCCACACTTAGAAGGTTGTGCGAGAGGTTTGGCACAAAAAGAACATCATGTATGAGTTTTTGAGTACCTTCCTTTGATCGAATGGAAATGGTTCCTTTGTCTTCTGCCTTCTTTTGTGATCCATCTCCGAGAATAATTTGAGTAGTGATGTTTGGATTGATCTTCACGAAGAGATCTCGGTTGTCCGTCATGTGATTACTACAACCACTATCCAAGTACGACATGCTTTTGACTCTTGAGATGAACTTGAATAGAACATCAGCTCTTCTTTTGTTTCAGGCGAGAATTTTGCCTCTCATTTTCTTCCTTTTCTCTTTATTTTGGAACCAACAATCCCTTTGTGAATGATTTGGGATTTTGCACCTTTTGCATAAAGTAGCAATCTTTGGATTCATGGTTAGATTTCTTGCATTAGGCAACCGAATCCTTACCGAATGTTGTGTTTGCTTGCCTTTCCGGTTGCTTTTCTTCTCATTTGATTTCCATTGGCCACTTTTGTTACGGTTTTGGCCTCCTTGATATTCGCATGATTGTTGGAGTTGGATTTTGTGGATGCGATTGAAAAGCTTGTTCGGTTGAAGTGTTTCTCGAACGATTGATTCTTTGCTCGTGTGCAAGAAGAGATCCCGTCAACTCGTACATCGACATTTTTGTTAAATCTTTTGATTCTTCGATTGCGGCTGCAGCATGATCGAACTTTGGTGGGAGGCAACGAAGAACTTTCTGCACAACTCTCTTTTCTTCGATAGTATCTCCACAACCTTTGATTTGATTCACGATCTCGGCGACTCGAGTAGAGAAGTCACGTACAGGTTCACTTTCTTCCATTTTGAGATTATCAAAATCTCTCCATAAAGATTGTAGCTTCAAGGTTATCGTCTTTTCGGTTCCTTGAAATTCTTGTTTCAAGATTTCCCAAGCATCTATGGCCTTTTTGACACCAAAGATGCGTGGAAAAATTGTTTTTCCAACGCCTTGTTGAATATATCGGAGCGCCATCGCATCTTTCTTTTTGAACTCCTTTTGTAGCTTTGCGTAGTTTTCATCCTCTTTATCCGGTTCTTGGTATTCTCCATCGATCATTTCCCATAGATCCATGGATTCGAAAAAAGTTTGCATTTGGCTACTCCAATAAGGGTAGTGCTCTCCTTCAAAGATCGGAACTTGGCTCGGTGAGAAAGCAAACAATGAAGAAGTAGAGTTTGAAGCCATTACAAGAATGGTGGAAATTATTGGTTCTGATACCAAATTTGTTGGGTGCAGAAGCTATGTTGGGTGAAAAGATGAAGATATTTTTGGGAGAATTTTGAGTAGCTACTGCTCACTCTTTTAGATATTAGATTTCATGTGATACTTGATGCAGAATTA
The DNA here is from genome assembly GCA_036937905.1 of Salvia rosmarinus. NCBI lineage: Eukaryota > Viridiplantae > Streptophyta > Magnoliopsida > Lamiales > Lamiaceae > Salvia > Salvia rosmarinus. Next base: position 22,296,326 of record CM072813.1, read on the forward strand.
CAAATGAGAGCAACACTATTTATAGTGTGCAATGGAGAATTCTAGATACAAGGATAGGAAGAGTCATTCAAACTAAATTAATGAGTTTAGTCTTCAAGTATTGACTACATCCTCTCTAGACTTCTTTAGATTCATGCATGTAATTCATTCAATGGATTGCAAATTATCCTTTCAACAATATTATAGCTGCACCGATGGAGAGAGAGAGAGAGAGAGTTGAGGGGAAGATGTGAAGGATGTTGTAGAAACTTGGTGAAGCTTCATAGGAAATACCTTCAATTGTAGTTTTTTTGTAATTATCCTTAAAATCGCACCAAAAATATGAATTGACAGTCAAAGATCAGATACAATTACCAGGAATGGACAGCCGCTCCATTACATTGTGCAAAGGATCAGACCTCAAGCACATCTGACATCTCTGACCATTAAAGAAGCCACGAGGAGAGTTTGCATCTTGCACACCCGGAAAGATCTCATCGACAGCCTCACCATCATCATCTGGATCGTGTCCGCGCTGCACGTGGCCCTCAACATCAGGCAGTACCCTTACGCCGGATACATGCCCAACCGCCCGACCATGAGCCGGCAGTTCATGCCCGTGGCGGGCAGTGAGGACTACGAGACGCTGATGACGGACCCCGATAGGGTGTTCTTGAAGACCATCACAGCGAGGCTGCAGACACTGCTTGGCGTGGCCCTGATCGAGATCCTGTCGAGGCATTCTTCGGACACCGCGGTGTGGACCAAGGACGCGGAGACGCTGGCGGCGTTTGAGAGGTTTGGGAAGGAGTTGGGGGTGGTGGAGAGGAGGATCATGGAGATGAATAGGGATAAGAAGTGGAAGAATAGAGTTGGGATCTTACGAGTGAGGAGGGGTTGTCTGGTAGAGGAATTCCTAATAGTACCTCTATTTGAAGTGAGAAATCTATAATTTCTTCTTTACTTCAAATAAATAAATTCTAGATTGATTGCTTGAGCATGTAAGGGTTTATCTAACTTTATTGTCACGTCGTGTTAAGAATGATATTGTTTGTTGCTCAAGGAAACTACCATAGCAGATGATGGGCGTCGTCAAATTTCTTCTCTAAATTTTTGTATCTTTAATTGTTGGTAATTTATTTATTTATCCATTTGTTTGTCCTAAGCAGATTAGGAATAGCCAATAACTTTACCTATATGGAGATGGTGTAATGTCTAAACTTCTATATGTGTGGATATTGATATATTTTTTAATGTAAATGATACTCTTATTTAATATATATAATACTCTCTCTGTCCCATTTAAAATGTATCATTTTCTTTTTTGGGTTGTCCCATTACAAATGTCTCATTCCATTTTAGGAAATAATTATCTCTTCAAAAAGTGTGGGTCCTACCCACTTTTTAACACTTTAACTACTTTATACCTTTCTCCTAAATACCCGTGCCCAAAAGAAATGAGAAACTTTAGGTGGGACGGATGGAGTATTTGCTAATTATAAATTAAAAATAAATGATACATTTTTAAGAATAAATAATACTTTATCCGTCAGTACCATGCGAATGAATGTATATGAATTTTTGTGACCTTTATGAAGCAAGGCCCCAGCTAACAAAGCTTCAACCTCTTTTTCTTTGATGTGCCTTCTTATATTATAGGAAATGAAAGGGGAAATCCTAGAAGTGCCATTAAAGGTAAAAGAATCCACTCTTGCATTGTTTTCTGCTAGAATAAAAGTAGTGTAAAACCATAATAAAATATATACGTGCTTAGATCTAGAAGGAGAAAAACTGAGGTCCCACCCATTCAAATTCCGCATCCTTCTCACCAGCAAGCTCTTGCTCGAAAGCATTAACCTCTTTCATTTTGCTCACGATTTATCTTTCCTGCATGTGAAGGACCATTACACAAAACAGGCTTGTTCAACTCCTCTGATAACTTATGCGATAATTAAAAAAAATTGTTTAAAAACTAGGAATAAAAATTCTAATTTTTATTAAAAGAAAAATCGCTACAACACGCAACACACAATTTAAACAAAATGTTAGAATTGGATTCAGAACGAAAGACAAGGAAGATAAATAAAGAAAGAAAAACTCTCATTTGAACAGAAAAAAGAAAATAAATAAATAAATATTAATCCAAACAAAATAAGATTTTGAAAAGTAAACAAGAACAAGACAATAAAACCAATCCATGCAAAAAGAAAAAAGAAAGAAAGAGATTCTGATTTAAATAAAACATTGCATGCGAACTGAAAGGAAAAAGATGCATCCATGGATTTAGTTCAACTGGTTAAAAGTAAGCAAATCTGAAACAAGAAAAAAAAAAAAGAGAAATAATAAAATTATATTCCCTCTATCCTTGATATTTGTTCATTTAATTCAATTTCGGTATGTCCACAAAATTCTTTCACTTTTCTTTTATAGACATGAACCCCATCCAAAAGTCAACACTATTGTCGACATTCAATTCACTTATTTGCAAAGAAAACTCATGGTCCATCTTTTCCACTCACATAACATATTTTATTATGTGGGTCGTATTTTCCACTCACTTTATTCTCATTACATTTATTAAAACACGTCTTGATAAAAACTAAGACCATATATGGTTAAGGGTGAGTATTCGGTTATTCGGTCGGTTTCGGACGAAAAAATAACCAAACCGAATTTAAAAAAAATCGAACCGAATCGAATTTTATTCGATAACCCAACAAAATAATGAAATATATATTTCGATTAAACCGAATTTAAAAAAAAATATATTTTTCAAATAAATAAATAAGTAATATTATATATTGTTATAATATATATATAAATACATTTTATATGTTATATATATATATAATATTTTATAAAAAATTACTAATAGTATTATATAATAACTAAATAATATTATATTTATAAATATTATATATTAATATAAGAGGGAGAAAGAGAGAAATGAATAGGATTAAGGATATTGATATATTAAAATTATAATTCAAAATAAATAAATAAATAATATATATATATATATATATATATATATATATATATATATATAATTAGGTTTTCGGTTATTTTTTTTTTAACCAACCGAAAATCGAACTACCGAATTTTAATTTGGTTTTAATCGAATTAATCGAACCAAATTTGATTTTTCGATTTGATTCGATTCGGTTATTCGATTTTCGGATATTTTGTTCACCCCTATATATGGTGGACGGATGGAGTATATAAGAAAGTGGATTGAGCAGTGGGAACCGCCAAAAACTCTTCCTTAGTCTCACCCCGAGAGTACAACACACACGCCCAATTGTAGGGCTCCCTGGCTACATGCAACTTCCATTCTTGAGCGAACGTTTGCAGTGGGGCCCATACTCGAATTTTAACATCACGAAAGCAAAATTCTTGTTTTCCATGTCCTAATGGTGTCTCAAACCATTATCTATAAAACTCAATTTTTTTGTTGTTGATGGGTCTCTTAGGTATGTATTGGTGTATGAGGGGGATACATCAGTTAGACAAATTTTAAAACTTTCTCTCCCAACAAGATTGATTGACTACATGCAGTAGCTGATCGGGTAACTGACAATCCAATAATGATGTCGGTACTGCTAGCTAGTTCAAATAAGGAGCGTATGTACAGAGTGATATTAGTTAGCAAACTTACTGACTGATGAGGCAGTAACTCAGTTGGACTGATGATAACTGATGTACGTGCGGAATGTGGTATTTACTGTATTTGCCTTACTAAAAACTTAAAACTGATTCGAAACACTTAGTTAAGTATTGTTTAGTCAATTTTCAGTTATATATCTCTAGTATCAAATTGATAATGATAGAAGGTTTCAAAACTATGATGTGTTGCTGTGTGCTGATGATGATCGTTTAAAAACATGTAATTTAAATAGCGATGACGAAAGTAAAATAACACGTTGAGTTTTACGTGGTTCGGAGAGATCGACTCCTACGTCATAGACTGATTGCTCAGTCAATCCACTAATTTGGGACTTGGTCTTCTTTACGGGTACAAGATATAAACCTAGTTACTGAGTTAACCTTACAATATCCCGCCTCATTTGACGTTCATCCAACACTTGGGGGTGCTAAGAAACCTTTGACTGCTTACGGGTGCAGTCGATCTAAACCTCTAGCTTGCGGGTGCTAGATAACCAAGCTTTCAGCAACAAACACTTCATTGCTTACTTGCCCATATTTCTACACAAACTTTTGGGGGTTTCGTAGAAGGGTTTCCAACTAAGATTCTGAGTTGACACATACGTCAAACTTAGTATGTCTAGACTTAAGATATACAAGATGAATATCCTAGACTTAAGAAAGTGTATACTGAAACCTCGAGCCGATAAGTATGTGTAAGCTCTTGAGATTTTCTTATAAACTTCATTCTTCGTAATCGTTGTTTGATATACTTGATCTTTGAGCTTGAATAGTTTTGACAATTCAATTGCGCAACGTTTCAGTCACCTTCAAATGTTGGATTCTGCGTGTTATTATGTAGAGGAATAAGAATAGAGCCATTGGAGAGTCCACCCTTCAAATCCTTCTATTTTATCGTTTGAATTCTTCCCTTTGAGAATCTTCATACATCGTTGTCATGGTTTGCATCATCGCATATTGTAGCTCTACAACTTTTGAAAATGTCTTATGGTATGTCATGATCTTTTGTAGATACGCTACCACATGTGTCAAGTCAAATACTCAAGGCTTAATTTCTTCCGTGTTTCTTCGGTTGAGTTGACTTCGTGTTTTATCAGCACGTTAACTTCAGGTTGCTCCAATCAAGACTGCTATGTTTTCATCAGCAGACTGGACTCCCATCTTTTGTCAACTTTGAAAACCTGAGTCAGTTTGATACTTTCAACTTGACGTAGATTTAGTCAGCTTTGACATTTTATCAGCCAACTTTGATTTTAATTTGTTTCACCAGCTTTGACTACTTGTCACCAGCTGTGACTTCCAGACGTCAAATTTGATTCCCGATAGCCAACTTTAACTTCTGGTAGCCATCTTTGACTTCTGGTAGTCAGATTTGACTCCTCGGCATGGTAGTCAACTGTTGGTATGACACTTGGTCATATCATGACTCATTCATCTTTTCAGCACTAAGTCTCCAGTCTCCGAACTTCAAGCTTCAGTCTTCCAACGTCAGTCTTCGGTCTTCGACTTTACTCCAGTAGCTATGTTCATCAACATCGTTATACTTCCATCTTCAGACATCAATGGACCTTCCTTCAGTATTCGTCTTCTGTATGCGATCCTTCAGCTGAGTTTCTAACAGTTGCGCTAGTACTGATACTTCTATCAATATGGTTGGCTTCAGTATTGCTCAAACTCCTTCAGTCTTAGGCCTGACCTATAACAAAAACGCATAACTCTAAAATAAGTCAGCAGCATTCGGTATTATTGCATGATAATCATAAGAGGTTTTAGAATCTAATCAAAACACAGTTAAGATAGACTAATTCTCATTAACTTAAGATTTTTTCAGCAATTACCACATCAGCTTTTAAAATCCATTAATTTCTTTCTATCTTTTTCTTAAATCATATACCTACAAAATCAACTTTTATATCGCTGCCGTTATAATATATATATCTGGGAAGGTTAACGTGAGAACCGCGTTTATCCTGAGAACATGAGAACCAAAAATGATGAATTCATTGTGAAAGTTGATGAATCTGCTGGAAAAGTTACTGAATCCAAAAATAGAATTTTCGTCCCCCATGGGATTCGAACCCGGGTGAAAATTTCCAAATTTTCAAATTCAGTAACTTATCCAACGGATTCATCAATTTTCATAATGAATTCATTTGGTTCTTAGTTTTTAGGATAAAAATAGTTCTCATTTGAACATAACTATATATATATATATATATAATCGAAGGAAAATATATATACAAAAATAAAAATAATTAAAAAGAAAGAAAACAACTTTTTTAAGAAATTGATTTCATGTTTTTAACTTTTATTAATTTTCTCTAATAATATTAAAGTTGGATTCAAACTTTTTTGACTCCCAAATAATTGGAAAAAGTCATTAGAAGTATAGTAATAGCGAATCATTTGAAATGTTATGGCATTGTCACGATTTCCAATATAGAACCTGCCGTTTCATATGTGACTTTTTTCACCTAATATCTATGAAAAGATATCATCTTCAAAGTTTCAATAAATTATTATATAATGGGACAATCTTCTTCTAAAAATCTATTTAAAAAATTTCTTCATAAGTTCTTCATAAATATTCAAACTTTTATTATTATTATTATTATTATTATTATTATTATTATTATTATTATTATTATTATTATTATTATTATTATTATTATTATTTAATCGAATAGTATAACTTTTGAAGCTAGCTTCCTTACTCTGGTGTCTATGGTAAATTAATAAATCTTCATAAAATTTCCGTCCATCCGTTAAATCAGTATTGACGGATAAATGTATCATTTATTGTTACAAAATATCATTTATTTTTATCCTATGATTGTGAAAAGTATCTTTATATTGAAGAAAATTATCAAAGTTTGTATGTGTGGAAGGATGTATATGAGATCACCTCCTAAATCTTATGCTCAATTATTTTGTATACCAAATTAATTTAAGTAGTTTGCTTTAATAACAATTATAACAATAATAACTCAAGATTTTCGATTCGCAACTAATACACCAAAAATTAAGTAACAATAAATAACTATTATCACAAAATTTGACTAAAAACAATTAGCCGACGGAGTTTCCTGTACGACGCCTTTACTATTGTCGAGGAAATTCTATAGAACATGTACGTGTATTACATCCCCTCTCACATGATAATATTTTATTAATAAAATATTATCATGTAAGAGGGGATGTAGTACACCTACATGTTCTATGGAAATTCCCTATTGCAGATCTCACGAGTCAAAAAAAGAAAGAAAAGAAAAACATTGATCCTCACAATGGATAGACTCTAATACACAAAAATTTAAGTAATTATTCGTCTAAACAGTGGGATGAGTTAAAAAACGAGTTTAATTGAAAGATTAGGTTAAATGATGATCAGGATATTGATTCCGAGGGAGAGGTAAATTGTTATCAATCCTGACGCCATAGTTGGATCCTTGAATATTCGGAGGCAACCAGCCATCATCACCACCTTCATTTCCATTCTGCTTCATCACTTGTTCACCCAACAAATTGCCATCGTCATCACGTCTCTGCATCATCATTTGATCAAGCAACGACCATCTAACATCATCACTTGCTGGTGCTACATTCTGCATCATCATTCGTTCAAGCGTAGACCAGTAATCGCCATCATGATCACCGCCTGCAGCATTCTGCATCAAGTGTTCATCACTTAGGCCGTAGTGGATTCCTGAGCTATTAGGAGGAATGATGGGATTGGGATTGGGTGGTGGAATGTCCCTGTTGGGGAAAGTGGTCTCATAGTATCCACAAAGCTGCTGTTGGCGAGGAAAAACGCGCAGCTGGTTCTGTCTTAATGAGTAGACAAATATTGCCTCGTTGTTTATGTGATTCTCCCAGACTGCCGGTACACCATTGTTTCTTCCTGTCACAAAAGGGTATCATTACTGGAACTAATATAATAAGATTAGGTTGTAATAGAAACTTTTAGTATACCTGGTGTGATAGTAGGATGTAGAGATGGATGAAGAGATGATGTGGGATGCTGCAGCTGTGGGTGATGAAATCTTTGCTGTAACCGGCTGTTACTGAACTGCACTGGCAAAACTGTGTTGAAATAAGGCGATTGATGGCTTGGGAACGGCCTCTGACTGAGCTGAAAGAGATGCTGATCGCATTGCAAGAGCTTCTCGTAGTGCTTATCGAGTGTTCCGGGAGGGAACGTTGCAGAGTGTCTCCTGTTTAATTTACTCAATACAGTGTGAAATAAAATACGAGATTGAAATATGAGCCGTGCATACCTATAAAGTGGGGCTTGACCATCAGTGAAATCAGATGCCTGCTTCCAGTTGGTATGCTTTCTTGGCTGAGGTGTGATTTCTCGGAAGAACAGAGGCGGATTACCCAACTACATTAATATTCAAATAATCATTCAATTAATTCAAGAATCTCTAACTACATAGTTATTGAGAAATTAAATGAAACCTCAATGTGAAGAATTCCAAGTTTATCAGGCTGCATAACAGCCTCAATGGCAGTGATATCAGACCAAGAAACTTCCATGTTGCTCTTCAATTCTCCATCAAGAAACTCCCAAACCAACTTTCTCTTTGCAGTACAATTTGCAGTCAATTCACCTTCGTGCGTAGACACCCTCTGCAAAAACAAAACCAATTGAATTCCGAAATCAACATCTATTAATAATGTGATTAAAATGATCAAAGAGAAATTGATTATATACCTGCCAATTTCCAACAGAAATAGTGATGATAGGAAAATTGGAAGCCTTTAGTTTTTCAGACACAGACATGGGTTGATGCTCAGATCCCACATTGTCCACTGTGTTTGACAGTATTGATTCCAACGACTTCGCAAAGGACTCTGTTTTTACAAGTTTCAATCCCAAAAGAGGCATCGAATTAATTTCCTACAAACATCAAATCATCAAACAATTAAGTTAATCCACACATTAACTAACAATTAATAAATTATGACTCCGACTCCAACTAACTATATACAGCTAGTAGTATAAGGACGTAAATTAAACTCTGAACCAACTTCGAATTCGAATAAAAGTATAACAATTGAGAAATCAAATACTAGCAGCCATGCCAATGACATGAACCTCAATCACAAATTGGAAAAAACCGTAAAAATCAGTGTTCATTCATGTGACTCGCACAAATACACACACACACACACATACATATATATATATATAGATAGATAGATAGATAGAAACCTGCAGATTGAAGTGAGATGAACTGTATCCAGAGCCCTCCGAATTATAAATGCCATTAGCCATGCTTCAACTTCCGGTTTAGAACGCAAAATTCCTGATGTTTTACGTAAACTCGTGATCTATTGGGCGGCTTCTTGGAGTATCTTGGTGGCAGGAGAAAGATAAAAAAACGCGGGAAATAGATAGATACGAGAATAGAGAAAAAGACGCAGGAAATAGATAGAGACGAGAAAAGAGGAAAAAACGCAGGAAATAGAGATTGAGGAAATAGAGATTCTTAATTTATATATATATATATAAATATAGTGTCAATTTCATATTGACTCCTGTCATTAGTAGGAGACGTGCCTGTTCTTCTCCTATGAGGATATGGACACTCTGAGGATCTACCAAGATCGGGTCAGACCGAATCCTCCGGATCATCCATTGTAATACACTCCGCTCCTCCTCTCTGTGCGGCAGAAGATAGGCCTAATTGATCAACACCAGAAATATCAGTTATCGATAAGCGCATCGCACTAATTATTAATTGATGGCGATGGGATCACCTGATTGGCGAGGAAGATGCAGTCGGATTTGTAGTTGTCGGAGTTGCAGAAGAAGTGTGAGGGTTTTGAGGAAGAATTCGCTGTGGTGGGATGCTGAATGCGCCGGGGATTCCGATCTCTTTCTAGTTCTGCTCCTTTTCCAGCCTTCCCTTTCAGCTTGTTACCTGCATTACACTGACGGATTCATAACAACTTCTATAGTGCAGATTCAATCAATGGAACTACTTAAACGTAAACGCCAAATAATCAAATATATTCAATCTACTACTGAAGAAGGTGGCAGAAGGGAAGTTAACGTGATGTATGCGTGGTGGTTAAATAAAAGGAGCTGCAGAGCGTTAGTTAAACAAAGGAGGAGCTGCGGTTAAACGAAGGAGTTGTAGAGTAAATTGCATGCATGCAGCGGTTATTCTGTTAGTTAATAAAACGGTTCAGAGAATTAGTTAGGAAAGTTTGTTATTTTGTTACCTTTCTGTTTTGTTTCAGTTTTCCGATTTCATGCATGCAGTGTATTTGTAAAATTGATCTTGCTGAAATAATAAAACCTTTACTCTTTGTAGCCGATTCATAATTAGCTTCTGTATCCGCGACACCATGAACATCAATGCCGGAGGGATTCTTGAGGGGACGGTCTTCCCTGATCGATACGATACGCCATGGAGCTGTCTTCCTTCTTCTACAAAGACTGGAATTTCCCCGAGCAGGCACTCCCGGCGGATCTACTCAAGAGGTAGTAAAGAGGTCTTAGATTCGAGTCCCACCAATGTGGGCTGTATTTGCATTTTATTTGGATATGGTCTAGTTGTACTATCTTGGTTAATGTGTGATTATTATTTAGTCAATTCCTGATATAATATGTATCTTGCATCTCAAACTCTAGAGAGGCATGGCAGTGGAGGATCCGGACTCACCCTACGGGATCCGCCTCGTGATGGAGGACTATCCTAAGCAGTAGATGGCCCCAGATCTGGTCGGCCATAAAACGTGGGTGGAGGACTACTACAACCTTTACTACCCTCCGACGAGGCAGTGGAGGGTGACAGGGAGCTCCAATCGTGGTGGAAGGAGCTCCGGGAGGAGGGTCATGGCGACAAAAAAAGACGTGCCTTGGTGGGTGGAGGACTACTACAACCTTTACTACTGTAATACCCCGACCGTCTAAACTTGGTTTAGAATGAACCTAATTTTGAAATTAGGATTTTGCATCAGTAATAATAATAAAATATTATAGAAATTACATATATGTACAAGAATTATGTAAGTTGACAAGATTTGGGGATAGATCCCAAATGGTTTTAAATTGTTACAATGTATATATATACATACATACATATATAGTACAAGAAAGATGAAAAAGAAAAAAAATAAGAAAAAAAAAGAAAAAGAGAAGAAAAAGACGAAAAAAAAAGAAAAAAAATATTTATACATATATACCTTTAATGAAAGGCGGACGAAAAGTGGGATTAACCCCCAAAGTTATAATACAAATATAATATTATATTATATATATAGTATGTATGTGCTGTGTGTCGTGTATATATATATATATATATATAGTATGTGTATGCAAAGGTGAAATAGTGTGTGTGTTACGTGTATGCATGCATGCTTAGTGTGGTGTAGACATGTGTGCGTGTGTTTTTTTTCAAGAAAAAGGAGGTAAAGTAAAAGCAATTATGCAAGTAACATTGTCTGATCCATTTTCTTCCTTGCATTTCATACGTACAGAGACGGAATTTTTTTTTTTACTTTCTTCCTTAATCATTCTTTCACAATTTCTCGTCTCGTAATCTTTCGTTAAATCCGAACCGATATTAAGGTTAGTCTCGCCATTACCTACATTCCTATGGTTTAAAATTTAAATTTGGTCATGTTTTGTATTTGTATATTTATTTTTGAAATGTATTAAAAATAGGGAGATGATGCCAAATGCTAGAAGTCGAGAACTAATGTTGTTCGTATAATCCATATATGCTAGGATTATGAATATGGTTAAAAGTTATTAAGGTTAGGTTTTTGCTCATTTTTAAAGCCGAGCTATAGTCGATTTTTTGATTTTTATTGAATGAATTGACTTCATATTCTGTCTATGTTAGCCTACTAGCATATAGAATTAAATTGGGAATTTTTCGTACGCATTAGGACAGAAAACCTATTTGGCTGAAAGTCTAAAGCTCCACGTTCGGATTATCCGATCTTTGTTTGTCAAATGTTATCACATATCTGTATTCTAGGATATATCTAGCATGACATATAAATTTATCATAATTTTCTGGGTATGTTAGATATTTTACCTAAAAATGTCATGTATCTGAAGTTGGCCGTTCGAGGATACCGTAAATATTATACGAAATGTAATGTGACATACGAGTTAGACAATATATAATAAGTAAACAATTAAAGTTTGGAAGAAATTGATCGACGTTTGCTTAGTTAAGTGAGAGAAATCAAGAATAGTTTATTATTAATTTTTGAACATGTGTGTGCGTAGAGTTATGATTATCGCACATAGTTATGATTTATGCCTAGTTAAATATGGTTTTCTCTGAATAGTTGAAATAGACATGAGATACAAGAAATGAAACGAGGACTTAGAATTTTATTGTGATTCAATGTTGATGAATGGTGTTAATAAATAAGCTTGTCCCCAAGCTTAAGAATAAATAAGAAGTTTAAGCTGATAAGGAAATATAAAAATGGGAGAAAATAGTAGCTCCACTATGACCAAGTGGAACCAAATTGAGATATCTTATATCTCTTATTCAATAATGATGATGCAAAATCCTAAGATATTAAAAGTTATCTAGTACGTTGATGATAATCGACGTTATCCAAGAACCAAATGAAGTACTAAACCTTTCTTTACGTAAAGGTAAAGTACAATTTAATGAAGAAGAGAAAGGAGAAGACGTCGTGTTGCTAAAATATACATCGGTGGGCTTTCTTACGAAGCGATAAACCTAAATTTTTCATCCGTGATGCTTTATCGAAATCAAGTGATATGAAGTATTTGATGATATTACCGCCAAAATGTTTATGTTTATGTGTGAATCCTATCGTGTTGGTTCGCCAACTATGAATGATAGTCAATTCGGATCCTATGCTAGCGAAGGTGCCTAGTACGGATTAACGTGTACACTATGGTGTTGTGTCTTTGAAAGGTTTTCTCGGCGGTCACGGCGTCCGTGGGAGGTGGCCACCTTCCGGCGCATATGTTACTGAATAGGATATCTTGACGGAAAATGGTCCTTGGGCAATCTTATGAAAATGAAAAGTATTTAGTAAGCACAAGCATTTCCAATAAAACTATGTGTGTTACTGTGATGGGCAGTTCAATATATGTTATTCAAAGTATTTGGCATATGTCTACTGAGTACCTAGTACTCAGCCCTGCATATTCGTTTTTGATGTGCAGGTTGAGCAGGTGTTGCGATGATGATGTGTTGAGCGGAGTAATCTTTTGACAATGTAAATATATGTAACCTTGAGTGCATATCATCATATATGCATCTCACACGATTCACCGCAAACACTGAATATCTTTTATTGCTAGAATATGTAAATAATTACTCTTTTGTTGAGCATTCTCTTCTGGCTTGAATATGTAAATTATAGCACCTCGATCGCTGAGATCCTATGTATATTCAGTATTTTCTTTTGTTTCACACAAATGAACACCCAACCCCTTTCTTTCCCGTTTCTTTTATCCCATCCTGAATCGCAGCTCCGGTTAGGCCGTCCTTAGGGATAGCGGGCTGTGACATAGTGGTATCAGAGCAGTTCGTTTTCTTTGAATCTAAAACTTCCTTCAAGTTAAATCAAGTCTAGATTGAGTCACTAGACTTGTAAAAGGTCAGTCGACCATGCTCAACACTCCATCGCATCAAGCTCAACCAGAACGAGGTAAATGTTTTTTCCTAGTTTTAGAAATGAAAGTTTAAAATGGAAAATGGTTGAAATGATGTTTTAAGTTGTGAAAAGAAAAGAGATATGAGAAAGAGTTGACAGTGATATGTCAAAAGTGAAATGTTTGAATTCGTGGAATTCAATGAGATTTATTGTTATGAATGAGTTATGTTATTAATGTTTAAATTCTTGCAATTACAAGTTGTTGATGACAATGAGTATGTTATCCCAAAAGAACGTAGACTGTTTAAGACGCATGATCCCTTTTACGAAAGAACATAGAAAGATGAACTATGAGAATTTTATTCCATCTTGAGAACAAAAGTGAGGATTGAAATGAGAACAAAAGCGAGGATGAAAATGAGAATAATACGAGTTGAAAGACGAGAACAACGAGAACAAAGTGGAGAAAACTAAAAGAATAGAGATGTAAATGATGATGGTAAGAATGTAAGGATGGTTTTAAGATGATGAATGTCACTATGCGATAGTGATATGAGTATAGTCTTTCCCTTGGATGTTCACACGCGACGGAACTCCAAATTGACTATGACTTTTTCGTTAGAAACGAAATAAATATGTGATCAAAGAATCAGTTGATGCTAGTATTATGATTTATACAGAATGAGAGACCACGGTATGGTAGAAAGTTTGAATGCTAATTGGAGAATTGAGTTTTTCAATAGTATGAGTAGAGTTTGAAATTTATGATATGTTGACAACCCTTACAATTTATGATGACCCATTACGAGTTATATGAGGTTTCGAACTTTATTCATTAACCATGTTCTGTCATTGAGTTTAACTCTATGATCTAGTTTCAATTGAGAAATCACTTGAGTTTCTCACTTTTTGTGAAAGAAGTTTACAACCGAAAAATTTATAAAGTACCCTTTTGAAACCAAGCCCTCATGTGATTGAGAAGTATTTGTGATGGGTCTGGCCAGCCCATATGACCAAAGTGTCTCAGTAGTCGTCATTCTGGTCTTCGGACCCTATATTCCAATTATTCACTTCAAAGAACATATTGGTTCAAACTTTAAAAGGTAGTCGTCTTGAATTGTGAATCCTTACCACTTGTAAGCTGTCATGATGAGTTTTCTCCAATCCTCGAAACTGATAAGTATGATGTAGGTTACCCAAAATTTGATCGCCAAAATTCTACGAAAATAAATGATAGTAAAACAGCAAGTATATATATCGTATCCATATGGACTGCGACTCGAGAACACAGCGAATAATCAACACATAATCTTGATTATTATTCAGGCAACAATTTATCAAGAGAGTGAGATTATAAAACTAGACTCAAAATATAAATAGGGAATAAAACCAGATATAAAAGACTGACCCTAGGAAAGTACTTAACCTAACCAGATTCACACAATTAATCTATTAATCTGTTTACCAATTTAATCCACATTCATATGAAAGATCACTAATGTAACTATAGTTTCCGCCAGGATAGCCTATAGTAATAGGTTAGCCTAAACTCTATCTCTGTCGGGTCTCAAGAGAAGTAAGCTAATTATCAAAAGCACACAAAGATTTAACCTCCTACAGTTCATCTATCTCCGTCAGGTCTTAAGGTAAAAACTGTATTATGAATTCAAGATATCGATTATGCAATTAATTCCGCCAAGACATCAATCACATAACTAGCATGCATTATTATTGATCAGATACCAACACATGAGAATTAAAGCCAAGAATTATAAATCATGAATGAGACGGCAAAACAGTATCAACAGATAAATCATATAAATCTAGTCAGACATACAAACCCTAGGATCAATACGAAATTTAGCTACGCATAGTTAAATTACTAAAGTAATAAATAAATAAATAAAGCATAAATTGAAATAGATAAATAAAACCGTAGGATCCACGATGAACAATGTAGCACTTGGATCCGAAAGAAAATCTGAATACTCCAATAAAAATTAAAGAACGAAACTGGATTCGGAAGAAAATTGATAAACTAAACTAAACTATTAAAAATAAACTGGGATCTAAACTTAATTCTCAAAAACGTGCGCAAGAAAATAAATGAAGGGAAAACTATGTTTTGTTTTGTCCTCAGAAGCTCTCGTCCAATTCCCCCTCCTGAATGTGTGCGCATGCAATGTATAAACATAGCCCTAGGCGTCTCGCGAAGCGAGCTCGCGACCTCCAACCGCGAAGGCATCTCGCGAGCCTTCAAAATCGCTGAACATCTGCTCTTCCTCGCGAGGCACGCTCGCGACCTTCGGTCGCGAGCAAAACTCGCGAGGTGTGTTTTCTCGCGCTGCGCATTGCGCGACTTCGCCGTTTCGCTCCGCTCTCTCTCGTCCGGACTCCGAATTGCGATCCGTTTGCGCCTATGGACTCCTATCGAGATGCTATTTAACATTATAAACTTTTCACATCCATCCTTACCAAATCCATTTCATCATATTTATCGTCGTATCTAAACAGATATTCTTTGCACGAGCTCGCGATCGGGCTAGTTAATTCCTCTTTATCGTGATCCACCTTTTTGATATCAAAACCTGTGCTAAAATGACATGAAACACACACGACATAATATCTTCCAAGGTAAACATAAATATATCAAAAGACAGCTCAAAAGACCACTTATCAATTATAAACGAAACGAATATGGCCTTATAAATCAGGTAAAAATGAGGCTTATCAACTCCCCCAAACTTAACCTTTTTTTTGTCCTCAAACAAATCAGAACAAAGGAGAGACGACCAAAAAAAGGTAAAGAGTCGAACGACAAAAGCAATAAGCCTCAGAGTAATGAGCAATAAAAGATTCAATCAGATGAATCAAATCACAACATCTTTCGTTAAACTTCACATATCATAATAATCACAAGCACAAGCCTTCTTAAACTTGAATCCTCACAACATGGATGTATCTATAAGAAATCTCAAACACTGTGACGACCCGACTTCCCAAGGAAGTACGGATCATATGGATCGTCACTGGTATAGTAAGGCAGCGGATACAAACACAACTAATCAATGCAATTAACCATTTAACTACTCAATAACGTATAGACTAAAAGGGATAAACTGTTCAATACCAACTCGAGTCACAGAAGGACTCATCAAAAGGTTCAAGGTTCAAAATAACCCAATCAAGGCACAATTCAAGGAACGAGGTACGACCTCAAGTTTAATACGGTATGGAAGCAATCATAATTCAAGCATCAAAATAATATCAGAGTTAGACAGCAAATAAGCATGTGGACATGCATATGACGATGCATGCCCAAGGTTCTAGAAACCTTTCTAATAAAGCATCAAAAATAGCTGCTACTCTGCACCACCTCGCACCCATCATCGATCCTTGCTCAACCTGCACATCAAAAACGAAATGCAGGGCTAAGTACAAAAGTACTCAGTGGACTCGTTGCCGAAAACATTTTCTTTGTCAAAAGTTATTAACTGCCCACAATAGCGCATGAGGATTTTAGTTAAAAGACTCATGCCTATCAAACGTTTTATCATTTTCCAAAAGCGTTCGGTCGAACTATTTCATTCACGTTGTTTCCATATCTGATCATTCATTCATTCATTCGCGCACTATGGAGGTGGCCACCTACACATAGTCGCCGTGACCGATCGAGGTAGCTAACCTTAACACACAGTCACACGTGTACACAATCCGAGTTAGTCCTTAACTAAGTTGGATCCGATCGTTACCCTTTTTTAACGTTGGTGGACCAACACATTCACATACCACATTGATATACCAATCTCAGATAGGATAACAACAAAACATAAACATTTGGCAGTCAATAACATTCCATGTGATAATATTTCATGTGATAATATTTCATAATGCTTTGTAAAACATGCTTTGAGATATGCATAACATTTTCGTTTCAAGAAAGCCCACCGCTAATCCAAGCTAGTGGTTCTAAATGAGCGGTGTGATGTTCTTCCTGCCGACTACGCATGCGATCAAACCGCTCATAAGAAAATAGAGTTTCTTAGATTCTTTCTATCGATCAAGGTCGTTTATAAACTATGACTTAAAGTTCCCAATTAGGGTTTCTTTATGATTTTATGTGATTGTTTTAAGATAATTTCTATTATCTTACATTCTCAATTCCCAAGCTATATTACTTCATCGCTCATAGGTGAACTCAATTATGAATCACATATTCGAGTCTATCTCGACTCTTAACTTTAGTTTTATTATAACGTTATTACGTTATAGGTTGTCGGTAATCAATTTGATTGGTAAATTAGGAAATTCTCAAGCCACTAACTAGACTTAACAATTTTAGTTACGCCCTAGTAGGTTATGTGACGACTGTCGTGTAGCACGATAATTAAAGAGGAGTATTGACTTATGATTCAAGTGAACACATGCTATCATGTAAGTAAGTACTTAAGAATAAATGAAGTGCTTCGGGAATATTAACTCGGCTTTGGGGACATAAGGATCGACATCTTATGTTCGAATCTTTGCTTGCACATTACGACATTGTTTGTTTATCCTAACTCGTCGGAGATTACATATGTCGTATAATCGTTGTTCTTCATCGAGTTGTTTTAACGCTCAACTAATATCGTATTGGGTTGTCGTTATTGAGTACTAACGTTGTAACTCGGCTTTTGGTTTTTTTCTAACTTAGGAACTCGCATTCGAGTATCCTTTTATTAATAGAAAACCCTAATTTGTGTCTAACTTCGATTCTCGTTAATTTCTTCTTAAATTATCAAAATTGGTCGATTTCTTTTGGATTCTCGTACATATAGTATTATGTTGTTTACGTTTGGGTTTTGGTTTGTCGGCACAATATAAACATAAACATTCAACCCCAAACAATACCATACACAACATAAACTACACTAAAGCATTAGAAAACCCTAATTTCTAACATAATACACAATCATTGTGTATGTGTGCATAAGTGTTCCATTCATTCACCATAATCACAACCATTCATTCTAAGCTTATAATTTCACTATCATGGCATCATTTAACATTAGAATTAAACTCATACTTAGCCATTTTGTTACGTTTTCGATAATTAGCAACAATTAGCATATGTATCCAATAAATTCCAATAAAATCATGTTATACTCCTATCATACTATAGGATTTAATTATCAACTCAATATCATCATATAAAATTTTAAACCATAGGTTAAAATTTCTCAAAGTTTTCGGTAATCACAATTTAGTGGGCTTTGGTGTTCAATAAATTCCACAAAAATTATATCATGTTCATACCATATACTAAACATGAAATATCACTTCATATCATGCATTAAAATTTTAAACTCATGCCCTCTACCCTTAAATCATTTCGTTAATTCCATATATATATATATATACATATTCAATAAATTCCAATCTTGCACAATATGGTTATATATGTAATAACATGTAATATTAACATCAAACATTAACCAATATTCATAATATCACACATCCTATTATTTTCAACAACAAAAATCAAATAAATCACTATATATATATATATATATAATATAGCTCACGGTTCTTTTCTCAAAAATAGGAGAGGTGTTTGAATAAATTCAAGGTTAATATATGATATTCATATCATACCCTAAACACCATATCTCAACTATTTTCAACAAACAAAAATCAAACAATACTCTAAAATATATATATATGTCTCGGCCAAAATAAAATAAAATAGGAGATGTGTTTCAAAAATGCCAAGATTTATATATGATGTTCACATCATATATTAAACACCATATCTCAACTATTTTTCAAAAAGAAAAATCAAACCATGGCTTAAAATTGCCATGGAGCTCACAGTTTTTACAAAAAAATTTCAAAAGTATTCTGAAAAATTATGATATTTATAATACATGCTTATAATATATTAGCAAGCAACAATATCAAATAATATTCACAAAATCATGCTTTAGCATATATAAAAAGAATTAAAGCATATATCAAAAAAAAAAAAAACATGCTCCAAAATTTATGAAATTTTTACAGTAGCCTTAGAATATTATTCTAAGCATTTTTCATTCATGACTTGAGAGCATTTGATGGCTCCAAGGTCACGAAAAAAAATGAGGAGCAAACTAGGGTTTTTAACCCAAAAAAATTCAAACAAAAATTTCACTCCATTAGAATGGAAGAGGATGATGAATAATACCTTCCTATGGTCTTAGAAAGATTATTTGAGTGTGGGAGGGGTTTGGAAGGAGGATTTAAGGCTTAAGGCTTGAAGAGTGTAGAGAGAATTTGAAAATTTTGAGAGCATAAGGGTTCTAAGTGAATGGGGCTGCAATGGGACGTCTCCCCACTGTATTGGCAGACCTAAGGGCTGTCATTTCCCATTTGGGGGTGGTCTTGGTGGTAGTTGGGAGGTGGATTGGTCAAATTACCCGTTTTGGCGTGTTAATACCGACTCTTTAAGTTTTAACGCGTTTTCGATTGATTTCTCGGAACCTTAAGGTTTTATTTTGTTAAATAGCCTCCAAATGACTTATTTCAATGATTATAAAAATTTCATGAAGTTCGGATGTCGTCCGATAAGTCAATTCCGAGTAATCGCGGAAAAACGGCGTTCGACGATTAAATTATGCTCATTCAAAAATTCTATTGAACTCTTGAGCTTTCATAATTAATTTGAGTCTTATAAATTATATTTTATTTATTTAGACCCTTGGTTCGAGTTTCGGGTCGATCGGATCAATTTAGGGTTTTTCCGGTATATTTTTCCTGGCGTTCGGTTAAGTTATTCAGGAATTTCTTTCAGAAATTGATTCTTATAATTTCTAAATTCACAATAATTTATTCCTTCATGATTTTGAGTGTTATCAATAATTATCATGATTAGCACGTACTGGAAGTTGATCCGGCTCGTAAATATTGCTTTTAAGACTGACCGGGCAAGTATGCCCGAAAATTCTCATTCTTTGGCTTCTCACATATTTTCGCGAGAGGATTCTAGAAATGAAATCCTTTTGTTAAGTATCATTCTCGATCTTTCATTCCATGTTCAGGCTATTCAGAAAACCCTAATCCGATAGAATTAGTCACTAGTTTTTGATTTCTCTAGTTTTCGATCTCCGAATCGATTCTAATTCATTTCGTTGGTTACCTTAAACATAATTAAGGTCTAAGAACCATAAATAAGTGATTTAAACATCACTAATAAAAGTTTTAAATTTTTCGGGTTATTACAAACACTCAAGTGTATCAAGAAGGATGTGTATACTCTCAAAGTTTAAAAAACACATGGAATCTACCATAAGCTTGCAAATCGTCTAATTCTTCATTGCTCAAATATGTGATCAAGAACTAGGATCAAAAAGGTATTATAAAAGATTATAATGTAGGCTCTTTGGTAAAGTAGGATATATTTAGGCTAAGTGACTCATAATCCTATAATGAAAAACACCATAAATATCACAAGACACAATTCCCAAACTTTCATAATTTATTTTAATTCTCCATACCAAGAACTCATTTTTCTATTAAGGACTCAACACTTATTATATAAGCGATATACTCATCTCAACGCACTAGCTACTTACCCATTTATGTCATTTTCACACACTTGTGCTAAATCTTTTTTTTTTTCAA
The DNA here is from genome assembly GCA_036937905.1 of Salvia rosmarinus. Taxonomy (NCBI): domain Eukaryota; kingdom Viridiplantae; phylum Streptophyta; class Magnoliopsida; order Lamiales; family Lamiaceae; genus Salvia; species Salvia rosmarinus. The sequence continues at coordinate 22,317,224 of CM072813.1, forward strand.
CATCTTTTTTTTTTTTTTGAACTTATATGGGTAAGCAACCATTTTTAATAATCACTTTCTCATCATTTATTTCCTTTCTTTCCTTTCTTTTTCTCAACCTCAATTCAAGCAACCAAAAATCATAGTAACAACATAACCCAACCCATGGCTATATGAAAGAATTAGGTAGGCTCAATCGGGCTCATCAAAGGACAATAACATAACAGGTTAGTGTTTGGATAGTGTATAGGCTAAGAAAAGAATGCCTAATATCATTTCAAAATTCTTAAGCACATCAATGCAACCTCAAAACGATCCGAGCAAGTTCAGAGAACACATGCTATTTCAAACTATTCACACAGAAAGAAACAAGATCGAAAAGATATGACACCAAAAGCTCAAGTCTCACGGGTTTCAAAAGTGTGATCAAGTTCTCAAAGGCTCAATACTCACAATAATCATAACATGCTTCGTTTCAGAAAATCCGCTCCAATAAATTTTCTAATAAAACAATTTTCATCATCGGCTGCTCGTCATTCAACTCAACCCAAAACAGACACAAAACCTAAACAAGAAAAACAAAACAAAACAAAACAAAACGAACAAAACGAAAGCAAAACAAAAATGACAACAAAACAAAACAAAGAAAAACATTGGGTTAACTCCCAACAAGTGGTAAATTTAAATGTCTTTAGCTAGACCATTTCATACCTCGATCAATCTGGCGTTTGGCAGCAGACTTCTTCCCAAATCTGTGCTTGCCTCCATATTTTGCAGTTACCGCAGACCACCACTGAGTGTGGAAGTGGCTCCCCCCAAACTTGAATAAATCACTCGGAGTTCCATGCCGAGTCCATCTCTTCTTTGTAGCACCCTTGTCAACTGGTCGGTTGACATCCAAGCTCGAGATTTGGCTAACTGCAACAGTGGTGATTGAATGACACTCTTCATGCTCTGAACCATCATTAATGAAATGGAAGTTTTCTTTATTGTGTCCAGCTCCAAGCGGTTGAACACAGATAAAGGCATCAGGTTTATGCTCGCTCCCAAATCACACAATACGTTGGGAAATGTGTGCTCTGCAATCTTGCACTCCAACGTGAAGCTCCCTGGATCCTTCTGTTTCAGTGGCAACTTCCTCTGTAAAATAGCACCGCACTCTTCAGAAAGGTTAATTTTTTCAAATTTACCTAACTTCTTTTTGCTTGCCACTACATCTTTGAAAAATTTTACGTAGCCGGGCATGTTTCTGAGCGCTTCAAAGAGAGGTATGGTAATGTTAACTTTTTGGAACATCTCTTTGAATCGGGCGTACTCCTCATCATATTTCGTCTTCCCGATGTGCTGAGGAAATGGAGCAATGGCTGTTGGGAGCGTCGGTTGACTCTTCGCGACTTCAGCTCGCGCGTTTTCCTCTCTATCCTTCCATCTCGAGATGCCTTCTCTGAACTCTCTCGCGAGGCTCTCCATCAATCTTCGCGTCTTTGGCTCGCGATCCTTCATCGCGAGGGCGCGTCGCGAGGCCCTTTCTGTCAATCTTCGCGTCTTTACTTCGCTGTCCTTCATCGCGAGGGCGCGTCGCGAGGCGAAATTCTTTCTCTGGCGAATCTTTTCTCGCGGATTGAGTTCGCGTCAGAGAATCGCGAGTGTCACTCGCGAGGCGAGAATTCGTTGCCTTGTACGTATGATCCTCTTCGCTCCTTTGCTCATCCAACTCTTCCCCTTCATGCTCCAGATGATTAGTATAGGATGCTCCACTCCTCAAATAAATTGCATTACACTGATTGGGAGGAGTGTGATTCTTCGGATTTTGCTCGGTATTGCTTGGGAATTGACCCTGCCTATGCATCCCAGCTCTCTCATTGGCCATCTGCCCCACTTGGTTCTCCACCATCTTCAGTTGTTTTCCAAGGGCTATTACTGTGTTGTTGATGGCATTGACTGTGCTCTCCAAAGCGTTCAGCCTATTCCCAAACTGCTGAATCTGAATACTTTGTTGAGCCACAATTTGTTGGTGACTCGCTGCGATTTGCTGATTGCTCACCAATACTTGCTGCATCATCTCTTCAAGGCTCGGCTTCTTGGGTTCCACTATCATTCCATTATTAACAGCAAAACCAGGTGGTAGTTGCTGAGCATTCTGCGCATTGGTATAGGAAAAATTTGGGTGATTCCTATTATTGGGATGATAGGGTGGGTTCTCACTCTGATTTCCTTGGCCACTACTAATTTGGTTAACATATTGAACCTCCTCGATATTCTGCGCCATGGCCACAGTTATTTGCCCTTTCCTCTCGGCTTCATATTCCTTCTGCAGAGATGTAAATTTCTCTAACAGATCATCATATCTGTTATCCAACTCGGCAGCGACAACTTTTCGATGGGCTATCTCTCCATTGGCCACTGATAACTGTTGGATGCCATCTCCTCAATTATTCTCAACGCTTCATCTATTCCTCGATTGAGAAGGCATCCTCCGGCCGACGCATCAACAATGCTACGGGTGTTAGCATTGAGTCCATCAGAATTGGGTCACTTGTCGCTCGGTGAAAACCCATGCCGTGGACACTATGAGCAGTTTCGAATCGCTCTGTGCTTCAATAATAACTCATCTCCCAATTGTGAAAATGGGAGATCTCGCAATGATTTTCGTGTCTTGGCGGTGGAAAGTATTTGGATAGGAATTTCTGACATTGCTCCCATGGAGTGATTCTTGATCCGTCCAGCTCTTGAACCACTCTTTCACCGACCGCGATCGAAAATATAAACATCCGCATCCGGATGGCATCAGCTGACACTCCATTCTACTTGATAGTATCACATATATCAAGGAATGCCTCTAAGTGTGCATTGTGGTCTTCAGTCACCCATCCTCCAAACTGCTCCGCTTGGATCATGCTGATGAGGGCAGGCTTTAATTCGAAGTTATTTGCATTGACATTCGCCCCCCATCCTCCACCTTGGAACTGATCCGTCGGTGGCCTGTACATGTGATTGATCGGTATGGGTGGTGCTCGTCCACCCATCTGGCCCATCTGATTATTCAACGCCAGTTGGCGTTGCATTGCGGCTAGCATCTCTTCCATCTCGGCCATTCTATCATGGCCTTGAGGTTGTCTATCTGCCATCGCTTGTCTCCTTTCTCGGCTCTCTCTCTTGTATGATCTTTCAATCTCAAGATCCAATAGGATAATTTCTTTCCTTTGAGATCTTGTAATCATGCACTGCACAGAGATATAAAAACCAGATCAGATCCAAGAAGCAACACAAAAAATAATAATTTTTTTATTATTTTCTATTTATATATATATATATATATATATATATATTATAGGCCTGAATTAATAACTACAATCCAGAAAATTATCACTATGCAATCTAAATGGGTCTAAGAACGGCGCCAAAATTTGATCGCTAAATTTCTACCAAAATAAATGATAGTAAAAAGCAAGTATATATATCGTATCCACAGGGACTGCGACTCGAGAACACAGAGAATAATCAACACATAATCTTGATTATTATTCAGGCAATAATTTATCAAGAGAGAGAGATTATAAAACTAGACTCAAAATATAAATAGGGAATAAAATCAGATATAACTAGACCCTAGGGAAGTACTTAACCTAACAAGATTCACACAATTAACTTATTAATCTGTTTACCAATTTAATCCACATTCATATGAAGGATCACTAATGTAACTATAGTTTCCGTCAGGACAACCTATAGTAGTAGGTTAGCCTAAACTCTATCTCCGTGAGCACACAAAGATTTAACCTCCTACAGTTCACCTATCTCCGTCAGGTCTCAAGGTAAAAACTATATTATGAATTCAAGATATCGATTATGCAATTAATTCCGCCAAGACATCAATCACATAACTAGCATGCATTAATATTGATCAGATACCAAAACATGAGAATTAAAGCCAAAAATTATAAATCATGAATGAGACGGCAAAACAGTATCAACAGATAAATCATATAAATCTAGTCAGACATACAAACCCTAGGATCAATACGGAATTTAGCTACGCATAATTAAATTACTAAAGTAATAAATAAATAAATAAATAAATAAAGCATAAATTGAAATAGATAAATAAAACCGTAGGATTCCACGATGAACAATGTAGCACTTGGATCTGAAAGAAAATCTGAATACTCCAATAAAAATTAAAGAACGAAACTAGATTCGGAAGAAAATTGATAAACTAAACTAAACTGTTAAAAATAAACTGGGATCTAAACTTAATTCTCAAAAACGTGCGCAAGAAAATAAATGAAGGGAAAACTATGTTCTGTTTTGTCCTCAGAAGCTCTCGTCCAATTCCCCCTCCTGAATGTGTGCGCATGCAATGTATAAACGCAGCCCTAGGCACCTCGCGAAGCGTGCTCGTGACCTCCAACCGTGAAGGCATCTCACGAGCCTTCAAAATCGCTGAACATCTGCTATTCCTCGCGAGTTGTGCTCGCGACCGAGGTGTGTTTTCTCGCGCTGCGCATTGCGCGACTTCGCCGTTTCGCTCCGTTCTCTCTCGTCCGGACTCCGAATTACGATCCGTTTGCGCCTATGGACTCCTATTGAGATGATCTTTAACATTATAAAATTTTCACATCCATCCTTGTCAAATCAATTTCATCATATTTATCGTCGTATCTAAACAGATATTTTTTACACGAGCTCGCGACCGGGCTAGTTAATTCCTCTTTATCGTGATCCACCTTTTTGACATCAAAACCTGTGCTAAAATGACATGAAACACACACGGCATAATATCTTCCAAGGTAAACATAAATATATCAAAAGACAACTCAAAATACCACTTATCAATTATAAACGAAACGAATATGACCTTATAAATCAGGTAAAAATGAGGCTTATCAGTTGACTTATCTTGTCACCTAAGTTTTCAGATCAGTAAAATGATATACATCAAGTTATGATGTAGAGAAGTCCTCGATGAGGTGAGATATATTTTCCCCTATGATACACATAGATACGATGACCCTTGATGGGCTTTCCAGATACTGATGACAATGAAGTTACACCACCTTGTGAGTGTTATGACAATAAAGTTATGAACGAGATACTCTTTAGCATTGAGTGCTAGAGTAGAAGTAAAGGAAAGTATAGAATATTCTTGGAAAATAACCTCCTCTTATTATGTTATAACAAGAGAGAATACAACTTATCTTTAAGATAGTTGACCGTCTTTAAGACCTCGTTAGTAGGTTGGACATGTCTAAAATATGGAGGTACACGAGACTCTTTTTAATGGATATGTAAGGAATGATAGCATCCCAGTTAACAAGTATCTCACTTTATAAATCAACCCTTAAGATTATGCTTGAGCGGAATTGATTCCGAGCATTTGAGACCTTAGTGAAACCAATGATAGTGGGATTGATGGATCACAAATATTGAGAAAGTGTGAACAACTAGGCTAGCCCTAGTGTTTAAATCAAGCATGAGGAATATATCCCCGAAGACGAGACATGGTAATGAGGCACTTGTGTTTGGAACTTAAGTTATGGTGCACAAGCGTACTACCTTACCAGGCTATATGACAACAATGACAGTTTCAACCCTGGAAGTGAGAACCGAAGTATAATGAAAACAATATGACTTTCAGATATCATGATCAAGAAAAAGGGGACAAGAATTGAGAACAGCTGAAGAAACTACGAGCTATCCCGTTATGAGATAGCCCAAGATATGATATAAGCTTCAGAAATAGTCTGACTACGATAAGTAAGATAATTCCTTGGAAGCAAAGAAGTAGATTCATTATTTGAGATGAAACCTTGGTACTCTAAGTTACATAGACATAAAACGCATGTCTTGTGTGTTTTGAAATTTAACAAGCAAAACAACTTCTAGAGAACTTTGTAAGGAAAATACATTCAAGGGACCAAAGGAAGAGATTCACATGGAAAGACTTTAAGATGAAGCTAATTGGGAAGTTTGTTCCTCATACTTATATGATGAAAAATAAAGTGGAAATTTGGGTACCTCTGACATTAAAATGAAGCAAACATAGAATGTCAAGAAGATGGTGATGATACATTATGTTTAGGGCAAAAGTATGATATGTTCCCAGTGGAAAATGGATTTTAACTTATGCGAAAATACATAGTTAATCAATGAAGATTAAGAGAAATGACATATATCCAAATAGGATATTACAAATGATGGCGCTACAAATGCCAACATGAGGATTTCTCTTGAAAAGATTTTAAAGTAAGAATATATGAGAGAGATATTCCTAAGAGCGATAGAGAGGAAAAGGAAACTGAATCATTCAGACTGAATTTAGAATGGATGATAGTGACTGATACATCACGATCTCTATGAAAAGATTAGACTGTCGAGGCAACAATGCCAGAAGATAAACCGGCGCAGACTTAGCCGCAAAATGCAATTGATAAAGGAATAACATTAATGACAACCGAGAAGGATATGGCGAACAAGGTAACTGGAGGCCTGGCGAGGAAACATGATGCCACAAGGGCAAGGACAAGGATAAATGAGATGGATGTTTACGGGATGACAAGGACACCACAGACTAGAGCTTATGCTCGTGCAAAAGGCGAACAAAACCAGGAAGCTTTGGCGGTATGAGAAAACTTCTCAAACATACCTATAATACTTTTGTTCGATACGGGTGCTTCACATTCTTTCATCGCAAAAGCATGTGTAGATACGTTAGAACTCAAGTCAGAACAAGCAAATCAGGAAATGAGAATCTCTTCACCCATAGGGAGAATTATGACTGTCACACATGTTTGCTCGAACTTACAGTTGAACTTAGGATCACTTAAGGTTCTAGCAAACAACTTGAACATAATACCTATGGGGGACGTAGATATAATTCTAGGAATGGATTGACTAGCCAAAAACTATTCCACAATCTTGTGTAAGGAAAGGAAGATTTCATTTCAATTTCCCGAAAAAGAAGCCACGAGTTTTCACGGGATCAACATGGGGAAGAAGGTACCAATTATATCAGCACTACAGGCAAGGAAAATGATGAACAAGAAAGGATGTCGAGCATTCCTTGTTTATCTAAATGGAGAAGCTGAAGTCGCGAGACGGTGGAAGATATACCAGTAGTGTGGGAGTTTAAAGATGTCTTTCCTAAAGAATTGTCGGGTTTACCGCCTAATAGGCAGATTGAGTTTACAATTGATCTAGAGCCTGGGTCAGCACCAGTATCAAAGGCACCATATAGAATGGCTCCAAAGGAGTTAGAAGAATTGAAGATTCAACTACAAGAGCTTCTAGACCTAGGTTCATCAGACCTAGCATATCCCCATGGGGAGCACCTGTACTATTCGTGAAGAAGAAAGATGGTACTTTAAGTATGTGCATAGATTACAGAGAGCTGAACAAATTAACACTCAAGAACAAATACCCTCTACCGAGGATAGATGATTTATTCGATCAGCTCAGGGGAGCAAGAGTATTCTCGAAGATCGACTTAAAATCAGGCTACCATCAACTGAGAATTCGACAAGAAGATATACCCAAAACGGCCTTTCGAACAAGATATGGTCACTATGAATTCATAGTTATGCCATTTGGATTAACAAATGCACAAGCCGTGTTCATGGATCGTATGAACATAGTATTCCATCCGTACTTAGACAAATTTATCTTGGTATTTATAGATGATATCCTCATCTATTCAAAGGACGAGGAAGAACACGAAGAACATTTAAGGATAATTTTGCAGATGCTAAGGAGTGAACAACTCTATGCCAAATTTAGTAAGTGTGAATTTTGGCTGAATGAAGTGATATTTTTAGGACATATTGTGTCGTCGGAAGGAATTAAAGTGGATCCTACTAAGGTGGAAACTGTACAAAAATGGAAATCACCAACAACTCCAAACGAGATCAGAAGCTTTCTAGGATTAGCTGGCTACTATCGGAGATTCATTGAAGATTTCTCCAAAATAGCAAGGCCAATGACATAGCTACTTCGGAAAGGAATCAAATTTGTATGGACTACTGAATGTGAAACGAGTTTCCAAAAACTCAAAGAATTACTAACTGCAGCGCCAGTATCAGCAGTTCTAGAACCAGATAAGGAATGTATTGTCTATACAGATGCATCAAAGAATGGACTAGGTTGTGTGTTGATACAAGAAGGAAGAGTGATCGCTTATGCATCCCGACAATTCAGACCACATGAAATAAATTATCCTACCCATGATTTGGAACTAGCTGCAGTTGTGCATACCCTGAAGATCTGGAGACATCATCTCTATGGAGTGAGGTGTGAAATCTTCACGGATCACAAAAGTTTGAAGTACTTCTTTGAGCAAAGAGACCTGAACATGAGACAGAGAAGATGGCTCGAATTGGGAAAGGACTACGACTGCGGTATTAATTATCACCCAGGAAAGGCTAATGTAGTGGCTGATGCCTTAAGTCGTAAAAACTCAATCCAAGTTGGGATGTCTTCTTACAGAAGAGGAAATATTCAGTGATGAATTTAAACGGATGAAGATAGAAGTAATCGAACCATCTGAAACAATAACAGGTCTGATTGCAACACTCACCATGACATATGACCTGAGAGGAAGGATAATTGATGCACAAATGGAGGACGAGAAATTAGAAAATATGAGAATGAAAATAAGGATTGAAAAGCTAAAGGACTATCAAGAAGCAACAAATAATGCTATCATGTTTGAAGGAAGAATATGTGTTCCGCAAGATGAAGGGCTAAAAAAAATGAAATTTTGAGCGAAGCTCACAACACCCTTACACCGCCCACCCAGGAAGCACAAAAATGTACCAAGATTTAAAAGAGAAATTTTGGTGGGAAGGAATGAAAAGAAATGTAGCTTCGTTCGTCGAGCGTTGCCTATCATGTCAGCAAGTGAAAGCATTGCATCAGCGACCCTATGGAAAGTTACAACCTCTAGAGATACCTAAATGGAAATAGGATGACATTACAATGGATTTTGTAACTGGCTTACCACGATCAAAACGAGGGAACACATCGATATGGGTAATCATAGATAGACTCGCGAAGTGTGTTCATTTTATACCAATTTCGATTACCTATGGATCTGACAAGTTAGCTCAACTATACGTTCGTGAAATTGTACGTATGCATGGAGTGCCAAAATCAATCACATCAGATAGAGATTCAAAATTTACTTCTAGATTTTGGATCAGCTTACAAAAGGAGATGGGAACAAAATTGAACTTCAGTACAGCTTTTCACCCACAAATAGATGGTCAGTTGGAAAAAACAATTCAGACTCTTAAAGATATGTTAAGGACAATTGTGTTAGATCGAGGTGAAAGCTGAGAGTATGTACTACCGCTCATTGAATTTGCCTAAAACAATAGCTATTAGGCAACAATCGGCATGGCACCATACGAAGCATTATATGGAAAAAGTGTCGATCACCACTTTACTGGGATGAATTGGGTGAGAGAAAGGTCTTAGGCCGATCTGATAAGATGAAATGATTAAATTAGTCCATCGATCAAGCAAAGGTTAAAGGAGGCCCAAGATGCATGTAAGTCGATATCGATAAACGAAGAACTGAATTACAATTTGATGTTGGAGATAAAGTTTTTTTGAAAATTTCTCCATCAAAGGGAAATGTCATATTTTGAGTAAGAGGCAAGCTACGACCACGTTTTATAGGGCTCTATGAGATATTAAAAAAGATAGGCCCAGTAGCTTACAAGTTAGCGTTGCCACCAAGTTTTGGGAACGTACACAATGTGTTCCATGTATCGCAAATGAGGATGCGTACATGACCCAAACCATGTGATCCATTAGACTGATATCACCCTTGATCCGGATATGAGTTATGAAGAAAAGCCCGAAGCTATCTTAGACCAGCGTATACAAAAATTAAGAAACAAATCAATATCGTTGGTAAAAATCTTATGGAGACACCATGGGCAGGAAGAAGCGACATGGGAACTAGAGGATCAAATGAAAGAGAAATATCCCGAACTCTTATAGAGGTATGTAAATTTCGGGATAAAATTTCTTTAAGGGGAGTAGAATGTAATACCCCGACCGTCTAAACTTGGTTTAGAATGAACCTAATTTTGAAATTAGGATTTTGCATCAGTAATAATAATAAAATATTATAGAAATTACATATATGTATAAGAATTATGTAAGTTGACAAGATTTTGGGATAGATCCCAAATGGTTTTAAACTGTTACAATGTATATATATACATACATATATAGTACTGGAAAGATGAAAAAGAAAAAAAATAAGAAAAAAAAAGAAAAACAGAAGAAAAAGACGAAAAAAAAGAAAAAAATATATATACATATATGCCTTTAATGAAAGGCGTACGAAAAGTGGGGTTAACCCCCAAAGTTATAATACAAATATAATATTATATTATATATATAGTATGTATGTGATGTGTGTCGTATATATATATATATATATAGTATGTGCGTGCAAAGGTGAAATAGTGTGTGTGTTACGTGTATGGATGCATGCTTAGTGTGGTGTAGACATGTGTGCGTGTGTTTTTTTAAGAAAAAGAAGGTAAAGTAAAAGCAATTATGCAAGTAACATAGTCTGATCCATTTTCTTCCTTGCATTTCATACGTACAGAGACGGAAAAAAAAAATTACTTTCTTCCTTCATCATTCTTTCTCAATTTCTCGTCTCGTTTTCAATCTTTCGTTAAATCCGAACCGATACTAAGGTTAGTCTCGCCATTACCTACATTTCTATGGTTTAAAATTTAAATTTGGTGCATGTTTTATATTTGTGTATTTATTTTTGAAATGTATTAAAAATAGGGAGATGGTGCCAAATGCTAGAAGTCGAAAACTAATGTTGTTCGTATAATCCATATATGCTAGGATTATGAATATGGTTAAAAGTTATTAAGGTTAGGTTTTTGCTCATTTTTAAAGCCGAGCTATAGTCGATTTTTCGATTTTTATTGAATGAATTGACTTCATATTTACAGTCTATGTTAGCCTACTAGCATATAGAATTAAATTGAGAATTTTTCGTACGCATTAAGACAGAAAACCTATTTGGCTGAAAGTCTAAAGCTCCACGTTTGATCTTTGTTTGTCAAATGTTATCACATATCTGTATTCTATGATATATCTAACATGACATATAAATTTATCATAATTTTCTGGGTATGTTAGATATTTTTCCTAAAATTATCATGTATCTGAAGTTGGCCGTTCGAGGATACAGTAAATGTTATACGAAATGTAATGTGACATACGAGTTAGACAATATATAATAAGTAAACGATTAAAGTTTGGAAGAAATTGATCGACGTTTACTTAGTTAAGTGTGAGAAATCAAGAATAGTTTATTATTAATTTTTGAACATGTGTGTGCGTAGAGTTATGATTATCGCACAGAGTTATGATTTATGCCTAGTTAAATATGGTTTTCTCTGAATAGTTGAAATTGACATGAGATACAAGAAATGAAACGAGGACTTAGAATTTTATTGTGATTCGATGTTGATGAATGGTGTTAATAAATAAGTTTGTCCCCAATCTTAAGAATAAGTAAAAGTTTAGTCGATAAGGAAATATAATAATGGGAGAAAATAGTAGCTCCACTATGACCAAGTGGAACCAAATTGAGATATCTTATATCTCTTATTCAATAATGATGATGCAAAATCCTAAGATTTTAAAAGTTATCTAGTACGTTGATGATAATCGACGTTATCCAAGAACCAAATGAAGTACTAAACCTTTCTTTTACGTAAAGGTAAAGTACGAAGGTAACAGAAGAAGAGAAAGAAGAAGTACGTCGTGTTGCTAAAAGTATATATCAGGTGGGCTTTCTTACGAAACGATAAACCTAAATTTTTCATCCGTGATGCTTTACTGAAATCAAGTGATATGAAGTATTTGATGATATTGACTACCAAAATGTTTATGTTTATGTGTGAATCCTATCTGTGTTGGTTCGCCAACTATGAATGATAATCGAATTCGGATCCTATGCTAGCCAGAAGGCGCTTTAGTACGGATTAACGTGTACACTATGGTGATTTGTGTGTTGAAGGTTTTCTCGGCGATCACGGCGTCCGTGGGAGGTGGCCACCTTCCGGCGCATATGTTCTGAATATGGATCATGCTGACAGAAAATGGTCCGCCCGGGCAATCTTATGAAAATGAAAAGTATTTAGTAAGCACATGCATTTCCAATAACACTCTGTGTGTTACTGTGATGGGCAATTCAATATATGTTATTCAAAGTATTTGGCATATGTCTACTGAGTACCTAGTACTCAGCCCTGCATATTCGTTTTTGATGTGCAGGTTGACCAGGTATTGCGATGGTGATGTGTTGAGCGGAATAATCTTTTGACAATTTAAATATACGTAACCTTGAGTGCATATCATCATATATGCATCTCACACGATTCCGCTGCAAACACTTGAATATGCTGCCTATTGCTAGAATATGTAAATAATTACTCTTTTGTTGAGCATTCTCTCCTGGCTCGAATATGTAAATTATAGCACCTCGATCGCTGAGATCCTATGTATATTCAGTATTATCTTTTGTTTCACACAAATGAACACCCAACCCCTTTCTTCCGCATTTCTTTTATCCCATCCTGAGACGCAGCTCGGTTACGCCGTCCTTAGGGATAGCTGGCTGTGACAACTACCCCTCCGACGAGTCAGTGGACGGTGACGAGGGAGCTCAATCGTGGTGGAAGGAGCTCGGGAGGAGGTCATGGCGACAAAAAGACGCGCTTGGTGGCCTAAGATGCACACCCGGAAAGATCTCATCGATGACCTCACCATCATCATGGATCGTGTCCGCGCCCACGTGGCCCTCAACATCGTGCGCACTTCACGCGGATACATGCCTAACCGCCCGACCATGAGCGGCGGTTCATGCCCATTGCGGGCGGTGAGGACTACGAGAGGCGATGACGGACCCCGATAGGGTGCTCTTGAAGCCCATCACAGTGAGGCAGCAGACGCCGCTAGCGTGGCCCTAATCGAGATCCTATCGAGGCATTCTTCGAACACGGCGGTGTGGACCAAGGACGCGGAGACGCTGGCGGCGTTTGAGAGGTTTGGGAAGGAGTTGGGGATGGTGGAGAGGAGGATCATGGAGAGAATAGGGATGGGAAGTGGAAGAATAGAGTTGGGATCCTACGAGTAAGGAGGGGTTGACTGGTAGAGGAATTCCTAATAGTACCTCTATTTGAAGTGAGAAATCTATAATTTCCTCTTTACTTCAAATAAATAAATTCTAGATTGATTGCTTGAGCATGTAAGGGTTTATCTAACTTTGTTGTCACGTCGTGTTAAGAATAATATTGTTTGTTCCTCAAGGAAACTACCATAGCAGATGATGGGCGTCGTCAAATTTCTTCTCTAAATTTTTGTATCTTTAATTGTTGGTAATTTATTTATTTATCCATTTGTTTGTCCTAAGTAGATTAGGAATAGCCAATAACTTTACCTATATGGAGATGGTGTAATGTCTAAACTTCTATGTGTAAATATTGATATATTTTTTAATGTAAATGATACTCTTATTTAATATAAATAATACTCAATCTGTCCCATTTAAAATGTCTCATTTTCCTTTTTGGGTTGTCCCATTACAAATGTCTCATTCCATTTTAGGAAATAATTATCCCTTCAAAAAGTGTGGGTCCTAACCACTTTTTAACACTTTAACTACTTTATACCTTTCTCCGAAATACATATGCCCAAAAGAAATGGGACACTTTAGGTGGAACAGAGGGAGTATTTGCTAATTAAAAATTAAAAATAAATGATACATTTTTAAGAATAAATAATACTTTTGTCCGTCGGTACCATGCGGATGAATGTATATGAATTTTTGTGACCTTTATGAAGCAAGGCCCCAGCTAACAAAGCTTCAACCTCTTTTTCTTTGATGTGCCTTCTTATATTATAGGAAATGAAGGGGGAAATCCTAGAAGTGCCATTAAAGGTAAAAGAATCCACTCTTGCATTGTTTTCTGCTAGAATAAAAGTAGTGTAAAACCATAATAAAATATATACGTGCTTAGATTTAGAATGAGAAAAACTGAGGTCCCACCCATTCAAATTCTGCATCCTTCTCACCAGCAAGCTCTTGCTCGAAAGCATTAACCTCTTTCAGTTTGCTCACGATTTATCTTTCCTGCATGTGAAGGACCATTCCACAAAACTGGCTTGTTCAACTCCTCTGATAACTTATGCTATAATTAAAAAAAAATGTTAAAAAACTAGGAATAAAAACTCTAATTTTATTAAAAGAAAAATCGCTACAACACGCAACACACAATTTAAACAAAATGTTAGAATTGGATTCAGAACGAAAGACAAGGAAGAGAAAGAAAGAAAGAAAAACTTTAATTTGAATAGAAAAAGAAAATAAATAAATAAATATTAATCCAAACAAAATAAGATTTTGAAAAGTAAACAAGAACAAGACAATAAAACCAATCCATGCAAAAAGATAAAAGAAAGAAAGAGAATCTAATTTAAATAAAACATTGCATGCGAACTGAAAGGAAAAAGATGCATCCATGGATTTAGTTCAATTGATTAAAGGTTAGCAAATCTGGAACAAGAAAAAAAAAGAAATAATAAAATTATATTCCCTCTATCCTTGATATTTGTTCATTTAATTCCATTTCGGTATGTCCACAAAATTCTTTCACTTTCATTTTATAGACATGAACCTCATCCAAAAGTCAACACTATTGTCGACATTTAATTCACTTTTTTGCAAAGAAAACTCATGGTCCACCTTTTCACTCACATAACATATTTTATTATGTGGGTCGCATTTTCCTCTCACTTTATTCTCATTACATTTATTAAAACACGTGCTGATAAAAACTAAGACCATATATGGTTAAGGGTGAGTATTCGGTTATTCGGTCGATTTCGGACGAAAAAATAACCGAACCGAATTAACCAATTTAAAAAAAAACCGAACCGAACGAATTTTATTCGATAATCCAACCAAAATAACAAATATATTTCGATTAAACCGAATTTTAACAAAAAATATATTTTTCAAATAAATAAATAAGTAATATTATATATCGATATTATATATATAAAAATACATTTTCTATGTTATATATATAATATTATATAAAAATTACTAGTAGTATTATATAATAACTAAATAATATTATATTTTTAAATATTATATATTAATATAATAGGAGAAAGAGAGAAATGAATAGGATTAAGGATATTGATATATTAAAATTATAATTAAAAATAAATAAATAAATAAATAATATTATATATATATATATGTATATAATTCGGTTTTCGGTTAATTTTTTTTGAACCAACCGAAAATCGAACTACCGAATTTTAATATGGTTTTAATCGAATTAATCGAACCAAATTTGATTTTTCGATTTGATTCGATTCGCTTATTCGATTTTTGGATATTTTATTCACCCCTATATATGGTGGACGGATGGAGTATATAAGAAAGTGGATTGAGCAGTGGGAACCGCCAAAAACTCTTCCTTAGTCTCACCCCGAGAGTACAACACACACGCCCAATTGTAGGGCTCTCTGGCTACATGCAACTTCCATTCTTGAGCGGACGTTTGCAGTGGGGCCCATACTCAAATTTTAACATCACGAAAGCAAAATTCTTGCTTTCCATGTCCTAATGGTGTCTCCAACCATTATCTATAAAACTCAATTTTTTTGTTGTTGATGGGTCTCTTAGGTATGTATTGGTGTATGAGGGGGATACATCAGTTAGACAAATTTTAAAACTTTCTCTCTCAACAAGATTGATTGACTACATGCGATGGTGGTCGGATAACCGACAATCCAAGAATGATGTCGATCGCTAGCCGCTCAAATAAGGGCGTATGTACGAGGTATTTACTGATAACTGATGTACGTGCGGCAATAACTTAAAACTGATGTACGTGAGGAATTTGGTATTTACTGTATTTGCCTTACTAAAAACTTAAAACTGATTCGAAACACTTAGTTAAGTATGTGTTAGTAAATTTTCAGTTATATATCTCTAGTATCAAATTGATAATGATAGAAGGTTTCAAAACTATGATGTGTTGTTGTGTGCTGATGATGATCGTTTAATAACATGTAATTTAAATAGCGATGATGAAAGTAAAATAACACGTTGAGTTTTACGTGATTCGGAGAGATCAACTCCTACGTCACAGACTGATTGCTTAGTCAATCCACTAATTTGGGACTTGGTCTTGTTTACGGGTACAAGATATAAACCTAGTTACTGAGTTAACTTTACAATATCCCACCTCATTTGACGTTCATCCTACACTTGTGGGTGCTAAGAAACCTTCGATCGCTACGGTGCGATCGATCTAAACCTCTAGCTTGCGGGTGCTAGACAACCAAGCTTTCAGCAACAAACACTTAAATTGCTTACTTGTCCACATTTATACACAAACTTTTGGGGGTTTCGTTGAAGGGTTTCCAACTAAGATTCTGAGTTGAGACACACGTCAAATTTAGTATGTCTAGACTTAAGATATACAAGATGTATATCCTAGACTTAAGAAAGTGTATACTAAAATCTCGACCTGATAAGTATGTGTAAGCTCTTGAGATTTTCTTATAAACTTCCTTCTTCGAAATCGCTGTTTGATATACTTGATCTTTGAGCTTGAATACTTTTGACAATTCAATTGCGCAACGTTTCGGTGACCTTCAAATGTTGGATTCTGTGTGTTATTACGTAGAGGAATAAGAATAGATCTGTTGGAGAGACCACCATTCAAATCCTTCTATTTTATCGTTTGAATTCTTCCATTTGAGAATCTTCATACGTCGTTGTCATGGTTTGCATCATCGCATATTGTAGCTCTGCAACTTTTGAAAATGTCTTATGGTATGTCATGATCTTTTGTACATACGCTACCACATGTGTCAAGTCAAATACTCAAGGTTTAATTTCTTCCGTGTTTCTTCAGTTGAGTTGACTTCGTGTTTTATCAACACGTTAACTTCAGGTTACGCCAATCAAGACTGCTATGTTTTCATCAGCAGACTGGACTCCCATCTTTTCTCAACTTTGAAAACCTGAGTCAGTTTGATGCTTTCAGCTTGACGTAGATTTAGTCAGCTTTGACATTTTATCAGCCAACTTTGACTTTGTTTCACCAGCTTTGACTACTTGTCACCAGCTGTGACTTCCAGACGCCAAATTTGATTCCCGGTAGCCAACTTTAACTCGGTAGCCTGCTTTGACTTCTGGTAGTCAGCTTTGACTCCTCGGCATGGTAGTCATTCTTTGGTATGACACTTGGTCATATCATGACTCATTCATCTTTTCAAAGACTAAGTCTTGATCTCCGAACTTCAAGCTTCATCTTCTTAACGTCGGTCTTCGGTCTTTGACTTTACTCCAGTAGCTATGTTCATCAACATCGTTATACTTTCATCTTTAGACATCAATGGACCTTCCTTCAGTATTCGTCTTCAAGACGCGATCATTCACCGAGATTCTACTTGATTCGCTAGTCGATACTTCTATCAATATGGTTGGCTTCAGTACTGCTCAAACTCCTTCAGTCTTGGGCCTGTCCTATAACAAAAACGCATAACTCTAAAATAAGTCAGCAACATTCGTTATTATAGCATGACAATCATCAGAGATTTTAGAATCTAATCAAAACACAGTTAAGATAGACTAATTCTCAACAACTTAAGATTTTTTCAGCAATTACCACATCAGCTTTTAAAATCCATTAATTTCTTTTTATCTTTTCTTCAATCATATACTTACAAAATCAATTTTTATATTGATGCCGTTATAATATATAATTATATATATATATATATATAGATCATATAAGAATACTAAATGTTGTTAGAAATAGGAATAAATCCTGTCCATTTATCATCATAAATCAATGATCCAGATGTAATACAGGTGTGCTAAACGTTACTATTATTTGTGCTACGAATTAGTCATCTGAAATACTTGTTGAGGCTAATTTCGGAAATCTGTATTTAATGTAAACAGTTATTACCATAATTTATGGGATTATATATCTTCTATTTATGGATAAGTTTAGATTTGATATATCTATACTACCGCACAGAAAATTATTCAGTGAAGGAAAATATACATCTTTTATTTGTTAAGAATTTTCGTCGTGTTTATCTCCATGGAACAGCAAGGTATTTTTTTGTTTATATTATATTGTATCATTGTTTCGATTGATTGTTGTTGCACTTATAATGTATATTTGTTGCATATACACATATGTTCTTTGCAATAAATTTGTAACTTGTCAGCATTTTTTTTAATGTTCGTCGTTATTTTCGTTTGTATTGGTAATATTGTATTATGGTTTTTTTGCCTTTTGTTTTATCTTGGTCGTTTTAGTTGTTTTATTTGTATATCTAAGTTTTTTTTCATTGTTTTTATGCTTCTTGGAACATCTGTGTAATTTAGTTTTACATTATAAGGTATATCCTATTTCGCTTAATTTATGTTGCAATATTAATGTATATTTGTTGCACTTATAATGTATGTTTTTTGCATATAAACATATTATCTTTGCAATGAAATTGTAACTTGTCAATATTTTTTTAATGTGCGTCGTTATTTTTGTTTGTATTGGTAATATTGTATGTTTTTTTTGCCTTTTGTTTTATATTGGTTGTTTTAGTTGTTTTATTTGTATTTGTAAATATTTTTTCAGTTTTTTCTGCTTCATGGAAAATCAGTTTAATTTAGTTTTACATTATAATGTATATCTTATTTCGCTTAATTTTTGTTGCACTATTAATGTATATTTGTTGCACTTATAATGTATATTTGTTTCATATAAACATAATTATATTTGAAATGCATTTGTAACTTGTCAGCATTTTTTTAATGTGTTTCGTTATTTTATTTTGTATTGGTAATATTGTATTATGGTTTTTTTGCCTTTTGTTTTATCTTGGTCGTTTTAGTTGTTTTATTTGTATTTGTAAGATTTTTTTTCATTGTTTTTCTGCTTCATGGAACATCTGTGTAATTTAGTTTTACATTATAATGTATATCCTATTTCGCTTATTATTTGTTGCAATATTAATGTATATTTGTTGCACTTATAATGTATATTTGTTGCATATAAACATATTATCTTTGCAATGAAATTGTAACTTGTCAGCATTATTTTAATGTGCGTCGTTATTTTCTTCTGTATTGGTAATATTGTATGTTTTATTTTTTGACTTTTGTTTTGACATGGTCGTTTTAGTTTTTTTATTTGTATTTGTAAGATTTTTTTCATTGTTTTTTCAGCTTCATACAAAATCAGTGTAGTTTATTTTTACATTATAATGTATATCTCATTTCATTTAATTTTTGTTGCACCCTTAATGTATATTTGTTGCACCTATAATCTATTTTTGTTGCATATAAACATAATTATCTATGCAATGAATTTTTAACTTGTCATTTTTTGTTTTAATGTGCGTCGTTATTTTCGTTTGTACCGGTAATATTTTATGTTTTTTGTTTGCCTTTTGTTTTATATTGGTCGTTTTAGTTGTTTTATTTGTATTGGTAAGATTTTATTCATTTTTTTTATTCTTCATGGAACTTTAGTGTAATATTTTTTTACATTATAATGTATATCTTTTTTTGCTTAGTTCTTTGTTGCACTATTAATGTATTTGTGTTGCACTTATAATGTATATTTGTTGCATATAAACATAATTATCTTTGCAATGAATTTTTAACTTTAGTGTAATTTTTGTTTTGGTAATATTGTATGTTTTTTGTCTTGCATATATGTGTG
Organism: Salvia rosmarinus; assembly: GCA_036937905.1. Classification (NCBI taxonomy): domain Eukaryota; kingdom Viridiplantae; phylum Streptophyta; class Magnoliopsida; order Lamiales; family Lamiaceae; genus Salvia; species Salvia rosmarinus. The sequence goes on from CM072813.1 coordinate 22,337,017, forward strand.
CATATAAAAAGTATTGTAATTTCGTTTGTATTGTTAATATTGTATGTTTTTTGTTTGCATTTTGTTTTATTTTGGTCGTTTTAGTTGTTTTATTTGTATTAGTTCGAATTTTTTTTGAACTTTTAATGTATTTTTGTTGCATTTACAACATATTACCTTTGCATTAATCTTATTTCTATTTATTTCTCAGCTGATGTTGGATGTACGCTTGAAAATTCTGAGGACCTTATTTACCCGAATTGTCCTGCTGAGATGAAACCGTATGTGGGAAAGGTTTTTAATACCTTAAATGAGGGTGAAAAGTTTTATCTTGAGTATGGTGTTTCATGCGGGTTTGGAACGTGTATGGCAACTTTAGTCAAATACGATGATGATACTATAGTTTGGCGTTATATCGTCTGTAATAAAGAGGGGGTTAAAAAACCAGTTTTGAATTCTCCAAGCAACTCACAATCTATTATTACAAAAAGTAGGAGGATGTCGACAAGGTCAGGATGTAGGGCGCGTGTTGCATTCCGTTTAGATGCTGGGGTAGGTTATATTGTATCAATGTTTGTAGAGGGGCACAATCATCAAATGGTCTCAGATGGTTACAAACATCTCATGAAGTATAATAGAAAGATTAGTGCTGCACATGAGATGATGATTGCTAAATGTCATAGGGCGAATATAGGACCTATGCGTTCATTTTGACTTTTTAAAGAGCTTGTTGGAACTTTTGAGGATGTTGGTTGTACTGCTGTTGAATTCAAGAATTATGCGCGTGATATGAGAGCATTCTCTAATGGCGTTGATGCGGAGATTTTGCTGCAAAAGTTGGAACGCAAACGTTAGTTCTGTATTGGATTTAAGTTTGATTATCAACAGGATGAATGGAATCAAGTCAATAGCCTTTTCTGGGCAGACTCTTTGTCTATTGTAAATTACCATATTTTTGGTGAAGCTGTGTCATTTGATGCCACTTATTCGACTAACAGGTATGTTGGATTGAATTTTTTTTTTAAAATTGTCACATTATATGGCCAATCATTTTTTGACGGGAATATTTTTGTACTATTGTTTCCACTGACCAGTTTTTTGTGCAACATATTTTACAACCTTGTGCTAAGAATTTGCAACATTATGCTATGTTTTTTGATGTCAATGTTTAATGTTGTTAGTTACACTATTTTTGTTTTTTTGCAATTTGATTATGTACGAATAAGTGTTTTTAATTCAGCTATAGTTTTTTTAAGTATGTGTCATAACAGTTATTAAAAAATTGTTATATGATTTTAGCTATATATTCAATTTTTATATACAGCATTTTATTTACAAAGGAACATATTAAGTAATTAACATCATTTGTTCATATAATGTATAAAATGATATTTGCGCCGTTCACGGAAAAGATAATCACGGTAAGTGTGTGACATTTGAGTTGGCTTGTTAACTAGGGAAGACTTTGAATCATAGTCATGGTTGCTTACAAAATTTGTGGAGTGTATGAATTTTCCTCCGAAAATGTTGATAACGGATGAGGACCATGCATTGAAGAAGGCGGTTCTGCGATAGTTCTTCCGAACACCGACATAGATTTTGTATGTGGCATATTATGCTAAAGGTTGCCGAGAAAGTTCCATCATCATTGAATGAAGATCCTGATTTCAAACAAAGATTTAACAACATTGTTTGGTCAGAGATCAATGAACCGACTGCATTTGATCAACTATGGAATGAATTTATTAACGATTATGGATTGTCTTCTCATAAGTGGTTTGGTAAGATGTTTTCGTTACGTTCATATCTGGGAAGGTGAACGTGAGAACCATGTTTATCGTGAGAACCAAAAAATGATGAATTCATTGTGAAAGTTGATGAATCCACTGGAAAAGTTACTGAATCCAAAAAATAGAATTTTCGTCCCCCATGGGATTCGAATCCCAGTGAAAATTTCCAAATTTTCAAATTCAGTAACTTATCCAACGAATTCATCAATTTTCATAATGAATTCATTTGGTTCTTAGTTTTTAGGATAAAAATAGTACTCATTTGAACATAACTATATATATATATATATATATATATATATATATATGAATAATCGAAGGAAAATATATATACAAAATAAAAATAATTAAAAAGGAAAGAAAACAACTTTTTAAGAAATTGATTTCTTGTTTTAACTTTATTAATTTTCTCTAATAATATAAAAGTTGGATTCAAACTTTCTTGTTTTTAACTTTTATTAATTTTCTCTTGTTTTAACTTTTATTAATTTTCTCTAATAATATAATAATTGGAAAAGTCACTGGAAGTATAGTTAATAGCGAATCATTTGAAATGTTATGACATTGTCACGATTTCCAATATAGAACCTGCCATTTCATATGTGACTTTTTCACCTAATATCTATGAAAAGATATCATCTTCAAAGTTTCAATAAATTATTATATAATGGGACAATTTTCTTCTAAAAATCTATTTAAAAATTTCTTCATAAGTTCTTCAAAAATATTCAAACTTTTATTATTATTATTATTATTATTATTATTATTATTATTATTATTATTATTATTATTATTATTATTATTATTATTATTATTATTATTTAATCGAATAGTATAACTTTTGAAGCTAGCTTCCTTACTCTGGTGTCTATGGTAAATTAATAAATCTTCATAAAAATTTCCGTCCATCCGTTCGTACCGTATTGACGGATAAATGTATCATTTATTGTTACAAAAATATCATTTATTTTTATCCTATGATTGTGAAAAGTATCTTTTATATTGAAGAAAATTATCAAAGTTTGTATGTGTGGAAGGATGTATATGAGATCACCTCCTAAATCTTATGCTCAATTATTTTGTATACCAAATTAATTTAAGTAGTTTGCTTTAATAACAATTATAACAATAATAACTCAAGATTTTCGATTCGCAACTAATACACCAAAAATTAAGTAACAATAAATAACTATTATCACAAAATTTGACTAAAAACAATTAGCCGACGAGTTTCTCACGACGCCTTTACTATTGTCGGGAAATTTATAAAGCATGTAGGTGTCTACATCACTATCACGTGATAATATTTTATTAATAAAATATTATCGTGTGAGAAGAAGACATCTACATGCTCTATAAATTTCTATTGCAGATCTCACGAGTCAAAAAGAAAGAAAAGAAAACATTGATCCTCACAATGGATAGACTCTAATACACAAAATTTAAGTAATTATTCGTCTAAACAGTGGGATGAGTTAAAAACGAGTTTAATTGAAAGATTAGGTTAAATGATGATCAGGATATTGATTCCGAGGGAGAGGTAAATTGTTATCAATCCTGACGCCATAGTTGGATCCTTGAATATTCGGAGGCAACCAGCCATCATCACCACCTTCATTTCCATTCTGCTTCATCACTTGTTCACCCAACAAATTGCCATCGTCATCACGTCTCTGCATCATCATTTGATCAAGCAACGACCATCTAACATCATCACTTGCTGGTGCTACATTCTGCATCATCATTCGTTCAAGCGTAGACCAGTAATCGCCATCATGATCACCGCCTGCAGCATTCTGCATCAAGTGTTCATCACTTAGGCCGTAGTGGATTCCTGAGCTATTAGGAGGAATGATGGGATTGGGATTGGGTGGTGGAATGTCCCTGTTGGGGAAAGTGGTCTCATAGTATCCACAAAGCTGCTGTTGGCGAGGAAAAACGCGCAGCTGGTTCTGTCTTAATGAGTAGACAAATATTGCCTCGTTGTTTATGTGATTCTCCCAGACTGCCGGTACACCATTGTTTCTTCCTGTCACAAAAGGGTATCATTACTGGAACTAATATAATAAGATTAGGTTGTAATAGAAACTTTTAGTATACCTGGTGTGATAGTAGGATGTAGAGATGGATGAAGAGATGATGTGGGATGCTGCAGCTGTGGGTGATGAAATCTTTGCTGTAACCGGCTGTTACTGAACTGCACTGGCAAAACTGTGTTGAAATAAGGCGATTGATGGCTTGGGAACGGCCTCTGACTGAGCTGAAAGAGATGCTGATCGCATTGCAAGAGCTTCGTAGTGCTTATCGAGTGTTCCGGGAGGAACGTTGCAGAGTGTCTCCTGTTTAATTTACTCAATACAGTGTGAAATAAAATACGAGATTGAAATATGAGCCGTGCATACCTATAAAGTGGGGCTTGACCATCAGTGAAATCAGATGCCTGCTTCCAGTTGGTATGCTTTCTTGGCTGAGGTGTGATTTCTCGGAAGAACAGAGGCGGATTACCCAACTACATTAATATTCAAATAATCATTCAATTAATTCAAGAATCTCTAACTACATAGTTATTGAGAAATTAAATGAAACCTCAATGTGAAGAATTCCAAGTTTATCAGGCTGCATAACAGCCTCAATGGCAGTGATATCAGACCAAGAAACTTCCATGTTGCTCTTCAATTCTCCATCAAGAAACTCCCAAACCAACTTTCTCTTTGCGAAGTACAATTTCGCAGTCAATTCACCTTCGTGCGTAGACACCCTCTGCAAAAAACAAAACCAATTGAATTCCGAAATCAACATCTATTAATAATGTGATTAAAATGATCAAAGAGAAATTGATTATATACCTGCCAATTTCCAACAGAAATAGTGATGATAGGAAAATTGGAAGCCTTTAGTTTTTCAGACACAGACATGGGTTGATGCTCAGATCCCACATTGTCCGCTGTGTTTGACAGTATTGATTCCAACGACTTCGCAAAGGACTCTGTTTTACAAGTTTCAATCCCAAAGAGGCATCGAATTAATTTCCTACAAACATCAAATCATCAAACAATTAAGTTAATCCACACATTAACTAACAATTAATAAATTATGACTCCGACTCCAACTAACTATATATAGCTAGTAGTATAAGAACGTAAATTAAACTCTGAACCAACTTCGAATTCGAATAAAAGTATAACAATTGAGAAATCAAATACTAGCAGCCATGCCAATGACATGAACCTCAATCACAAATTGGAAAAAACCGTAAAAATCAGTGTTCATTCATGTGACTCGCACAAATACACACACACACACATACATATATATATATATATATAGATAGATAGATAGATAGAAACCTGCAGATTGAAGTACGCTTACGCCGGATACATGCCCAACCGCCTGACCGTGAGCCGGCAGTTCATGCCCGTGGCGGGCAGTGAGGACTATGAGACTCTGAAGACGGACCCCGATAGGGTGTTCTTGAAGATCATCACAGCGAGGCTGCAGACGCTGCTTGGCGTGGCCCTGATCGAGATCCTGTCGAGGCATTCCTCGGACACGGCGGTGTGGACCAAGGACGCGGAGACGATGGCGGCATTGGAGAGATTTGGGAAGGAGTTGGGGGTGGTGGATAGGAGGATCATTGAGATGAATAGGGATGGGAAGTGGAAGAATAGAGTTGGGCCTACTAAGCTGCCTTATACGTTGATGTATCCTACGAGTGAGGAGGGGTTGACTGGTAGAGGAATTCCTAATAGTACCTCTATTTGAAGTGGGAAATCTATAATTTCTTCTTTACTTAAAATAAATGAATTCTAGATTGATTGCTTGAGCATGTAAGGGTTTATCTAACTTTGTTGTCACGTCGTGTTAAGAATAATATTTTTGTTGCTCAAGGAAACTACCATAGCAGATGATGGGGCGTCGTCCAAATTTCTTCTCTAAATTTTTGTATCTTTAATTGTTGGTGATTTATTTATTTATCCATTTGTTTGTCCTAAGTAGATTGGGAATAGCCAATAACTTTACCTATATGGAGATGGTCTAATGTCTAAACTTCTATATGTGTGGATATTGATATTTTTTTTAATGTAAATGATACTCTTTTTAATATAAATAATATTTGCTAATTATAAATTAAAAATAAATGATATATTTTTAGGAATAAATAATACTTTTGTCCGTCAGTACCATACGGATGAATGTATATGAATTTTTGTGACCTTTATGAAGCAAGGCCCCAGCTAACAAAGCTTCAACCTCTTTTTCTTTGATGTGCCTTCTTAGATTATAGGAAATGAAGGGGGAAATCCTAGAAGTGCTACTAAAGGTAAAAGAATCCACTCTTGCATTGTTTTCTGCTAGAATAAAAGTAGTGTAAAACCATAATGAAATATATACGTGCTTAGATCTAGAAGGACAAAAACTGAGGTCCCACCCATTCAAATTCTGCATACTTCTCCTCACCAGCAAGCTCTTGCTCGAAAGCATTAACCTCTTTCATTTTGCTCACGATTTATCTTTCTTGCATGTGAAGGACCATTCCACAAAACTGGCTTGTTCAATTTCTCAGATAACTTATGCTATAATTAAAAAAAAATTGTTATAAAAATTCTAATTTTTATTAAAAGAAAAATCGCTACAACACGCAACACACAATTTAAACAAAATGTTAGAATTGGATTCAGAACGAAAGACAAGGAAGAGAAAGAAATAAAAACTCTCATTTGAACAGAAAAAAGAAAATAAATAAATAAATATTAATCCAAACAAAATAAGATTTTGAAAAGTAAACAAGAACAAGACAATAAAACTAATCCATGCAAAAAGAAAAAGAAAGAAAGAGAATCTGATTTAAATAAAACATTGCATGTGAACTGAAAGGAAAAAGATGCATCCATGGATTTAGTTCAATTGGTTAAAAGTTAGCAAATCTGGAACAAGAAAAAAGAGAGAAATAATTAAAATTATATTCCCTCCATCCTTGATATTTGTTCATTTAATTCCATTTCGGTATGTTCACAAAATTCTTTCACTTTCCTTTTATAGACATGAACCCACCCAAAACTCAACACTATTGTCCACATTCAATTCACTTATTTGCAAATAAAACTCATGGTCCACCTTTTCCACTCACATAACATATTTTATTATGTGGATCGTATTCTCCACTCACTTTATACTCATTACATTTATTAAAACACGTGCTGATAAAAACTAAGACCATATATGGTTAGGGGTGAGTATTCGGTTATTCGGTCGATTTCGGACGAAAAAATAACCGAACCGAATTGACCGATTTTTTTAAAAAAAATAACTGAACCGAAACGAATTTTATTCGATAACCCAACCAAAATAACCGAAATATATTTCGATTAAACCGAATTTTTAACAAAAAAAAATATATTTTTCAAATAAATAAATAAGTAATATTATATATTGATATAATATATATAAAAATAAATTTTTCTATGTTATATATATAATATTTTATAAAGAATTACTAATAGTATTGTATAATAACTAAATAATATTATATTTTATAAATATTATATATTAATATAATAGGGAGAAAGAGAGAAATGAATAGGATTAAGGATATTGATATATTAAAATTATAATTCAAAATAAATAAATATATATATATATATATATATATATATATGTGTGTGTGTGTGTGTGTGTGTGTGTATAATTCGGTTTTCGGTTAATTTTGTTTGAACCAATCGGAAATCGAACTACCGAATTTTAATTTGGTTTTAATCTAATTAATCGAACCAAATTTGATTTTTCGATTTGGTTCGATTCGGTTATTCGATTTTCGGATATTTTGTTCACCCCTATATATGGTGGACGGATGGAGTATATAAGAAAGTGGATTGAGCAGTGGGAACCACCAAAAACTCTTCCTTAGTCTCACCCCAAGAGTACAACACACACGCCCAATTGTAGGGCTCTCTGGCTACATGCAACTTTCATTCTTGAGCTGACGTTCGCAAAGGGGCCCATACTCAAATTTTAACATCACGAAAGCAAAATTCTTATTTTCCATGTCCTAATGGTGTCTCCAGCCATTATCTATAAAACTCAATTTTGTTGTTGTTGATGGGTCTCTTAGGTATGTATTGGTGTATGAGGGGATACACCAGTTAGACAAATTTTAAAACTCTCTCTCTCAACAAGATTGATTGACTACATGCAGTAGCTGGTCGGGTAACTGACAATCCAGTAATTATGTCAGTACTGCTAGCCAGTTCAAATAAGGAGCGTATGTACAGAGTGATATTAGTTAGCAAACTTACAGACTGATGAGATAGTAAATCAGTTGGACTGATAACTGATGTACGTGCGAATGTGGTATTTACTATATTTGCCTTACTAAAAACTTAAAACTGATTCGAAACACTTAGTTAAGTATTGTTTAGTCAATTTTCAGTTATATATCTCTAGTATCAAATTCATAATGATAGAAGGTTTCAAAACTATGATGTGTTGCTGTGTGCTGATGATGACCGTTTAATAACATGTAATTTAAATAGCGATAATGAAAGTAAAATAACACGTTGAGTTTTACGTGGTTCGGAGAGATCAACTTATACGTCACAGACTGAATGCTCAGTCAATCTACTAATTTGGGACTTGGTCTTGTTTACGTGTACATGACATCTCATACTTGGAAAAGGAAAATAAAATAAAAATCACCAGTCGTTTATTTGACACTATGCTAGTGAATAAATATCTCAACTAATTTATGAATTTAACGATAATACCAAAACTAAATAATATGTAGTCCAGTTATTTATATGGTCCAGTTACAAAAATAACTCTTCACATATAGAGTAAGGAAAGACATTTAAGGTTATGTAGGATCAACTTAAAAAGTCTCATATTTCAAAATTTACTAAAGTACTGGCATGATCATTCAAGTCAATTTTACGGCATCCATGTGATTTTCAAGGAAATACTCCGCTCCCTGAAGTTCATTACCGGATCATTTTAACCCAACCCACATGTCCCAAAAGCCTTTGAGAAATGCTTACATCATAGGTTGTGAATCAGGTCATCAGCCTCTCAACGCACAGCGCTGCAGAAGCTTCTTAGAAAACACACTTCTTCCCAGTAGCGACCCAGACATTTTGATCAGGAAGGTCCAAAAAAATGTCTGGGGTCCAAATAATTATAATTTTATAAATTTATAAAAATAATTTTACAATTAAAATTTAAAATAATTATAATTTAATATGAAAAATTGAAACTTAGTGTTATATGCTTAAAAGTAATTAATGTGTCCATCGAAACTAGAGGTATAATAGTAATTTTATATTTAATAATTATATATATATATATATATATATATATATATATATATTTAAAGATATAAAATATGTAGAAAATAAAATTATTATATCTTTAAATATTCGATTCCCCTCGGAAAAGAAATCAATTGAGTATAGGTAGGTCAGTAAATGAGCCAAACTATTCGTGAGTTATTCGGAGCTCGGCTCGATAAAAGTTCGTTCGAGTTCGTTTAGTGAAGCTCGTTAGCTAAACAAACCAAGCTTGAGCATGATAGTATTCGCTCGTTAGCTCGTGAACAAGTTCGTTAAGCGATTTACTTTGATAATATAAAATTATTAACTAGATATAATTATTTTCTTTCTATAATTAGTAATTATTGTGTTAAATCTCTAGCTATTTTTATTTGTTCTAAGAAATCAATAAATATATTGTGTTATTATGAATAAAATAATTTATTTTAAAATAAAATAATCAATATTCTAAACATATATCTAAATTTGAAAGCTTGTTTGGGTTCGATTAAAGCTCGAATAAGCTCGTGAGCTCGAAATATTCGATAAATAAAACTCGAGACTCGGCTCGATACTAAAAAACCAAGCTTGAACACGATGGTGTTCGGCTCGGCTCGGTTCGATTACACCCCTAAGTATAGGATCTACAATAAGCAATTTCACGTTCCGTAGCCCGCGTGAATTGTAAATTGAATTAGATTCTACATTATTAGCATGTTGTATCTTCTACTAAATTATATATACTGATTAATGTCAGATAGCAACTGATGCAGGAAAGCGTAGATAAATATAGTGTTAATCCGTTGATTCGTCTTTAAATACCGGAAGAACATATAAGGAACGAACAAAACTCAATTAATATTCTCTATCCCCAACTAACGTCTAGCAAGCCCAATATATAGGCTACTAATGAAAACCTAAATAAGAGTTCTAATCCTATTAGGAAACTAATAAACAAATATTTAAGATAAATATACCATCATATTTATCCAGTTAAGATATGATCATCGTATCTCCATCATTCTCTCCGGCTTTGAGACGATTCACCCTCTAATCGGAATCAACTTCATCTCCCACAACATTTTCTCTCACGTAAGGTACCAAGTGCTTGACATTGAAAACGTCAGAAGTGCGCATACCATCTGGCAAGCGAAGGCGATAGGCGTTTGGATTAATGACCTCCACAATCTCCAAAGGGCCAATTTTTCTGGCAGCTAATTTATTGTATTCATGTGCCGGGAACCTATCTTTCGTTAATATCGCCCAGACTCGATCATCCACCTGAAACTGCACAAATCGCCGACGCACATCAGCAGCCTCCTTGTATTTAGCTGTCGCTGACTCAAGGTTAGTCACTGTGGTTTCATGAAGTCGGCGAATTTCGTCCATCAAAGAGGAAGCCCGCCCATCCATTTGTGAAGGAGCAAGAGAAGGGCAAAGTCGGCCGGCCGAGGAGCAAACCATAAACCACGGAATGGGCAAAACACATACTTGTTATTAGCGCAAGATTATGGGCAAACTCGACTGTACACAATTTTAAGTCCCATGACTTGAGATGATCCCCAACAAGACATCGCAGCATATTACCCAACGATCGGTTTACAACTTCTGTCTGGCCATTCGTCTGCGGATGGTAGGCACTACTAAATTGCAACTGTGTATTTGCCATCCGCCATAATGTATGCCATAAGTGACTAATGAACCGTGTGTCACGGTCTGATACAATGGAGTTCGGTAGGCCATGCAAGCGAAAGATTTCCCAAAAAAATAAAGTAGCCACATGAACAGCATCCACAATACGTTTGCAAGGAATAAAATGAACCATTTTCGAAAATCTGTCCACCACCACGAAAATTGAGTCATTACCTCGTTGAGTCCGCGGAAGACCCAACACGAAATCCATACTCACGGTTGTCCAAGGGCGAGACGGAATTGGTAACGGTCTATATAATCCGGCATTCGTGGTTGTTCCGTTCGATACTTGGCACACACGACAGCATGCAATAAAATGCGCAACTTTCTGCGTGCCGATGGCAAAAAAATCTTCGTAGTAAAAGCTCTGTGGAACGATCGCCTCCGACATGCCCTGTGCCATGAGTCTTTGCAATGAGCTGTTGTCTAAGGCTACAATCGGGCACACAGAGTTGCACCCATTTGAATAAAAATCCATCAACCAAAGAGTAGTCTGGTGATGGGGAAGGCGGGATAGCTTCGACAATTGGGCCAAAATAAGGGTTAACCCCATATAAATCTCTAAAACAATCAAAACCAAGTACTTGCAGACGCAATTCGGACAGCAGGCATACACGACGGCTCAGTGCATCTGCAACGCGGTTTGACGCACCTGACTGGTGGCGAATAATGAACGTGAATTGTTGGAGGAATGTTGCCCACTTTGCATGTCGCGCCGAGAGGGTGGCCTGGGAAGATAAGTGCTTCAAAGCTTCGTGATCAGTATAGCGTATGAATTCCTTGTGAAACAAATACTGACGCCAGTGCTGTATAGCCCGAACAACGTAGAATTCCAGGTCGTATGTGCTATAACGTACGCGAGGCCCGGAGACCTTTTCACTAAAATATGCCACTGGTCGTCCGGACTGACTGAGTATTGCCCCTATGCCCACCTTGGAGGCGTCCGAATGTAACTCAAAGATTAATGAGAAATCAGGTAAAAGAAGCAGCGGAGCATGAGTAAGTTTCCATTTGATCTCATCGAAAGCCGTATGTGCCTCGGTCGTCCATGTGAATGTGGTACCATGCATTGTGTCAGTGAGAGGTGCCATAATGGTACTAATGTGTGGGATAAATCGCCGATAAAAGGACGCGAGGCCGTGGAAGCTCCGAGCTGCAGTCATTGACGTCGAAATCGGCCAGTCTCTGATGGCGGCGATCTTCGGCTCATCCACGCGAATTCCATCAGCGGAAATATTATATCCCAAAAATAAGACCGATGATGCACCAAAAACACATTTCGCTGGAGTAGCAAAAAACTGTTCCGCACGCAGAATGGTGAACACGGACCGAATATGCCCAAGGTGATCATCCGGAGTCTTACTATATATAAGAATATCGTCGAAATAAATGACGACACATGAACCGATCAATGGTCGAAGGGCCTGATTCATCACCCTCATAAATGTGCTTGGCGCGTTTGACAACCCAAAAGGCATGACGAGCCACTCAAATAGGCCCTCGCGTGTTTTAAAAGTCGTCTTCCATTCATCGCCCGGACAAATGCGAATTTGGTGGTAACCACTCTTAAGATCCAGTTTCGTAAATAACGTGGCGCCACTGAGCTGGTCGAGCAGATCATCTAACCTCGGAATGGAAAAACGATAGCGAATAGTTATTTTGTTTATTGCCCGACTATCAATACACATACGCCATTCTCCCGACTTCTTTGGAATAAGTAGTGCCTGTACTGCACAAGGGCTGGGACTCTCGTGAATAATGCCCTTTCTCAGTAGCTCTTCTACTTGCCTCCGGAGTTCCTCGTGTTCCGTCGGACTCATCCTGTAATGTGGGCGATTCGGGAGGGGTGCACCTGGGATTAAATCTATTTGGTGCTGGATGTCACGCAGTGGAGGTAGTCCTGATGGAAGTTCAGCCGGGAATATATCCAAAAATTCCTCTAAAAGTGGAGCAATAGCAGGTGGTACAGGGGCATTGGAAGTGATATCATGCGCCAATAATAACAAAGTGATAGGCGCCTTGTCCATCTCTCTAACAAAAGCATTGTGCGACAGAAACAAAATAGGGGCAGATGTGGGTGTAGGAAGTGGAGGTACCTCTGCTGGCAATAGCGTGATTTTCACATTGGCAAAGAGAAAGCTGTAAGTATTTAGACGGCCATCATGAAATGCACTGTGATCAAACTGCCATGGTCTACCCAATAATAAATGACACGCGTCCATCGGAACAATGTCACACCAAACCTTATCCACATATGTCGGACCAACAGAAAAATTCTTTGTTTTTCTCCCTACATTCTTTTCCCGTCCAAAATTCTTTAGCGACTCCGGAGTTCATCAGCTCATTATCCATTCGTAATTTAAGATGGGCAAAATAATGCTTCTTTTTCTCCAGCAACTCTTCTTTCTTGATTAAGGAAAGTGTGTTTGCATATGGTTTAATTATCATGTTGTGATAGAGCCAGTGGTGATTGCAACAAACAGGCAACTGAGCGTGATGTAGCCGATTCATAAGCTTCTGTATCCGCGACACCATGAACATTGATAAATCTTGTGTGTGCGAGATTTATGGAAACAGTAAAGAACACGAGAAGCTTTTACGTGGTTCGATCAAAAGAAAGATCTACGTCCACGGAGGAGTGATTCATCAATACATTCACTAAAAGAGATTACAATGAGTGTATCTAAAAGCTCGAGTATTCAAATAGTTGCCAACCTTTCTATCTTCAACCTAACCTCTATTTATACATATCGTGGATCACTACAGATCCGATCTCTCAAGATATATTCAATCCTTGAATATCTCCTTCAATATCTCTTCCTAGATTCGATCTTGAATATGGTTTAGATATAGGGCCTTGGGCCGAACCGCGTAGGCCGTTTATTAGGTCCCAGTTCACTTGGGCCTGCTATTGGGCTTGAGCGGTTAGGCCATGGCTTGAGCGGTTAGGCCATATCCCATCATAGCCCCCCCAATTAGTCGAGTAACAACTGTACCGAGGTGGGGTGAAGAGTGTATTTTGCCGAGGTTAGTTGTTGCTCACTGAGATTCTTGTCGAAGATTTTCTGCCTTTTTGATGCCAGGGTTGGATTCTGATGATTGGCCGAGATCCGCACTGAGTTGGATGTTTCGCCATTCCGGACTATGCTGGATTATTTGCCGAGTCCGAACTGAGTTGTCCGGAGTGGATGGCGATATTCTTTGTCAGGAGAATGTCGAGGTCCGAACTGACTGGGGTGATTTGTCAAAGTCAGTTGATTTGGACGACGTGCCGAGGTGGATAACCGAGCTGAAGTTGGACGACGTTGTCTTTCGTTAGGAGAATGCCGAGGTCCGAACTGAGATGGGTTCTTCTGGACTGATTTGTACAATTTGCCGAGGTCCGAACTAAGTTGACCGGGCTGAAGCCAGAGTGATGATTGCACGATCAGACTGGCATGTCTGCGCATCCTAGAATACATCATCTGTGCCAGGCGGTTAGTTGGCGCTCGAGACACGCGCGCATCTGCCTCACGTCAAGTCCCACGTGGGAAGTTGAATAGGCAGTTTTGGGCGCCTACTTGTATTTTAAATAGGCCGAGATAAAGAAACTATTCATTTTTCTCTTCTTCATCTGTTTTATCCTCAGAGAGAATTTTCGAATCGGAGAAGCTTTTGATCCTCTCTCAGAACCTTGCAAAGTTTGAAGAAAAGCCATATTTGAAAAGTAAGTATGTCTTCCTCATCCTCTTCTACGCCTTATGGATCTGCCCGATCGTCGTCTTCCCCTGATAGTGAGTTTGATATTAGGGATTACACCGCCATACCTTGATGGGTAGGTCTAGGGGTATTAGCGCTAGGGTTCCGGCGATACCCTCTGTCTGGGATGAGTACAAGGTCAGGGACGCTAGGTCGTCTCTAACCGTCGCCGATTTGCATAGAATAGCAAAGGAATCCCATATTCCGGCGGAGGCGTGGTGGTGTCTGCCGCGATCCGGGGATAGAGCTATGGCCCCTCCGGAGGGGTTTATTACCGTATATGTTGACACCTTGAGGGCCGGCCTTAGGTTCCCATTGGCCCCCATTTTTTTGAGCATTCAAGAATATTTTCAAATTCCGATATGCCAGTTGACCCCAAACTCCATTAGGTCGGTGGTTGGGTTAGGTTTTGCCTGTTATGGCCTTAGTGAGACGCTGTCTTTTGAAATCTTGATGCGTTTTTTTAGCGTCAAGAGTACAGGAGGTGTGTACTACTTGTCACCTCGGCAAGCATTCAGGGTGACTGCCCCCTCGAAGGTGCCCCAGTGGCAAAGTAAGTACTTCTTTTTGCGGGCTGATGGGCACCCGAGTTATAGTTGGGGCCTGGGCAAGATAAGGGATGTGAAGTGTAAGGCCCTGGGTGCCATAGAGGATGAGCTCAACACGTTCGGTGAAATGTCTTGAAGTTTTACCGAGGACGACCTGCATGATGCCGGGCTGAGCATTTATAGGTCGGAAGCTTCCGGATCGGGGTCGGATCGGGGTGAGGGCACCCCCCTTTTTCCTTATATCCTCATATTACTGACTCATTGTGCTAAACAACTCCTCTTTTTATTGTGTTGTGAAGCTCGATTCTCGCAAGAAGGCGAAGGTGGTGGCTTTACCGTCTCCAACACAGTCGCCGAGCCAGGGAACACAGTCGGTGAGCCAGGGGCCACCGACAAAGAAGGCGAGGCGGACTGAGCCGAGCAAGGCACCCGTGGTGGTGGCCGACCTCAGCCAGTTGGTGATGGCACCTCAGCCGAGGTCAGATCCGACCTCGGCAGCAGATACCCGCACTAGGATTACATACGAGGTGCCGATTCCAAGCTCCCCTATATCCTTCCCAAAGGTATGAGTTTATACCGTGTCTGCCGTTATTTCCTTCTGCTATGTGTTCCTTATTGTGTGATTTTCAGGATGCGACCACGGCGATGGAGGATCTGCACCGTACGGCCGGGGATATGCACCGGATTGCCGGTCTCATCGCTGAGGGCGTCTCTCTGTACGATGCCCTGGAGAGGGAGAGGGCCGATGTTGAGGCCGCGAGGGCCGATGCCGAGGTTGCAAGGGTCGCTGCTGAGGCCACCCTGAAGAAGAAGACTTGGGCCTTGGAGGTGGCCCAGGCCGAGCTGAAGAAGGCACGAGAGGAGACGGCGGTGGCTGTGGCATCGGCCGTGGGCGAGGCGGAGAAGAAGCTCGCCGAAGAGAAGAGTGCCCTGCTGGCGGGGCAAGGGCCGATGTTGAGGGCCTTTGCCAGCAGGCTCATCGAATCAGAGACCTTCTCCGCCTTTATCTCGGACCTGGTTGCCGTGCTTAGGACGCAGGTGGTGTCTGACCACCTGGAGGAGTTGGCGGCCAAGATACCCGACTTTGACAAGGCCAGACATGGCTGGGTCGAGGTCGATCCCAGGGTGCAGCAGAAGGGCTACGCTCGCGTGATTGCCGAGGCGAGGTCCTTCCCCCTGCTGGAGACCTTGGCGGCCTCCACTTCTCTCCTGACGGTCGAGGCCGTCTCTCAGTGCAAGGAGTATGAAGATGCGGAGCTTCAGGAACTCCTTGCCGAAGTACGGGCTGAGGCAGGCGGCGCTGGGCCGAGCTCGATACTTCCTTCAAGTGAGCCCCAGCAAGAGGCTCAGGTCAGTGGGCCTTTGTAATAGGTTTGATCGCCGGGGTCATTAGGATCCCGAGCTTTGTACAAACTCCCACTTTGTGAATAATAAATACATCTTTTTGAAATGAATGTGTTGTCTCTTTTTTATTTTAGCACTCGTCTTCTCAATATATTGGGCTAGATCACGATCTTTTGACCAAGTTGAAAGAGGTCCGAGGTGCCCTTGCTGAGAAGGATGAGGAGGTGGTGTTCTGGAGGAGCCGTGCTGTCGAGCTGACTCAGATCTTACATAGCATGGATATTCAAATCGCTGGTGTTGGTAGCACTGCATCGTCAGCCGGACTGAAGAAGCAGCTTTAGGCGTCTAAACGCGAGGTGACCCGCCTTCTGGCAGAGAACGAAGACTTAAAACTGAGAATTATTCATCTCGAGGTCCAGGGGGTGGATGTCTCTGCTGACGGCCTTCAAGGGCGCTTGATACAATGTGAAGAACAGCCTGAGCTGGCGCAAGAGAAGTTGGCGCGGGTCTCAGAAGAGCACGCTGAATATGAGGCGGTGATCCACCGATCTGGTGGTATCACCATATCCGAAGCCGACGACCGAGCTCAACTCCTGTTCGCTAAAGGCATGGTGCTAAGGGACGAGGAGGGGCCCAACAGCAAGAGCTTTATAGATTGCCTTGACGAACTGGTCAAGTGCCTCTAGCTTTACGAGATCGTCCGCAAGCGACGCATGCCCGAGCCCCGCAATCAAGCTCCAGCCGATGTGAGAGTAGAAGAAGTTGAGGTCGGCGACGGCTATATGGACCATGCCGAGGTGCTCAGACTAATGGGTTCAGACATGTCAGAAATGTCATCTCGTGGTCGGGCCCCATCGTCGCGAGTTGGACGAGCGAGGACATCAGGTCGGCAAGGAAGGACGTCAGGTTAGGGTCGAGGTCGTAGCCCTGGTGGGATGGCGAGATCAAGAAGCAGGAGTTCGGCCTCGGCCCCAGGGGCATCCACTTCAGGTCGGGGCACCTCTGTGCCTGTTCAAAGAGCGTCTGGAGCAGGTCATGGCGACGCCGACCTCATTGACTGGGTTGAAGGCACTGAGTTCATCCCGGGTATTCATCGCCGACTCGGAGATTTTGTTTCGAACTGGTGTAGCTTCAGTGATTCATGGCGAGGTGCAGCTCGGAGACCCGAGTGATTTGTATATAGCTTAGGACTTGATTTTTAGTCATAAATGTATTTAGACTTTGGACCGAAGTGTATATTTTCCCCATAAAGAGGTACAAATATAGCTTAGGACTTGATTTAGTCGTAAATGTATTTAGACTATGTACCGAAGTGTATATCTTCTCAATAAAGAGGTGTAAATTGCACTAGATCCGATTTGGACGTCGTTTGCATGTAGATGTTCAAATTAATGAGTAATCTGTATGCCTTGCACGTAGACGTTCAAATTAATGACTAATCTGTGTGTTTACCTTGTTTGTCGAGGAATATCGAGATGGGTGGTCCCCTGGATCCGATTTTGACGTCGTTGGCACGTAGATGTTTCAAATTAATGAGTAATCTATATGTGTTGGCACGTAGATGTTTCAAATTAATGAGTAATCTGTATTTGCTGGGATGATCCCCTGGCGCGCGCTTAGTTGAGTACCCTACGTTGTAGGTTTGTCATCTTCGCAAGGGCGCCCCCTTTTGAAGGTAAATTATGTTTAATCCAAGTTGGGAATGGATGTTCACATAGATATAAGATGCGACGAAGTAATCCACTCATAATGAAAACATGTCTGATTGATAAGTAAATAACATCGTGCTTTGGAAAAAGAGGGCTAACATAATGCCGACGTGAAATGAAAGCTATGTAAAATACCTCCTCAGGTGAGTGATATGCCAGGTTTGGGGGATAAGTGCACCGGATAGGTGAGCAAGCTTATAGGCCCCTTTGCCGAGGTCCTCGTGGACGCGGTATGGGCCTTCCCATGTTGGGTCCAATTTATTAAGGCGCTCGGCTTTACTGGTTTCATTGTTTCGTAGGACGAGGTCGCCTACTTGGAGTGTGGAGGTTTTCACCCTCTTGTTGTAGTACTTTACGACCTGGTATTTGTACTTGGCTTCATTGATGAAAGCGAGCTCGCGTTTTTCCTCTAGAGCATCGAGGTTGACTCGTAGGTTCTCCTCGTTGCCCTGCTGGGTGAAGTGAAGAGTTCTTGGACTCGGGGCGCCGATCTCGGCTGGTATAACAGCCTCGGTGCCGTAGACTAAGTTGAAGGGTGTTTCACCGTGGGAAGTCCGAGGTGTCGTTCTGTATGACCAGAGGACTTGAGGGAGATTTTCAACCCAATCCCCTTTAGCTCGATCTAGCCTCTTTTTCAATCCTTGTACGATCATACGGTTTGTCACTTCGGTCTGACCGTTCGCCTGTGGGTGTGCAACCGAGGTGAACTGTTGTTTGATCTGGAGCTCTTCACACCATTCTCTGAAATTTTTGTCGATGAACTGGGTGCCGTTGTCCGAGATCAAGACATGTGGTATGCCGAAGCGGCAAACTATGTTTTTCCAAACAAATGTCTGAATCCTCTTGCTTGTGAGGTTTGAAAGAGGCTCCGCCTCGACCCACTTGGTGAAGTAGTCTATGGCTACAACCAAATATCGAAGCTGGCCCGGTGCTCGGTCGAAGGGACCAACGATGTCGATTCCCCACTGCATAAAAGGCCAAGGGCTTTGTAGGCTACTGAGGTCGGTTTGAGGTAGCTTTTTTACTGTAGCGTGAAGTTGGCACTTCGGACACTTCTTGACGAGCTCGGCTGAATCCAGGATGAGGGTGAGCCAATAGTATCCCGATCTCAACGTTTTCTTTGAGAGAGCTCGTGATCTAATGTGGCTTCCACACGACCCCATGTGAATTTCTTTAAGCACATAGTCTGCCTCTTCTGGCCCGAGGCATCTCAGGAGGGATTGGAGTAGGACTTCCTATAGAGTGTTCCTTCGTGAATAAGGTATCTCTGGGACTTGACCATCATTTTTTTGGCTTGGAGCCGATCCTGTGGTAGCACGCCTTCTTCTAGGTAAGCTCGTATAGGAGTCATCCAGTTCGGTTCGGCTTCTGTGATGACGCCGATGTGAGGCTCTTCGATGCTTCTGGATTGAACTTCCTCCACTGGTGGATTTGTTGATGACGAGGCTAATTTATTGAGGACGCCAGCTCGGTTATTCTCACCTCGCGGGATTCGGTGAATTGTAAAATACCTGAAACAGGTCAGCATTTCTTTTGCTTTTTGAAGGTATTGCTTCATCCTATCCTCTTTGGCCTCGTATTTCCCAAGACTTGGTTTACCACCACCTGGGAATCCCCAAATATCTGGATTTTATTCACTTTCAACTCTTTTGCAAGACGAAGTCCTGAGATCAGTGCTTCATATTCCACCTCGTTATTTGTGGCCGGAAAGAAGAATCGAAGTGCATAGGTTACTTCTTGTTTTTCCGGGCCGAGAAGCAAGATACCTGCCCCGCTACCTGTTTTGCATGAGGCTCCGTCCACGTACATTTGCCAACAACCATTGGGCGGGTTGAGGGCAGGTTCCTCCGTTGTGAGCGCGGAGGTTGGAGTGACCTCGTTGGTAGGATTGACCTCGGTAAACTTGGCTTCTACTAGAAAGTCAGCCAGAGCTTGCCCGTTTATGGCTGGTCGGGGGGAGTATAAGATATCATGCTCGTCGAGCTCCAGCGCCCACTTAGCGATACGTCCAGACGACTCCGGTTTTGACATGACTTGTCTCAGAGGTAAGTCAGTTAGTACCTGGATGGAATGGGCTTGAAAATATGGTCGGAGACGTCGCTTGGCGTTTACCAGTGCCAACGCTATTTTTTTGAAGCTGGTGTACCTAGTCTCCGGTCCTTTGAGAGCTCGGCTGATGAAGTAAATATGAAGTTATTGTCTGAACTCATCTCGCACAAGTACCGCGCTGATGGCCTCATCCGAGGCGGCTAGATATAAGGAAAGGAGCTCGCTCTCTTTTGGGGTGGACATCGTGGGCAGGTCGGCGAGGTACTCCTTTAGTTGTGTGAAGGCAGTATGGTGTTCCTCCTTCCAGGTGAAGTCCGGGGCTCTCCTCGAGATTTTGAAGAAAGAGAGTTGTTTCTCCGCAGCCCGTGATAGGAACCTACTGAGAGCAGCTAAGCAGCCGGTGAGTTTGTGGATCTCACGAACGGTCTTTGGCACTTTCATGTCAAGTATCGTTTTCACCTTGGTGGGATTAGCCTTCAACCCTTCTTGAGAAACCCAGCATCCCAAGAATTTCCCCGTTTTCACCATGAACGTGCATTTTTGGGGGTTGAGCTTGAGATTGGCCGACTTGAGGAGCTGGAGGATAGTACTGAGATCCTCGACATAACTTGCTGTTTTTGGCTTTTGACCACGATGTCGTCGACGTAGACCTCGATGATCTTCCCTATGTGATCTTTGAATATTGCGTCCACCATTCTTTGGTAGGTAGCTCCAACGTTTTTCAATCCAAAAGGTATTTTTCGGTACGCGAAGACACCGAAGTCAGTAATGAATGCCGTTTTTGGAGCATCTTCCTTGCTCATCAAGACTTGGTGGTATCCCTTATAAAGATCCAGGAAACTGAAGATCTCATGGCCCACCAATGCCTCCACCTTTTTATCAATATCGGGGAGGGGGTAGCAGTCCTTCGGGCAGTGCTTATTCAGGTCGGTATAGTCGACACACATGCGCCACCCCCTCCTGGCTTTCGAACTATGACAGGGTTAGCCATCCAGGTTGGGTACTTGACCTCGTACAGGATCTTGGCTTTCTGGAGTTGGGTCACTTCGTCCCTTATCACCTTGCTGCGCTCTATCGCGAATGCCTTTTTCTTTTGCCGAACTGGTTTGGTAGCCGGGTCGATGTTGAGTCGATGAGTGATGAGCTCGGGTGAAACTCCGGTCATGTCGAGTGGGGACCATGCTAACACGTCCCTGTATTCCCTCAGAAGTTGCTTAACATGTTGTCGAATGTCAGCGGGACCCTGGGTTCCGACCTTGATGACCTTGGCAGGATCGTCGTCATATAGTTGGAGGTCGTCAGTTAGATCATCCCGGGGTGACAACTTCTGAGGAGGGTTCTGTAATTGCTAGGCCTGAGGTAAGGCCTCATCTTGAGCTGAAATCCTCAGGCATTCTTTCGCCGCTGCTTGATCACCCTGGATACTCAATACTCCAGCCGGGGTGGGTATTTTGATGGTGAGGTGGTAGACCGAGCAGACGGCCTTGGTGGCATAGAGCCAATCTCTTCCGAGGATGATGTTATACGGAGAGGGAGCCTTGACCAGGAAGAATTGAACGGCTTTGGTGACCGACCTGGGAGCACGTCCTACGGTGACCGGAATGGTGATAATGCCTTCTGGTTGTATCGCCTCCTGAGTGAAGCTCCGTAGCTTAGACGGTGCTGGATGAATTTGGATCCCTCCGACCTCTAGTTTGTCTAAGCAGCTTTGAAAAATGATGCTGACAGAGGCACCGATGTCGATGTAGACCCTATGGACGTTCTTATTGCCCACCACTGCTTGTATGGTAATAGCATCTTGATGGGGCATGACTTTGGGTAACGGGTCGTTGAAAACACGTTGAAAACACGATGCTCACCGTCCGAAGTCGCTTGTTTTTGCTTTGAAGTCCGGTGACATCTTACCTTCTCATATAGGATTCGCAGATTGGGAATGGAGTAGCGTGAGATTACCCAACGCCCATTCTTAGCCGTCTTTGGATCCTATTTAGATTGATGTGACCTAATCTAAGATGCCGGAGAAATGTGGTGTCATCTTCTTGAAGAAAACTTTCTCTTTAGGGTTTGAAGAAGATGCAACATAGTTATAGGTATTATGTTTTGCGAAATAGTATAAAGCGAATTATATAAAATGCCAACACAGATAACCGTCATTTCTTATGATAGAAACACCACTATCAAAAATAACATAATATCCATGAGTAAATAGTTTGAAAGAAACAAGGTTCCGCCGAAAATCCGGCACATATAAAAGCGTCTTTTAAAACTAAAGCAGTTCTCTCAAAACATAAAGTAACATCTCCATTGCCAAGGCCTCGACTTTCGCCGTTGCCCATGGAGATCGTTATCTCGCCATTACTGACTCCTCGTCCGAGGAACCCCGCAGGTGTAACAAACATGATCAACAGCACCGTGTCACTACCCGAGAATGGGTAGAACAAGTTGCTAAACATGTTTCCGTTACTAAAGCAAGCGACGTACCTTGAGCAGAGCATAGGGCATAGCCTTCCAATGCCCGTCTTACGCACTTGAAGCACTTGCCTTACTCCTTGGCTTCTTCAAGCCTCGATGGCGACCATGTTCTTGCTCTCATTCTCCCACTATTTCCTTGCCTACCACCTTTGGTGCCCTTTTTTTTCCATTTTGCAACGGAAAATTTGGGCCCTTAGATGTGCTAAGCAAGAGCATGTGCTCCTTGCCCATAACTCATGCTGCCACGAGATCATTGAGCAGCCGACTAAGTGTATACTCTGTCTTGCTCATGATCGCATTCACGCGAAAGTTCTCAAAGACTTGGGCGGTGTATTGAGGATGATATCGACCTGGCCACCGTCAATACCTCCTCCCAACAGATCAAGACTATCCATGAGATGAGTCATGTGAGACATGTTCATGGACCGAACTTCATTCTTACATCTTACACGCCAAGATTTCTCTCATTGTGTGAGGCGGAATGTCGATCCATTGCCCAAACTTACTCTCGAGACTTGACCAAATATCGATCGCGTCACCATCGACGATCTTTGCATTTGCAAACCTTTGGACATAGTAGTCATCATATAGCATTTAGCCATATTGTTTGACTTATTCCAAAGTCCGCTTGACTCTGCGCTCATTAGTCGATGCCAGCCGTCGATAAGGCATCGGGTTTAGGAGTAGTGAGAACAAAGATGTGTTCTTTGATAAGAACATATTCCATGTTTCGTTTCCACTCGATAAAATTTGGACGGATAACGGATTTTGTCGAGCATATTGATAATCGATGTAAGAGACATATACGAAGCGATAATGTAAACACATAAGCATACGATCGCACATAATTCAACAATAATATTGTAACCTTTTGATAAAACAATATTAATTGAAACCTCCAATCGCCACTCAGGGATCGGTCTCCAAGCTTTGGTTTTCAAAGGACGACCTCATCGCACCTATGGGGAGTCCGTGATAGCGTATACTTGCTCCATTGCGTTGGGACCGTCGTCCTCGTCATCGTCGGGGTGCATGGTCTTCGAGGTCGGCCCACAATTGTTGCCATCCCCGTTCTTTGCTCTCTGCTTCTTGTTTTTCGACTCGCTCGTGGTGCGGTCGAGGTACTTCTTGAGTGTACCTTTCTTAACAAGCTCGTCTATTTCCGAGCTCAGACTTCTGCAGTCGTTGGTATTGTGCCCATACCCCTGGTGATAGTCGCAATACATGTCATTCGACTTTTTCTTGGATCCTCCTTTCATATGAGGTGGTTTGGGAAGAGCTCGGTGTGGAGCTCGAATATCTCCGCCTCGACTTGAGCGCATTGTTGCTGGATTTGGCCGAGGTCCCAACTGACCCATTGGGCCTTTTGATTCTATCGAAGGCACTTCGCGATCGGTGCCCATTCCCGATCATCCGCCTCTTCTTCTCGGCTTCGCTCGTCCCATATCTTCCTTTTCACGATCCGACTCGCCCCTTCGACATAGTTGTCCATCGTGGTCCAAAGGCTACTCGCTATCTTGACTCCCCGGTGATTTCTTTGTTCGCGGCGCCCGGTCGGATCCCGCTGAACGCATTGATGATGTAGAGATCGTTACTATCATCGATCTTGAGGATTCCTTGATAAACGGTGAGATGAAATTTGACATCGCCTCGCCTCGCCCTCGACGGATGGTGAGCGGAGTCGGATGATGGTTGCCGAGGTGGCATCTTTGGTAAACGCCACTGAACCGATCCATGAGATCCACGGCGTGTATGCTTGTTACGGCGGTGAGGTGAACCATCGCCGTGCGTTGGAGACCAAGACTCGGGAAGATTTTGCATGTGAAAATCTTCCATTCCTCGATTTGCCATGTTGGTAGTATATAAAAAGGAAATCGGAAGGATCTCCGAGGCCATCGAGGGCGGCGATGTTGGGTGCCCGATATCGCTTCGGCGGTGTATCCGTGTTTTCGAGAAAGGGAAGATGATCCGTCCGTACCGGTCGAGTCCTGGGAGTTCGTTGCCATCCCTCTCGGGAGGGGTGGGAGACCGATAGCGACGCCTATCGTCTTGTTGATGAGGGGATCGACTTCGCCTTTCCTCTCTTCGGTCCCGTTCGGCCTCGCGGGCGTGTCTTGGCGAACGACTTCGTAGTTGTACCTAGGTGACCGACTTCGTTGATGTCGCCGAGGTGAATGGTTAGAGGTGGCTGGCCGGGGTGATCGACGAGCAGGATGCCGAGGTGAACGCTCTCGGCTATATCGCCGAAGTGAACTCTCTTGGCTGTCTTGCCGAGGTGAGCGCTCTCGGCTATCTCACCGACGTGAACGCTCTCGGTCATTTCGGAGGGGTGAACGACCTCGGGCACCCGTGATTGCCAATCCGGGTGTTCTTGAGGTTCCCGCTCCGTTTGTCCTCTGGCTCAAGAAGCTTTGAAATTAGCCCATATGGGCATTGAGGAACTCCGACACGGCTCTGCCGAGGACCTCATGAGATCGGTGAACCGCCTGTTCACCGGTGTTGAGGTCGGCTTCTCATTCTCCGATAGGGCAGCTGTCCTGAGGGTGTATAGGTATGTTCTCTATGTAACCCTCAGGCATATTGTTGCTATCGGCAGCGGCGACTTCTTTTCCCCGACGCTGTGTGATAGCTTGGTCGGGGTCTTCAGATCGTCCGTTTCCAGCACCATCGGCGGCGCTAATGTTTGCACGAGTCCTTGCCATTGATCTTGTGTAGAGAAACGAAGCTTTTTGTAGGAGTTTCCCATAGACGGCACCAATGATAAATCTTGTGTGTGCGAGATTTATGAAAACAGTAAAGAACACGAGAAGCTTTTACGTGGTTCGATCAAAAGAAAGATCTACGTCCACGGAGGAGTGATTCCTCAATACTTTCACTATAAGAGATTACAATGAGTGTATCTAAAAGCTCGAGTATTCAAATAGTTGACAACCTTTCTATCTTCAACCTAACCTCTATTTATACATATCGTGGATCACTACAGATCCGATCTCTCAAGATATATTCGATCCTTGAATATCTCCTTCAATATCTCTTCCTAGATTCGATCTTGAATAGGGTTTAGATATAGGGCCTTGGGCCGAACCGCGTAGGCCGTTTATTAGGTCCCAGTTCACTTGGGCCTGCTATTGGGCTTGAGCGGTTAGGCCATGGCTTGAGCGGTTAGGCCATATCCCATCAAACATCAATGCCGGAGGGATTCTTGAGGGGACGGTCTTCCCTGATCGATACGATACGCCATGGAGCTTTCTTCCTACTTCTACAAAGACTGGAATTTCCCCGAGCATGCGCTCCCGGCGGATCTACTCAAGAGGTAGTAAAGAGGTCTTAGATTCGAGTCCCACCAATGTGGGCTGTATTTGCATTTATTTGGATATGTTCTAGTTGTACTATCTTGGTTAATGTGTGATTATTATTTAGTCAATTCATGATATAATATGTATCTTGCATCTCAAACTCTGCAGAGGCATGGTAGTGGAGGATCCGACCTCACCCTACGGGATCCGCCTCGTGATGGAGGACTATCCCTATGCAGTAGATGGCATCCAGATCTGGTCGGCCATAAAAACGTGGGTGGAGGACAATTACAACCATTACTACCCCTCCGACGAGGCAGTGGATGGTGACATGGAGCTCCAATCGTGGTGGAAGGAGCTCTGGGAGGAGGGTCATGGCGACAAAAAAAGACGCGCCTTGGTGGCCTAAGATGCACACCCGGAAAGATCTCATCGACAGCCTCACCATCATCATCTGAATCGTGTCCGCGCTGCACGTGGCCCTCAACATCAGGCAGTACCCTTACGCCGGATACATTCCCAACCGCCCGACCATGAGCATAGCTCATGCCCGTGGCGGCGGTGAGGACTACGAGAGGCGATGACGGACCCGATAGGGTGTTCTTGAAGACCATCGCAGCCGAGGCCGCAGACGCCGCTTGGTGTGGCCCCGATCGAGATCCGCCGAGGCATTCTTGGACACGGCGGTGTGGACCAAGGACGCGGAGGCCGGCGGCGTTTGAGAGGTTTGGGAAGAGTGCAGGTGGTGGAGAGAAGGATCATGGAGATGAATATGTTGGATTTGTATCTTGAAAGCGGTTTGGTTGAGCTTGTATACAATGTTTCCTGTTACCACTATTACAATCTCCTATCGATTTGAATACTTGATTGCATATATCGTGTCCCCTTATCTCATATATAAGTTAGATCATACGGTGTGTAGAAGATCACGTAAGTCCGTATGATTGGTCAAGCTTAATGAGATATAAAAGTTTCCAATGTGAGGCGACTTAAGGGCGAGTTGTCGGTTTAGAGCTGCGATATAGATAAGAAGTGACTTGACTTAGTTGCTTGTCTATCTTTGGTACGTCTCGGCGTATTGAAGGATCACGATGAGATGAGTTCTTCTTCGACCGTCGTGAAGAACCAAGATCTCGGTGACTTACGATGATCTAAACCTCGATAAGGTATTAGGTGAGTATGAGTTGTCGACCATCACTTTGACTTGTTATGAGTGAGGTTATATGTTCTAACCAAGATTCTCCGATCTTGGGTGGTGGCGATCTTGTATGTCACGCTAGTTATCTCAGACGAGTCACCGTATCCGTTTAGGATGATGGCGTCCCTTAAGGAGCTCAAAAGGTTTATTGTACTAAACCTGCAGTTGAGTTAGCTCAAGTACAATAATAAGGTTGAGTGGTACTACTTAAGAAATGAAGTTATTGTCGTTTTAAGCGATTGATTGCTAGAAATGATTAATGGACGTTCGATATCTTAAATACGGGATTCGTAATGTCTAAGTGCAAGCCCGACTCAACCGGTAATAAAGGGTAAGTCGGCATTCTTTCTCTAGTGGCATGATCGAATGTTTATAAATTAATTTATGTTAAAATTTGAACATAAGATAATTAATTTATTTGAGGCCCATCTTTATTCCTTGCATTTGATCCCTAGGCTGGCCCAACCAGGCCCGTAGCTACAAGAAAATCGGCGCCCCTATGTACTCTCAAAGGAAAGATTTTATTCTCTTTATCCCACAAGGATATAATTATATTTATGGTATATCATAGATCCTTTCCATATAAGATTATGGTAATAATCATGAGAGTATGGAAATAATCCTGAGAGTATGGAAATAATCCTAAGATTATGGTAATATTCCATATAGGATTATGGTAATATTCCATATAGGATTAAGGTAGTGCATTATAAATATAAGGTATGAGATAAAGTCTAGGTTAATGCTCACATATTGAGAACACAATTTTCGGTCATCTCATTGGCTTTGAGAGAGAAAAATTTTCGTGAGTTTTGATAAGAGTGCATTGGGTGATTTTCCAAGCATTCTCCATAGATCGTCCTCACTCGGCGTTGGAGATTGGGCAGCGGGATACGATCCGGAAGGTCAAAGCACGAGTCCGATCCGTTCGATCCATTCATCTCGTTCCATCGACCTCTTCAGATCCAAAGGTAAACACGTGAAAACCCCTACGTGTTGCGATTTAATTATATAGACGCATGCTAGGTTTATAATCAATGTATGGTGAATTAAACACCCAAGATGGATCCTCGGGGCGAGGGTTAACATACGTTTTCCCTACAGAATAGGGATGGGAAGTGGAAGAATAGAGTTGGGATCCTACGAGTGAGGAGGGGTTGACTGGTAGAGGAATTCCTAATAGTACCTCTATTTGAAGTGAGAAATCTATAATTTTATCTTTACTTCAAATAAATAAATTCTAAATTGATTGCTTGAGCATGTAAGGGTTTATTTAACTTTGTTGTCACGTCGTGTTAAGGATAATATTGTTTGTTGCTCAAGGAAACTACCATAGCGGATGATGGGCGTCGTCAAATTTCTTCTCTAAATTTTTGTATCTTTAATTGTTGGTAATTTATTTATTTATCCATTTGTTTGTCCTAAGCAGATTAGGAATAGTCAATAACTTTACCTATATGGAGATGGTGTAATGTCTAAACTTCTATATGTGTGGATATTGATATATTTTTTAATGTAAATGATACTCTTATTTAATATAAATAATACTCTATCTGTCTCATTTAAAATGTCTCATTTTTCTTTTTGGGTTGTCCCATTACAAATGTCTCATTCCATTTTAGAAAATAATTATCCCTTCAAAAAGTGTGGGTCCTACCCACTTTTTAACACTTTAACCACTTTATACCTTTCTCCTAAATACCTGTGCCCAAAAGAAATGGGACACTTTAGGTGGGACGGAGGGAGTATTTGCTAAATATAAATTAAAAATAAATGATACATTCTTAAGAATAAAAATACTTTTGTCCGTCAGTACCATGCGGATGAATGTATATGAATTTTTGTGACCTTTATGAAGCAAGGCCCCAGCTAACAAAGCTTCAACCTCTTTTTCTTTGATGTGCCTTCTTATATTATAGGAAATGAAGGGGGAAATCCTAGAAGTGCCATTAAAGGTAAAAGAATCCACTCTTGCATTGTTTTCTGCTAGAATAAAAGTAGTGTAAAACCATAATGAAATATATACGTGCTTAGATCTAGAAGGAGAAAAACTGAGGTCCCACCCATTCAAATTCTGCATCCTTCTCACCAGAAGCTCTTGCTCGAAAGCATTAACCTCTTTCATTTTGCTCACGATTTATCTTTCCTGCATGTGAAGGTGTAATACCCCAAGAAATTTTTCTTAAAGAAGTATCATATATCCTTATATATATATATATATATATATATATAGAGAGAGAGAGAGAGAGAGAGTTTGGTTGAAATAAGAACCAATTTTAACGTGAGAACTAAGAACTACGAAAACAAAATGAATATGCTATGAAAGTTAATGAATACTGAAAGTTAATGAATCAAAATTCGAATTTTCACGAGGTTCGAATCCCATGAGGCTT
The DNA here is from genome assembly GCA_036937905.1 of Salvia rosmarinus. Taxonomy (NCBI): domain Eukaryota; kingdom Viridiplantae; phylum Streptophyta; class Magnoliopsida; order Lamiales; family Lamiaceae; genus Salvia; species Salvia rosmarinus. The sequence continues at coordinate 22,366,526 of CM072813.1, forward strand.
AAAATTCTATTTTTTTTATTCATTAACTTCATGATTCATTTACTTTCATAGATATCGGTCTCAAATTCGCACAATAAAAATGGTTTTACGTTAACCTTCCCTATATATATATATATTTATATATATATATATATATATATATATATATTTTAAATGTGAGTTATTTTTCTTTAAATTGTGAACTAATCAAAAAATTGAGTTTTGAACGTTTTTACAGGTTGTTCGGCTTTGAGCGAGGATGCGCCCTAGCGAAAAATGTAAAGTTTGATGTTATAAGTTTTAATGATTTAGTGAATTATAATTATGATTTTTTTTAGAATGAAAGTCTAATTTTATGCATTGGTCATTAATTCATGATATTAAGTGATTTGGATATAAGTGTCGATTAAATCGTTTATTTGCTATACATTAGAATAATAAATTAAGAAGAAAATAACAAATGGACATATATGTATATACATATATTTTATGTCCAAATGTGTAGAGAAGTGTAGAGAGTTGTGGAATTTTCTAGAAATTGATGGCTTCTCATGGAAGGAAAAGCAATGGCTTCTTAAGGAAGATTGAAATAGTGATATGACATTTTCACCAATCTTCATTCTTTTCTCTCAAAAATTTCGTGCTTCACACACTACACACACACTAGGATTTTCGAAAATTCAACCTCAAATATTTCAAGATCCAACCGATAAATTCACGATCCGTTTTCGCATAAAGGTAAATCTTCACCTTTAGAACATATCTATGGTTTGAAAATTTGAAAATCATGAACTTTTGAGAGCTCCACATTTTCGGTCCTCTTGACTTGTTGGAAGGAGCATGTTTTGTTCCATTATCTCTTGATCTTATGTTAGGTTAATCGCCGATAAGTGTTTAACGTTGAATTTTTGAACATATGTTCATTCTTGGAAGTCTTGTGATTTTCGAAATTCTTGAAGGTCTTGAACTTGAATTTATGTTGTTTATATGCTTGATATTTGTTCATATATGTGTTGTTGGGTTGAAATAAACATGTTTTGAACAAGAAAAACATTTGAAATCGAACTTGTGCAAAATTCCCTTTTTGACCGAAAACCCTAGCTTATATAATGTTGGATTTTGATTTTATTTGATCATTTTGAGTTAATATTTTGATTCTATGATATGAATAAAGCTTAAAATGATTTATTCGGATTTTTCGGCCGACGTATTCAAAATTTGGAAAATTTTAGTATGACGTCGAATTAGGGCTTTCAATGATAAAGCTTTGATATTCGAGTTTTGATGATTGATTTGTGATCTTTGATGATAATTAAGCATATATAAATGTTCGTCTAAGATAGACGACGTCTTGTGCAAATCTTTCACGTTAGACATAAGTTATGTACATAAGCCAATGTTGATTTTTAGTTAAGACTAGACCATTTGAACATGTTGATGAGTCTTATATACTTTTTTTTGGACATATGAAACTTAGTTAAGAGTAATGTTAAGGTGCTAGGTGGCGCGACATCCGAAGCTCAAGGACGAACAACCAAGCAAGAGTTAAAGAGTCTTTTGAAACGTCTACACGAGGTGGGGTTTACTCGATCTGTAAGTACGTTGTATGGTTATAATCATTGTTGTGTGTTGTGCATGCATGTGAGCTAGAATGTTAAAGAAGTTCCCTCGAGGAGGCCGAGCCTAGTGTAGCGATCTACCCTCGAGGAGGCCCACAAAGGGTCTAGTGTCGCGATCTACACTCGAGGAGGCCGGACCTAGTGTAGCGATCTACACTCGAGGAGGCCCACCATGGCTCAATGTTAAAGAATTACCCTCGAGGAGGCCCACAAGGGGCTTACCAACGCGATAAATAATGAGTACCCGCAAGGGTAACTGTTAAAGAAGAGTTCATTATGTTGTGTGCATTACGCAATTGGTTATAACTGCTTGCATTGTATTCCCCACTGAGTATGTTTACATGCTCACATCCCCTATTTTATATTTGTTTTGCAGGCTGAGAAGTTGACGGTTGATGCTGACGGGAATGAGCTCCACACATACATTCTCTCTGGATCACATTTTATGTAAATATGTTTCAAACAATACTAGTATTCGAGTGTGTTGAGAACAAACTCAAATGGTTTTTGGTTAAAAACTATGTTTGATATACTATGATGTTTAATAGACATGTATATATTTTGATGAGGGCTGTGTCTCTTGGTGTTGTTGTTATTGTCAAAGTTGCTGTTGGAATTGTTGGTATTGTTTTCATTTCAGGTTAGCATATACGTATTTACAGGGTATATGTTGTTCGTTCGTCGAATTTCCTCCGCTGCCTATAAATAATATTTACCAATATTATTATTATTATTGATATTATTTTATAATTGTTAAAGATAGAAAGTTTTTAGTAATGTCTCTATTACAAGAATGAGGCGTTACAGAAGGACCATTCCACAAAACTGGTTTGTTCAACTCCTCTGATAACTTATGCTATATTTAAAAAAATTTGTTAAAAATAGGAATAAAAATTCTAATATTATTAAAAGAAAAATCGCTACAACACGCAACATAAAATTTAAACAAAATGTTAGAATTGGATTCAGAACGAAAGACAAGGAAGAGAAAGAAAGAAAGAAAAACTCTCATTTGAACGGAAAAAAGAAAATAAATAAATAAATATTAATAAAAACAAAATAAGATTTTGAAAAGTAAACAAGAACAAGACAATAAAACCAATCCATGCAAAAAGAAAAAAGAAAGAAAGAGAATCTGATTTAAATAAAACATTGCATGCGAACTGAAAGGAAAAAGATGCATCCATGGATTTAGTTCAATTGGTTAAAAGTTAGCAAATCTGTAACAAGAAAAAAAAAGAGAAATAATAAAATTATATTCCCTCTATCCTTGATATTTGTTCATTTAATTCCATTTTGGTATGTCCACAAAATTCTTTCACTTTCCTTTTATAGACATGAACCCCATCCAAAAGTCAAAACTATTGTCGACATTCAATTCACTTATTTGCAAAGAAAACTCATGGTCCGTCTTTTCCACTCACATAACATATTTTATTATGTGGGTCGCATTTTTCACTCACTTTATACTCATTACATTTATTAAAACACGTGCTGATAAAAACTAAGACCATATATGGTTAAGGGTGAGTATTCGGTTATTCGGTCGGTTTCGGACGAAAAAATAACGAACCGAATTAACCGAATTTAAAAAAAAAAAACTGAACCGAACCGAATTTTATTCGATAACCCAACCAAAATAACCGAAATATATTTCGATTAAACCGAATTTTTAACAAAAAAAATATATTTTTCAAATAAATAAATAAGTAATATTATATATTGATATAATATATATAAAAATACATTTTTATATGTTATATATATAATATTTTATAAAAACATTACTAATAGTATTGGTGTCTCCAACCAGTATTGGTGCAGTGGGGCCCATACTCGAATTTTAACATCACGAAAGCAAAATTCTTGTTTTCCATGTCCTAATGGTGTCTCCAACCATTATCTATAAAACTAAATTTTTTGTTGTTGATGGGTCTCTTAGGTATGTATTGGTGTATGAGGGGGATACATCAGTTAGACAAATTTTAAAACTTTCTCTCAACAAGATTGATTGACTACATGCAAGGCGGTCGGATGGCGACAATCCGATAATCCAAGAATGATGTCGATCGCTAGCGATTCAAATAAGGAGTGTATGTACGAGTGATATCGTTAGCAAACTTATCGATCGACGAGCGCAAGAACTTCAGTTGGATCGATAAGCGATGTACGTGCGGAATGTAGTATTTACTGTATTTGCCTTACTAAAAACTTAAAACTGATTCGAAACACTTAGTTAAGTATTGTTTAGGCAATTTTCAGTTATATATCTCTAGTATCAAATTGATAATGACAGAAGGTTTCAAAACTATGAGTATTGTTGTGTGCTGATGATCGTTTAATAACATGTAATTTAAATAGCGATGATGAAAGTAAAATAACACGTTGAGTTTTATGTGGTTCGGAGAGATCAACTCCTACGTCACAGACTAATTGCTCAGTCAATCCACTAATTTGGGACTTGGTCTTGTTTACGGGTACAAGATATAAACCTAGTTACTGAGTTAACTTTATAATATCACGCCTCATTTGACGTTCATCCTACACTTGTGGGTGCTAAGAAACCTTTGACTACTTACGGGTGCAGTCGATCTAAACCTCTAGCTTGCGGGTGCTAGATAACCAAACTTTAATCAACAAACCCTTAAATTGCTTACTTGTCCACATTTCTACACAAACTTTTGGGGGTTTCGTTGAAGAGTTTTCAACTAAGATTTTGAGTTGACACAGACGTCAAACTTAGTATGTCTAGACTTAAGATATACAAGATGGATATCCTAGACTTAAGAAAGTGTATACTGAAACCTCAAGCTGATAAGTATGTGTAAGCTCTTGAGATTTTCTTATAAACTTCCTTCTTCGAAATCGCTGTTTGATATACTTGATCTTTGAGCTTGAATACTTTTGACAATTCAATTGCGCAACGTTTCGGTGACCTTCAAATGTTCGATTCTGTGTGTTTTTACGTAGAGGAATAAGAATAGATCTGTTGGAGAGACCACCATTCAAATCATTCTATTTTATCATTTGAATTCTTCCCTTTGAGAATCTTCATACATCGCTGTCATGGTTTGCATCATCGCATATTGTAGCTCTTCAACTTTTGAAAATGTCTTATGGTATGTCATGATCTTTTGTAGATACACTACCACATGTGTCAAGTCAAATACTCAAAGCTTAATTTCTTCCGTGTTTCTTCAGTTGAGTTGACTTCGTGTTTTATCAGCACGTTAACTTCAGGTTGCGCCAATCAAGACTGCTATGTTTTCATCAGCAGACTGGACTCCCATCTTTTGTCAACTTTGAAAACCTGAGTCAGTTTGATGCTTTCGACAGCGAGATTTAGTCGACTTTGACATTTTATCGACCAACTTTACTTTGTTTCACCGACTTTGACTACTTGTCACCAGCTGTGACTTCCAGACGCAAAATTTGATTCCCGGTAGCCAACTTTAACTTCTGGTAGCCAGCTTTGACTTCTGGTAGTCAGCTTTGACTCCTCGGCATGGTAGTCAACTGCTGGTATGACACTTGGTCATATCATGACTCATTCATCTTTTCAGCACTAAATCTTTAGTCTCCGATCTTCAAGCTTCAGACTTCCAACTTCAGTCTCCGGTCTTCGACTTTACTCCACTAGCTATGTTCATCAACATCGTTATACTTCCATCTTCAGACATCAATGGACCTTCATTAAGTATTCGTCTTCAGTACGCGATCCTTCAGCTGAGTTTCTAACAGTTACGCTAGTACTGATACTTCTATCAATATGGTTGCTTTCAAGATCGCTCAAACTCCTTCGCCTTGAGCTCGTCCTATAACAAAACGATAACTCTAAAATAAGTCGACAACATTCGTTATTATAGCATGACAATCATCAGAAGTTTTAGAATCTAATCAAAACACAATTAAGATAGACTAATTCTCAACAACTTAAGATTTTTTTCGCAATTACCACATCAGCTTTTAAAATCCATTAATTTATTTCTATCTTTTTCTTCAATCATATACCTACAAAATCAACTTTTATATTGATACCGTTATAATATAATATAATATATATATATATATATGTATATGTATATATATATATATATATATATGGGAAGGTTAACGTGAGATCCCGTTTATCGTGAGAACGTGAGAACCAAAAAATGATGAATTCATTGTGAAAGTTGATGAATCCGCTGAAAAAGTTACTGAATCCAAAAAAATAGAATTTTCGTCCCCCATGGGATTCAAACTCGGGTGAAAATTTTCAAATTTTCAAATTCAGTAACTTATCCAACGAATTCATCAATTTTCATACTGAATTCATTTGGTTCTTAGTTTTTAGGATAAAAATAGTTCTCATTTGAATATAACTATATATATATATATATATATATATAATCGAAGAAAAATATATATACAAAAATAAAAATAATTAAAAAAGAAAGAAAACAACTTTTGTAAGAAATTGATTTCTTGTTTTTAACTTTTATTAATTTTCTCTAATAATATAAAAGTTGGATTCAAACTTTTTTTACTCCCAAATAATTGGAAAAAGTCACTGGAAGTATAGTTAATAGTGAATCATTTGAAATGTAATGACATTGTCACGATTTCCAATATAGAACCTGCTGTTTCATATGTGACTTTTTTCACCTAATATCTATGAAAATATATCATCTTCAAAGTTTCACTAAATTATTATATAATGGGACAATCTTCTTCTAAAAATCTATTTAAAAAATTTCTTCATAATTCTTCAAAAATATTCAAAATTTATTATTATTATTATTATTATTATTATTATTTAATCAGAATAGTATAACTTTTGAAGCTAGCTTCCTTACTCTGGTGTCTATAGTAAATTATTAAATCTTCATATAAATTTCTGTCCATCCGTTCGTACCGTATTGACGGATAAAAGTATCATTTATTGTTAAAAAATATCATTTATTTTTTATCCTATAATTGTGAAAAGTATCTTTTATATTGAAGAAAATTATCAAAGTTGGTATGTGTGGAAGGATGTATATGAGATCACCTCCTAAATCTTATGCTCCATTATTTTGTATACCAAATTAATTTAAGTAGTTTGCTTTAATAACAATAATAACTCAAGATTTTCCATTCGCAACTAATACACCAAAAATTAAGTAACAATAAATAACTATTATCACAAAATTTGACTAAAAACAATTAGCCCACATAGTTTTCTGTACGACGCCTTTACTATTGTCGGGGAAATTCTACAGAACATGTAGGTGTCTACATCCCCTCTCACATGATAATATTTTATTAATTATATTAATAAAATATTATCATGTGAGAGATGTAGTACGCCTACATGTTCTATGGAAATTCCCCTATTGCAGATCTCACGAGTCAAAAAAGAAAAGAAAAACATTGATCCTCACAATGGATAGACTCTAATACACAAAAATTTAAGTAATTATTAGTCTAAACAGTGGGATGAGTTAAAAAAACGAGTTTAATTGAAAGATTAGGTTAAATGATGATCAGGATATTGATTCCGAGGGAGAGGTAAATTGTTATCATTCCTGACGCCATAGTTGGATCCTTGAATATTCGGAGGTAACCAGCCATCATCACCACCTTCATTTCCATTCTGCTTCATCACTTGTTCACCCAACAAATTGCCATCATCATCATCTCGTCTCTGCATCATCATTTGATCAAGCAACGACCATCTAACATCATCACTTGCTGGTGCTACATTCTGCATCATCATTTGTTCAAGCGAAGACCAGTAACTACCATCATGATCACCGCCTGCAGCATTCTGCATCAAGTGTTCATCACTTAGGCCGTAGTGGATTCCTGAGCTATTAGGAGGAATGATGGGATTGGGATTGGGTGGTGGAATGTCCCTGTTGGGGAAAGTGGTCTCATAGTATCCACAAAGCTGCTGTTGGCGAGGAAAAACGCGCAGCTGGTTCTGTCTTAATGAGTAGACAAATATTGCCTCGTTGTTTATGTGATTCCCCCAGACTGCCGCCGCACCATTGTTTCTTCCTGTCACAAAAGGGTATCATTACTGGAACTAATATAATAAGATTAGGTTGTAATAGAAACTTATAGTATACCTGGTGTGGTAGTAGGATGTAGAGATGGATGAAGAGATGATGTGGGATGCTGCAGCTGTGGGTGATGAAATCTTTGCTCTAACCGGCTGTTACTGAACTGCACTGGCAAAACTGTGTTTAAATAAGGCGATTGATGGCTTGGGAACGGCCTCTGACTGAGCTGAAAGAGATGCTGATCGCATTGCAAGAGCTTCTCGTAGTGTGATAAATCTAGTTACGTGAGTATGCGAGATTTATGTAAAGCAATAAAGAACACCAAGGCTTTTACGTGGTTCGATCGTTAATGAGATCTACGTCCACGGAGGAGTGATTCCTCAATACTTTCACTATGATTTGAGTACAGTGAGTGTAGTTATAAGCTCTTAGCATTCAATAAGTTGCCAACCCTCCTACTGTCAATTTTCCTTCTATTTATATATATCTGAGACCCCTAAAGACGTGTTCTATCCCCTTCCATGTAGGGACTCTTCCCCTGGCGTATAGGGACTCTTCCTTGGCGTGTAGGGGCCCTTGGCTTCCATGTAGGGCGGTGCCTGTGACCAATGAGGAGGCTGAGCGAAATTAGGTTGAGGCGGGCGGGCCTTTCGCTTAACCGTGGGCACGGTCATGATGTGAGGCCCACTCGTTTGGGCTCGGCGGTGGGCTCGAGCGGTTGGGCCATATCCTTCATAGCCCTCCACGAATAGTCGAGTAACAACCATGCCGTGGTGAAGCGAATAACGCTTTGCAGAGGTGGGATGTTGCTCGGCTGAGGTTGTTGTCGAAGGTGTTGTCTTTTTCTTTTGGTGTAAGGATTTGGACGGTTCGCCTGGATTCGAACTGAGGTAGATGGTTTGGCGTTCTGGGCGTGCGTCGCTTGTTGGGGACCGAGGTGGAGTCGCCTGTCGTTCGACAAAGGTGTTCTGCAAAAGGAAGTCGAAGTCCGACCTGGATAGCGACCCCTGTGTGGGTTACACCGAGGTCCGCTCTGGAGCGGCACCACTCTTCTGGAGAACGCCAAGGTCCGACCTGAGTGGGCGACCTGGGTAGGGATGACGAGGTGCGTCCTGAGTGGCGCCGTCCTCCTAGGGATGCCGAGGTGTGGCATGAGCGGCGCCGACTTCTGGAGGACGTCGAGGTCCGAGCTGGATGGGGGTGTTCTTGTAGGGGGCGATGCCCGTTGGCGGGACGCCGAGGTCCGACCTGAGTGACTGCCTCTTGGAGGAAAGCCGAGGTCGGGCCTGTGTGACTGCCTCTTGGAGGAAGTCCGAGGTCCGGGCCGTCTAAGGTCAACGTAATCATCACATGATCAGACTGGCGGTCTGTCTTACCGTAGAGTACGTCATACGCGCCAGGCGGCAGTTGGGCGCTCGAACCGCGTGCGCGCGTGACATCCACATCCAATCGCGGGTAGGCACGTGTGAAAGTTGAACCGGCAGTTTTTAGGCGCCCTTTATCCTACAAGTAGGCCCAAATGAGGCAACTGTTCACTTTCTCCTTCGACGCTTTGTTTCAGAGATAAAAATTCTGAGAAATTTTCTGACTTCTTCTTGGATCTCGCTGAAGGAGCCATATATTCCCATGAAAAGTAAGTATGTTTTTTTCATCTTCTTCTCCGTCTTCTCGCTCTGAAAGTTCTATTTACGCCTCGGGTTACGCCGCCTGCTCCTCGATGTAAAGGACTACATGTGCTATAACCGCTGGTAAGTCCATGGGACTTAGTCTGAGGTTCCGCCAAGATCATCGGTATGGGACGGACTTAGCGGGCGTGGCGAGGTCGAGCTTGACACTGGAGGAGCTTTTGAAGTAGTAAAGGAATACCGGATCCTGGAGGAGGCGTGGTGGTGCCTGCCGCAGCCGGATGATAGGGCGATGGCCCCTCCGGAGGGATTTATTACCGTATATGTAGATAGTTTGAGGGCGGGTCTTAGGTATCCTCTCGCCCCAATTTTTCTTAGCTTTCAAGAGTATTTCCAGATCCCCATTTGTCAATTGACCTCGAATTCCATTAGGTCGGTGGTGGGGCTAGGGCTCTCCGCTATGGCATTGCCGGGAGTTCTCATTCGAGGTATTGATGCGCTTTTTAGTGTCGAGACCATAGGGAGAGTGTACTATCCGTCTCCCGGCTGAAATTTAAGGTAGCGGTCCCTCTAAAGTGTCCTATTGGCGAATAGGTATTTCTTCCCGGGCCGAGGGGCATCCGAGGTATGAGTGGGGCCTCGACGATGACGGACCAAAATCAAGCCCTGGGCCACATGGAGGAGGTGCTGAAAATTTTGGTGAGATTTTATCCATAAGTTTCACCGAGGATGACTGAGAAGGCGGGTTGAGTGTTTATGGGTCGGGCGTCGGGATCGGGTCGGACGAGGTGAGGGCATCCCATCTTCTTAGTCCTTATACGCCCGATTTTCTTTGTGCTAACACGACTTTCTTCATCGTGCGATGGAAGCCGACGGGCAAGAGGAGGGCTCACGATCGCCGAGCAAGCGAGCTGCGAAGAAGAAGGCGGCGGGGTGGACCTACCAAGGGTCCGGGAAGGTCGACAATATGAGCCAATCGATGGTCGGGCCTCAGCGGGGTCCAGCCCGGCATCGAGTCGCGACCTCGGGGCGCGCCGAGTTCGGGTACCGCCTCAAGCTTGGCCGCACCTCCCACGGGTATAAAAGCCCTCCATACCGGTTTTATATGCCCGTGATATGTGTTGACTTGTGTTGTGTTTAGGAAGCGAGCTCGATGATCGGGACCGCAACGTATTGTTGGGTACATCTCCGGAGACGCTCGCGGGATCGGATGGAACGGGAGGTCGCTGCTGCACGAGCAAATGCGGAGGCCGCAGTTGCAGCTGCGAGGGCGGAGGCTGAGGCCGTTGTGGCGGCCGCGAGAGCTGAAGCTGACGCCGCGAAGGCCGCCCTCAAGAAGAAGGCTTTTTCGCTGGCGGCCGCCCGAGGGGAGCTCGAGGAGGTGCGCGAGGAGTTGGCCGGCGTGAAGAAGGAGCTTGCCGACGAGAGGAGTGCCTTGCTGGCAGGTCAGGGGCCGATGTTGAGGGCCTTCGCCAGCAAGCTCATCGAGTCGGAGAGCTTCTCGGGCTTTATCGCTAAATTGGCCTCCGTGCTCAAGAGCAAGGTGGTGTCAGCCCACCTGGAGAAGCTGGCGGCCGCCATGCCTGACTTCGACAAGGTTAAACATGGCTGGACCGAGGTCGACCTCCGAGAGCTGAACAAGGCTTACGCCCGGGTGATATCCGGGGTTGGCTCCTTCCCGGTGCTAGAGGCCCTGGCGTCCAGTTCGACCATTCTGACGGCTGAGGTCGTCGCCCAGTGCAAGGAGGATGAAGATCCTAAGCTCCAGGAGCTACTTGTCGAGGTGCGGGCCGAAGGTGAAGAGGAGGAGGAGGAGGAGGAGGAGGAGGTCTCGGAGCTTCCGGCTGGAGGGGGCCAACCGCAGGAGCATCAGCAGGGGCAGCAGGAGGTCGGCGGGTCCGGCAACAAGCCTGAGGTCAGTGGACCTGATGTAATAGGCTGAGCTCACGGGTCGATAGGATCCTGAGCCCTTGTAATAATTTCCCACTTTTTGAGTAATAAACACAACATTTTGAAACGTGTATTGTCTTGTTTATTTTTAGCACTTCACTTCTGAATACATCGGACTTGATCACGACCTTCTGACAAAGCTGAAAGAAGTCCGAGGTGCTCTGGCTGAGAAGGATGAAGAGGTGACGCACTGGAGGAGTCGGATCGCCGAATCGACCTGTGTTCGGCCAAGATGGATGTCACCGGCATTGTCACCGAATCGAAGGGAAGTTGCATGAGGCCGACTGCGAAGTGGTTCGTCTCCTGGCTGAAAACGAGGCTCTTAAGCTAAGGATCGCTCAGCTTGGAGCCCGGGGGGCAGGATTATCTGCCGACGTGATTCAGGTGCTCGATCTGATGCGAAAGAAGCGAGGTGACGACGGAGAAGCTGGCTCGGATCTCGGAGGAGCATACTGAATATGAGAAGGTGATCCGCCAATCTGGTGGGGTCACCATATCAGAAGCCGATGACCGAGTGCAGAGCTTGCTCGCCGAGGGCATGGTGCTGAGGGACGAGGAGGGGCCTAATAGCAAGAGCTTTAAAGACTGCCTCGACTCCATCGTGGAGTATGCCGTGGCACGAACTTGCGCAAGAACGACGCTTGCCCCCGCCCCGCAACGAGCCTGTAGCTGGCCCAAGCATTAGAGCGCCCGAGGTGGGAGGCGGCTACGCTGATCATGCCGAAGTGCTCCGATTGTTTGGCCTGCCCACTTTCAAAAGAGCGAGGACCTCGGCCCGTGCTCCAGGTCTGCGAGGAAGGAGAGCAGGTCGGGGCGTGGTCGCACTTCAGGTCGGGCGACAAGCCTTGGGGGTGGGAGTTCATCCTTTCCAGGTCGGGGTGACCCCGAGGCCGCGCTGAGTGTCCCCGAGCAGCCGTGGGGTACCGAGTCTCATCTTCGTGTCGGGTGTGTCTCACGCGCCGCAGCTGCTTGGAGTAGGTCATGGGACGCTGGCCTCATCGACTGGGTCGAAGGCACCGAGTTCATTCCATGTGTACATCGCCGAGCTGGTGATTTTATTCAGATCGTGCGACTTCAACCAAGACTGGCGAGGTGGAGTTCGGAGGCCGAATGAGTTTGTATATAGCTTAGACTTAGTATGTAGTCGTAAATGTATTTAGACTGTTTAAGTGTATGTTTTCCCTCGAGAGGTACAAACATAGCTTAGGACTTCGCTTTGGTCATAAATGTATTTAGATCAGATCTGTATGTATATCTTCCCAAATAAAGGGTATGAACGAGCTCGAAGCCCGGTTGACTTGTATATGGCTTGGAACTCGGTTTGTAGTCGTTAATGCATTTAGGCGTGGTACCGGAGTGCATATCTTCCCAAATAAAGGGGCATAATTGACGAGATCCGATCTGGATGTCTTCGCATGTAGATATTCCAACTTAATGGGTAATCAGATGCGTGCATGTAGACGCCCAATTTAATGAGTAGTCCGCATGCCTTGCAGTAGACGCTCAATTTAATGAGTAATCATACTATGGCGGCGCGCTTAGTGAGTACCCTACTTAGTGGGTTTTCATCTTCGTAAGCGCCCCTTGTGAAGGTTTAGATGTGGTATATCCGAATGGATGTTCACATAGATATGAGACGGCGTGAAATATTCATTAGAAAACAAATGTTTTATGAATATGTAATCAACATCGTATTTTGGCAAAACAATAAAGGACTAACATGATGCCGATCTAAAATCGAAGCTATGTAAAGTACCTCCTTAAATGAGTGATGTGCTGTGTTCGGGGATAAGTGCACCGGATAGGTGAGCTAGCTTGTAAGCCCTTTGCCGAGGTCCTCGTGAACGCGGTATGGGCATTCCCATGTCAAACCAGCTTGTTAAGACGCCACCTCTCTTGGCTTCATTATTTTCAGGACGAGGTCGCCTACTTGAGCGCGGAGGCTTTGATCCTTTGTTGTAGTACCGCAGCACCGCCCTTGTACTTGGCTTCGTTTATGAAGCGAGCTCGCGCTCTCCTCGAGAGCATCAAGGTTGGCACGCAGGTCTTCCTCGTTATTGGCGTGGTCGAAGTGGAAGTGCGAGGCTTGGCGTGCCGATCTCACCGGTATGACGGCCTCGGTCCCGTAGACCAAAGCGAAAGGGGTTTCTCCATGCGAAGTCCGAGGTGTGGCTCAGAGACCGAGAGGACTTGGGGAGATTTTCAGCCCAATCATCCTTAGCTCGATCTAGCTCTTCTTCAACCCTTGCACAATCGTGCGGTTCGTTACCTCGGTCCGACCGTTCATTGCGGGTGTGCGACCGAGGTGAAACGTTGCTCGATCTGGAGCTCCTCACACCATTCCTTGAAATTTCTGTCCACGAACTGGGTGCCGTTGTCCGAGATCAGAATGTGCGGTATGCCGAAGCGGCAGACTATATTCTTCCACACGAATGTCTGAATTTTTCAGCTCGTGAGGCTCGAAAGCGGCTCAGCCTCGACCCATTTTGTGAAGTAATCTACAGCTACGACTAAGTATCGAAGCTGGCCTGGTGCTCGGTCAAACGGGCCAACGATGTCGATCCCCCACTGCATGAAAGGCCATGGACTCTGCAAGCTGCTTAGATCGGTCTGAGGCAGCTTTTTGACCGTGGAGTGAAGCTGGCACTTCGGGCATTTTTTGACGAGCTCGGCCGAATCTTGAATGAGGGTGGGCCAGTAATATCCCGACCTCAGCGTCTTCTTTGAGAGAGCTCGCGACCCGATGTGACTTCCACAAGACCCTCGGTGGATTTCATTGAGCACATAGTCAAACTTCTTCCGCCCGAGGCATCTCGTGAGGGTGAAGGTAAGACTTCCGGTGAGAGCGCCCTCATGTATGAGGTATACGGATTTCACCATCATTTTTGGCTTCGAGCCGATCTTGAGGTAGTCGCCATCTTCGAGATAGACAGCACTTTATGGGAGACATCCGTTCGGCTCTATCTCGTGATGATGCCGACGGACTCGCGATGCTTCCGAATGAACCTCCTCCACCGGTGGACTTGTTGATGATGCGGCTAACTTATCGAGGACATCACCGCTGTTTTCCCCTCGTGGGATTCGATGAATCTTGAAGTACTGAACGAGGTCAAGATCTCCTTCGCCTTCTCGGTATTGCTTCATTCGATCCTCCTTGGCCTCGTATACGCGCTTAGGACCCGTTTACCACGACAGGAATCTCCAAGATCCGGACCTTGTCCACTTTCAATTCTTTGGCGAGGCGGAGTCCCGAGATCGTCAACCCATTACTCCACCTCGTTGTCGGGAAGGTAAACCGAGGGCGAGGTCACTTTGCTTATCCTCTGGGCGAGGAGGATGCCCGCCCGCTGCTTTTGCATGAAGCTCCGCCCACGCACATCCGCCAAAGAACCATCGGGCGGTGCAAGGAAAGCTTCCTCCGTTGTGAGGGCGGGAGTTGGAGTGATTGTTGGATTTGTATATCAAAGCGAGTTTGGTTGAGCTTGTATACAATGTTTCGTTACCACTATTACAATCTCCTATCCGATTTGAATACTTGATTGCATATATTCGTGTCCCCTTATCTCATATATGTTAGATCATACAAGGTGTAGAAGATCACGTAAGTCCGTATGATTGGTCAAGCTTAATGAGATATAAAAGTTTCACAACCGAGACGACTTAAGGACGAGTTGTCGGTTTAGTCGCAAAGATAGATAAGAAGTGACTTGACTTAGTTGCTTGTCTATGCCGGTACGTCTCGACGTATCAAGGATCACGGTGAGATGAGTTCTTCTTTCCGACCGTCGTGAAGAACCAAGATCTCGTGACTTACGATGATCTAAACCTCGATAAGGTATTAGGTGAGTATGAGTTGTCGACCATCACTTTGACTTGTTATGAGTGAGGGTTATATGTTCTAACCCAAGATTCTCCGCGATCTTGGGTGGCAAAGATCAGTATGTCACGCTAGTTATCTCAGACGAGTCACCGTATCCGTTTAGGATGATGACGCCCCTTAAGGAGCTCAAAAGGTTTATTGTACTAAACCCCACAGTTGAGTTAGCTCAAGTACAATAATAAGGTCGAGTGGTACTACTTAAGGAAATGATGTTATTAATCGCTTTAAGCAATGATTGCTAGAAATGATTAATGGACGCTCGATATCTTAAATACGGGATTCGAATGTCTAAGTGCAAGCCCGACTCAACTTCGCAATAAAGGGTAAGTCAACATTCTTTCTCTAGTGGCATGATCGAATGTTTATAAATTAATTTATGTTCGGGTCGAACATAAGATAATTAATTTATTTGAGGCCCATCTTTATTCCTTGCATTTGATCCCTGGGCTGGCCCATCCAGGCCCATAGCTACAAGAAAATCGGCCCCCTATGTGCTCTCAAAGGAAAGATTTTATTCTCTTTATCCCACAAGGATATTATTATATTTATGGTATATGCATAGATCCTTTCCATATAAGATTATGGTAATAATCCTGAGAGTATGGAAATAATCCTGAGAGTATGGAAATAATCCTAAGATTATGGTAATATTCCATATAGGATTATGGTAATATTCCATATAGGATTAAGGTAGTGCATTATAAATATAAGGTATGAGATAAAGTCTAGTTAATGCTCATTAATCCTACACTATTTTCGAGAATTACAAGCCTTGCTTGTGAGATTTTTTCGTGAGTTTTGAGAGAGTCATTGGGTGATTTTCCAAGCATTCTCCATAGATCGCCCTCACCGACGCTGGAGATTGGGCAATCGGGATACAGCCCGTAAGGTCAAAGCACGAGTCCGATCCGCTCGATCCGCTCATCTCGCTCCATCGACCTCTTCGGATCCAAAGGTAAACACGTGAAAACCCTAACGTGTTGCGATTTAATTATATAGACGCATGCTAGGTTTATAATCAATGTATGGTGAATTAAACACCCAAGATAGATCCTCGGGCGAGGTTAACATACGTTTTCCCTACACTGGTATCGAGCCGGGATCGAGAATCTTGGCTCGCTGGATTAATTCACGCTTGATTAATACGCGCTTATTTAATTGTGGATCCGCTGCTCATCGTGGCTCGCTTATTATTTTGTCGGATGTTGTTGTTTTCACCACGAGAAAATCCGTGGTTAGATTAGATTTTATTATGTAAATCTTATCCGTAAAAAGAAGAACGAAGACAAAAGAACGAAGAACGAAACGACGGGAAAACAGTTTCTCGGCAGTCCCTCGACGGTATCTCGCGAAGCGAGCTCGCGGTCGCGAGGGCGATCGCGAGGGCGCGGGCGACGGGGCGGCGTCACAAGACGAGATCCCCTGGCGAACGCGAGCGATCTAGCGGTCGCGAGATAAGGCCGCCAAGCAAGCGAGCGAGCGAAGCGAGCGGGCGACGGGCGCTGCGCGCGCGAAACCCGCGGCATGAGCAGACTCATGGTCGCGAAGTTTTGCCGGGCGACGACGCCTCGGCAGACGTCTCGCGCCGGGCGGTGGCCACGTATGTTCCGCTGTTGGTCGCGGTCGCTTTAGCGATCGCAGGTAGCCCGCGGGACACGCGAAGGCGACGGACGAGAGGTCGGGCGCTGGCGGGGCTCGCCTAGCGCGCGCCCAAAGACAGACAATGACCCGCCCGCACCGCTTTTTCCAGATTTTCCGTCCGTGCCCGCACGCGAGGCCCAATTGTTGAATCCGTCCGCGCTCGCACGCGAGGCCCATTTTCAAGTTTAATTTCACTTTGTAAATCTATGTAATAGATTAGATTTAAATGCGTGTTTCACGATTGGGCCGCGATGAACGTTTTATTTTATTTTTATCGCTCATATGCATGTCGTGGATGTTTAAATTATGCAAGAGTACGCTATGTATGTTTATATTACGCTGACAAACCTTAAGTGTTTTACGAATTGGACGCGCATAGTAAGCATGCTAGGTTTATCGCGCTTATCAAGCATATTTTAGAATTTCATGAGCATGTTTTACATGTCGAGTTCTATAGAAAAGCATGCTAGATTACGTGATCTCGCATGGACAAACCTTTGAATAAAAAGACTAAGCAAGCAACCCGACAAATTAATTTTTCAAATTAAAATGTCAATACCTCCACTTTTTAATCTCTAAACAAAGTGAGACGACCGTGAGTAAACGCCCACACGCTGGGCTTGCTTGCAGATCGCTTATCATAAGTTTGTTAGATGAGATTTCTAAATAAAACATTTTAAATCTATTGAGAAGTGGGAGTTTCATGTGTAAACGCCCACACGCGCGGGCTTGCATGTGCGATTTTCATAAGTTCTCTAGAGATAGATATAAATGAGATAACAAAAGAATTGAATTGGAAGCCGTATGGTCCGAGTGAGTATACCAATTCTAAGAATTCATCTTCGTTAAAATTGTGGTCATTGCTTAGACATCACCTCAAGTACAATTTCCGCCAAGTCCCTTCGCGATAGTGATGTGGTCTAGTAAGGTCCAATCATTAATTTCATTTGTCATAAGGATAAGTTGACATGGATTGAAATTAAACGACTAAAAGGTATATTTTAGTCCGGTCGAGGGTTCATGTAAACGCCCACACGCTGGCTTGTATGTGGAATTCCTTGGGCGATTGGAGGTTTCAATTAATATTGTTTTATCAAAAGGTTACAATATTATTGTTACGTAATTATTTTGCGATCGTATGCTTATGTGTTTACATTATCGCTTCGATATGTCTCTTACGCCGATTATCAATATGCTCGCACAAAACCGTTATCCGTCCAAATTTCATCGAGTGGAAACGAAACATGGAATATGTTCTTATCGTCAAGAACACATGTTTGTTCTCACTACTCCTAAACCCGATGCCCCATCGACGATCGACTAACGAGCAATGAGAGTCAAGCGACTTTGAATAAGTCAAACAATACGGCTAAATGCTATATGATGACCACGATGTCCAAAGGCTTGTACCGCAAAGATCACCGATGGCGACGCGATCGATATTTGGTCAAGTCTCGAGAGTAAGTTTGGGCAATGGATCGACAACCGCCCACACAATGAGAGAAATCTTGGCGTGTAAGATGGAAGAAGGAAGTTCGTCCATGAACATGTCTCCCACACGACTATCTCATGGATAGTCTTGATCTGCTGGGAGGAGGTATTGACGGCGGCCAAGGTCGATATCATCCTCAACACACCGCCCAAGTCTTTTGAGAACTTTCGCTGAATGCAATCATGAGCAAGACCGAAGTTTACTCTTAGTCGCTTGTTTAATGATCTCGCTGTCATGAAGGAGTTATGGGAAAAGGAGCACATGCTCTTGCTAGCACATCTAAGGGCCCAAAATTTTCGCTGCAAAATGGAAATAGAAAAGGGTGCCAAAGGTGGTAAAGGCAAGGGAAATAGTGGGAGTAATGGGAGCAAGAACATGTTTGCCAACGGAGGCTTGAAGAAGCCAAAGGAGGCGGCAAGTGCTTCAAGTGCGGTAAAGACGGGCATTGAAGCGCCAAGTGCCCTATGCTCAATGCTCAAGGTACGCTGCTTGCTTTAGTAACGGAAACATGTTTAGCGACTTGTTCTACCCATTCTGGGTAGTAGATACGCGAATCGATCATGTTTGTTACACCTGCGTGGGTTCCCGCGACAAGGAGTCGTTTGATGGCGAGATAACGATCTCCATGGGCAACGCGCGAAAGTCAAGTCGCTGCAGCTGGAGATGTTTTTATGTTTTGGGACAACAGCTTTAGTTTTGAAAGACGCTTTATATGTGCCGGATTTTCATGGAACCTTGTTTCGCTTTCAAATTATTTACTCATGGATATTCTCGTTATTTTTGATAGTGGTGTTTCTATCATAAGAAATGACGGTTATCTCGTTGGCACTTTATATAATTCGCTTTATACTATTTTCGCAAAACATAATACCTATAACTATGTCAGATCTTCATCAAACCCTAAAAGAGAAAGTTTTCTTCGAAGATGACTCTACTTTTCTCTCGGTATCTTAGATTAGGTCACATCAATCTAAATAGGATCCAAAGACCTGCTAAGAATGGAGCGTTGGTAATCTCACGGTTATCTCGCTCCCACCGCGAATCCAGATGAAGGTAAGATGTCGACTGCACCCTTCAAAGCGAAGGGTTATAGAGCCAAAGAAATGTTGGAGTTAGTCCATTTCGACCTGTGGACCGATGTCCACACAAGCTCGTGGAGGGTACGAGTATTTTGTCACTTTCATCGACGACACTAAGGTACGGATACATATACCGCTTCACCGCAAGTCCGAATGCTTTGAGAAATTCAAAGAATTTAAGGCGGAAGTGAGAGACGGCTAGGTAAAGTATCAAGTCATCGCGCTCGATCGCGGTGGTGAATACCTCAAGAACGAGTTTATGGACTATCTAGTGAAGTGTGGGATTACATCCCAACAAGATTTCACCGGCACACCACAACAAAATGGTGTCGAGCTAAGAACAGGACTCTTTGGAAATGGTTAGATCTATGACGAGTTATGCTACATTGCCTATTTCGCTCGGGATATGCCTTAGAGACGGCGGCATACTTGCTAAATCTAGTACCGCCCAAGTCACCGAAAAGACCCCTTCGAGTTGTGGTTTGGGCGAAGCCCGCTTTAAGCCACATAAAGATATTGGCACCAAAGACACGCCGAACAAGAAAGCCGACAAGTTGAGGCTAGATCCGACGCAAGGTCGTTTATGGCTATCCTAGAGGAACGAAGGTGGTTTATTCTATAGTCCTAAGGATCGAAGGTCATTATTAGCACTAATGCCCGATTCTTAGAAGAGGATTATATGAAAATCATAAGTCCAAAGTTGAAATCATTCTTCAAGAATTAGAAGACGATCGATTCCACCACCGATTAGGCCAAAGGCACGAGATGTCGAGTCTAGTGGGAGGATCGACACCGATACTTCAAGAAATTGAAGTGGGTCGAGTTCACCGAGATACCGACTGCATGTTGGTACCTACACAACAAGTTATGCAAGTTAGAGAACCACAAGTATCTCGCACCCACCGCTGCCATTGTGCAGAGAACCTCGTCAGAGTGGGAGGTTGTTCGTCAACCCGAGCGATTTATGTTCGTGGGTGAATCTTCGGATTTAGTCCCAGCAGATTTAACATGCAATAATCGACCCATGGACATACAAGGAGGCGATACAAGATATTGATGCAAGATCATGGCACACCGCTATGGACTTAGAAACGAGTCCATAACGGCCATGGATGTATATGAAAAGACACTCTACCGATGGCAAGGAAGCCATAGGTAGTAAGTGGATATACAAGAGGAAGAGAGATTCCGATGGAGAGGTTTCGCTTTTAAAGCCGTGCTTGTGGCGAAAGGGTACACTCAGATTGAGGGCATCGATTTCGACGAGACCTTTCACTCGTAGCAATGCTCAAGTCCATCGTAATTTTTCTAGCCATAGCAGCCCACTGAACCTAGAGGTTTGGCAATGGATGTTAAACCGCTTCTAAACGGTTACCTTGAGGAAGGTAGAGACATCTATATGCAAGAACCTCAAGGTTATGTGGTAGCGCAAGAGCATCTAGTATGGAAGCTAAGAAGTCCATTTATGGACTTAAGCAGCCTCCCGATCATGGAACTTACGCTGACGAGGTGGTAAAGTCCCATGGATTTACCCGCTGCCTAGCGAGAGTTGTGTGTATCGGTTAGATGTCAACGGTGATGTGGTATTTTCGCACTTTATGTAGATGACATCCTTCTAGTTGGCAACAACGTGAAGTCATATCGACGAAAGAGTTGGCTATCCGATCGCTTTCAAATGAAAGACTTAGGAGATGCAAGACATTCTGGGATCAAGGTTTACCGAGATCGCAAGAAGAAAATGTTGAGCTTATCTCAGCGCCTTACATCGATATCCGTAATTACTGCTTTAGTACGCACCGCCAAGAAAGGATTGCTACCTTCGCATATGGCGCTCCTTTATTCAAGACACACCACCTATGACCGCAGCGAGATAGAGGAAATGAGACAAGTTCCTTACGCTCGCCGAGGAAGTCTCATGCACGCAATGCTATGCACGAGGCCCGATATCCGCCATGCGGTAGCATAGTAGCTAGATATCGCCTAACCTCGACAAGCTCATCGATCGCAAGAAGCATATACCTGGGCACCGAAAAGGACTCGAGATTATAGGCTAGTTTACCATGCGATAGTCTAATGCCTTTGGGTTATACTGCACTGGATTTCCAAGTCGACCGTGATGAGAAAAAGTCAACCTCGGCTATGTGTTTACCTTGGGAGGTGGAGCCGATCCTCAAGTGGAGTGCAAAGCAATGATGCATTGCGGACTCTACCATGGAAGCCGAATATGTAGCCGCCTTGAGGCTTCTAAGGAGGTCAGATGGTTCAAGAACTACCATGGATCTAGATGTGGTACCGGTTTGCCCAAGAGTATCATAGTTTATCGTGATAACTCGTGTGCAAAGTGGCAAACTCAAGGAACCACGGACCCACAAGGCGACTAAACATATAGAGAGAAAGTACCATGTCATACGAGAAATCGTTAGACGAGGTGACGGTCGATTGAAAAGATTGATACGACGGAAAATCTAGCGATCCATTCACGAAGAGCTCGCCGCAAAAGTCTACGATGGACACGTTAGAGGACTCGATTATGCTGATGGCACCCACTTAGAAAGGAAACTTTGTATAAGTGGGAGAAGAAAAGTGATGGTTGTTTGTAATAGCTAGTAGAGAGACACATTGTATACTAAAAGTTTGCTTTAGTATAAGTGGGAGATTGTCGATTTCAGATATCGAAAGCGCTTTGGTTGAGCTTGTATACAATGTTCTCGTTACCACTATTACAATCTCCTATCCGATTC
The DNA here is from genome assembly GCA_036937905.1 of Salvia rosmarinus. Classification (NCBI taxonomy): domain Eukaryota; kingdom Viridiplantae; phylum Streptophyta; class Magnoliopsida; order Lamiales; family Lamiaceae; genus Salvia; species Salvia rosmarinus. The sequence continues at coordinate 22,388,561 of CM072813.1, forward strand.
AATACTTGATTGCATATATCGTGTCCCCTTATCTCATATATAAGTTAGATCATACAAAGGTGTAGAAGATCACGTAAGTCCGTATGATTGGTCAAGCTTAATGAGATATAAAAGTTTCACAAACGAGACGACTTAAGGACGAGTTGTCGGTTTAGGCAGCAGATAGATAAGAAGTGACTCGACTTAGTTGCTTGTCTATGCTGGTACGCCTCGACGATCAAGGATCACAGTGAGATGAGTTCTTCTTCCGACCGTCGTGAAGAACCAAGATCTCGTGACTTACGATGATCTAAACCTCGATAAGGTATTAGGTGAGTATGAGTTGTCGACCATCACTTTGACTTGTTATGAGTGAGGGTTATATGTTCTAACCCAAGATTCTCCGATCTTGGGTGGTGGCGTGTTTTGATGTCACGCTAGTTATCTCAGACGAGTCACCGTATCCGCTAGGATGATGACGCCCCTTAAGGAGCTCAAAGGTTTATTGTACTAAACCCCGCAGTTGAGTTAGCTCAAGTACAATAATAAGGTCGAGTGGTACTACTTAAGGAAATGATGTTATTAATCGCTTTAAGCAATGATTGCTAGAAATGATTAATGGACGCTCGATATCTTAAATACGGGATTCAGAATGTTCAAGTGCAAGCCCGACTCAACTTCGCAATAAAGGGTAAGTTAACATTCTTTCTCTAGTGGCATGATCGAATGTTTATAAATTAATTTATGTTCGGGTCGAACATAAGATAATTAATTTATTTGAGGCCCATCTTTATTCCTTGCATTTGATCCCCTGGTCGGCCCATCCAGCCCATAGCTACAAGAAAATCGCCCCTATGTGCTCTCAAAGGAAAGATTTTATTCTCTTTATCCCACAAGGATATTATTATATTTATGGTATATGCATAGATCCTTTCCATATAAGATTATGGTAATAATCCCGAGAGTATGGAGATAATCCCGAGAGTATGGAAATAATCCTAAGATTATGGTAATATTCCATATAGATTATGGTAATATTCCATATAGGATTATGGTAATATTCCATATAGGATTAAGGTAGTGCATTATAAATATAAGGTATGAGATAAAGTCTAGTTAACGCTCATTAATCCTACACTATTTTCGAGAATTACAAGCATTGCCAGAGATTTTTCGTGAGTTTTGAGAGAGTCATTGGGTGATTTTCCAAGCATTCTCCATAGATCGCCCTCACCGACGCTGGAGATTGGGCAACCGGATACAGCCGTAAGGTCAAAGCACGAGTCCGATCCGCTCGATCCGCTCATCTCGCTCCATCGACCTCTTCGATCCAAAGGTAAACACGTGAAAACCCTAACGTGTTGCGATTTAATTATATAGACGCATGCTAGGTTTATAATCAATGTATGGTGAATTAAACACCCAAGATAGATCCTCGGGCGAGGGTTAACATACGTTTTCCCTACAAAGGACCTCGCCGGTAGAGCCCACCTCTTGAATTTGGCCTCCACCAGAAGTCACGAGAGTTTGCCCTTTATGGACGGGCCCTGGGAGTACGAGATGTCGGCCTCGCCGAGCCCAAGGCCCACTGGCTATACGTCCGGATGACCCGCTTGACAAGACTTGTCTCAAGGGTAAGTCGCTTAGCACCGGACGGAGCGAGCTGGAAGTAGGGTCAAGGCGCCGCCATGCTCACCAAGGCAAGCATACCTTTTCGAGGTCGGTGTACCTCGCCTCGTGTCCTTTGAGAGCCCGACTAATGAAGTAGATGGGGAGTTGTCGTCCGACCTCATCCCGGACCATCATCAAGGCTGATTGCCTCGTCCGAGGCGGCCAAGTATAAGGAGAGCTCGCCTTCTTCGGGCGGTCAAAGGGCAGGGTCGGCAGATACTCTTCACCGCATGAAGGCGACCTGGTATTCCTCCTTCCAAAGTGAAGTCCGGAGCTCTCCTCAAGATCTTGAAGAAGGAAGCCGCCGGCAGCCCGAGATAGGAATCTGTGAGGGCGGCTAGACACCCAAAGGAGTTTGTGGATCTCCTGATGGTCTTTGGCACTTGCATGTCAAGCATCAAGCTTTCACCTTAGTGGGATTTGCCTTCGACCTTCTTGAGAAACCCAAAGATCCTAGGAATTTTCCCGCCTTCACCATGAATGTACACTTTGGGATTGAGTTTGAGGTTCACGACCGAGGAGTCGGAGAATAGTTCGAGGTCGCCGGCGCAGCTCTCCATTTTTCGACTCTTGATCACGATGTCGCCGACGAGACCTCGACGATCTGCCCGATGTGATCCTTGAATATGGCGCCCACCATTCTTCGATAGGTAGCCCCAGTGCTGTGCCTAATGGCATCTTCCTGACGCAAAGACACCAAAGTCGGTGATGAATGCTTGTCTTTGGGGCATCCTCCGCTCATTAGACTTGTGGTACCTTTGTATAGATCTAGGAAGTTGAAGGTCTCATGGCCCACTGCTTCCACCTTCACAATGTCGGGAGGGTAGAGTCTTTCGGCGGTTTGTTGAGGTCGGTGTAATCGACACACATGCGCCATCTCTCTCCCGCCTCGAACCACGATCGATTAGCCATCCGTGTCGGGTATTTGACTTCAACAAGATCTTAGCCTCCGAGTCGAGTCACCTCGCCTCTTACGACCAGTTGCGCTCGCCGCAAACACTCTTTCTTGCGGACCGGTTTTGTAGCCGGTCGATGTTGAGGCGACGAGTTATGAGCTCGGGTGACACTCCGGTCATGTCGAGTGGGGACCACGCAAACACGCCCCCAGATTCCTTCGTGGCTGCACGACACCGCCAATGTCGGTTGGGCCTGGGACGCCGACCTCGACGACTGGAGGGTCGCCATCGATAGTTGGAGGTCCTCGGTCGTCGCCCCGAGGTGGCGGCCCGGGATTCTCAGAATTGCTATGCCGAGGCGTGGCTACATCCCGGTTGAGACTCGTAGGCATTCTTTCGCTGCCGTTTGGTCACCCCGATGCTCAAAGATCCCACCGCTGGGTATCTTGATCGTGAGGTACACCGAGCGCACGGCCTTAGTGGCGATAGCCAATCTCGCCCAAGATGATGTTGTGCGGCCAGGGAGCTCGATTAGGAAGAATTGAATGGACCTAGTGACCGACCGGAGCTCATCCTACCAGAACCGGAAGCGGTAATGACGCCTCGGTTGTACCGCCTCCCGATTGAAGCTCCGAACCGATGGTACGGGCGATTGAATCCCTCCGACCTCAAGTTTATCCAGCAACTCCCAAGATAATGCCGACGGAGGCACCGATGTCAATGTAGACCGGTGGACGTTCTTGTTGCCCACCACGGCTTGTATCGTGATGGCGCCTTGATGGGGCATGATTTAGGCACCGGGTCGCCTTTTGAGAACACGATGTCCTCACCATCCCGGAGTCGCTTGTTCTTCGGCTCCTGGCTGGCCTCCGAGCCGCTTCTTCAACGAAGACCTCGCTGTCCCTACTGTGAGCCCGCAACGGCATAGACCTGTTCCATTGCGTTGGGACCTTCGTCCTCGCCACCTTCGGGTTGGGTCTCCGCCAAGGTCGGCCCGCAGCTGTTGCCATCGTTATTCTTCCCCCCGCTCGACGCCTCCTTTTCACACGTAAAAGTGTAAGTATAGGTGTTTAAGCATCGTATCCACGAGATTGTATCACGAAAACATATAAGCTAGCTCAACGACTATTCATCATTATCCAAGCACGGAATTTGAAGTAGAGGTTTAAGGGCTTCGAAATTAATCCAAAGCAAAGGTAACCAAGCGTAAATATAAATAAAGCAATAAAATCACGAAGATAACTATAAAGAAAGACTAACCTAGGGATGCACCAATCCTATCCACAACAATGTTTATCCCGCTTATTATTAACCGCTTTAATCCGCATAAGACTAAGATCACATATATAACCAACAACTTCAGCTATGCATAATATGGCGGCATTGATTACTAATTTTCCTATCACGCTTACGCTCTAGAGGAAAATAAGCAACCCAAAAGGATCACTAAGAATATGCTTCCTACGAATGTCCTATCTCGCCACGACTCAAGGCTCATTCGTATCATGCATTCGATAACGATTGACAATTAATACAATTACTTAATTAACCGACAACTAGATATGCATCAAGATTGATCGTAAATCAACACATATATAAATAAGCACAATCGAATCATGAATCAATACCGGAAGGTAAATAACAATAGCAGGAATCACAACATATAGGATCGAATCATGCAAACCCTGTGATTAGAACGAAAACTAGCCGTATATAATAAACGGAATGAAATACTTAATTAATCATAAAACGGAAATTAAATATATAAAACCCGAGGGAAGCGTTGATGAACAATGGTTGGTCTTGAATCCAATCCCAAGCGAACGAACGGAAAACGACGGAAAACGATCGGACAAAACGTTCCGATCGATAACGTAAACGATAAACTAAACTAGAACAACGTAAAAACAATACTAGAATTAAACTAAAGGAAGATTAAAGACTAAAAGCTATAAAACCGAGGAAAACCGAAAAAACGAGTCTGGGTGTCTAGGTGTGATGGGGCGCAAGGGCTCGCCTATTTATAGAAAAGTGGTGGAAACCCTAATTTGCGCCTGTCACCGCTTAGCGATCACTGCGTCGCGATCGCTAGCTCGATCACGAGCCATCTCGCGCGCTATTCTTCGCTCATGGTCCCTCCGCACAGCTTTGTACCGCGACCAGGGCTAGCGATCGCTAGCAATTCCGCACCGTCGCGAAATCGCCCAAATGAGTTCTAGGCGCTAGGCTTGCTCGCAGGCACGAGGTCGCGGTCGCTACTCCTCCGGATGCTCGCCGGTTTGCTCAGGACCAGCCTAGCGACCGCTAGGTCGGTCGCTAGAAATAGGTCGGCTTTGCTCATTTGTTCAGTGCTTGCTCCTCAAACAAAAGCGAGCTAGCTTCTATGTTTCGTGATACAATCTCTGTGGATACGATATTAACTTACTCTATACTTACACTTTTTGCGTGAAAAGGAGCGATCAAAATTTTGGCTAACCCCCAAACTTAAAGCATGGTTTGTCCTCAAACAAAAACAAAACAGAAAGACAAACGAAAGATCAACGAGCGAGAAAGAGGATAACCATTCTAGGCCTCGTAAACATATTAACGCTCAAAAACATTAGCGCATGACGACGTTAGCCAACTCAATACAAACAACCATCGAGGGCAAAACTCATTTAATTCAACCTCACAAAGGCATGTGTGTAGTATGAGGATACACTCAAACTCATAAAGAAATTAAGGATGTGTATACACTCAACGAACAATGCAATGCAACATCTTACCATAGGCTTGCCGCTTTCTAATATCTCCACCGCCGTTGTGTTCAAATTAGGATCAAAGAGGTCTTTGATAGGTTATAATGTAGGCACATTGGTTAAGGTAGGATAATATATGGCTAAGTGACTCAAGTAAACTCCAAGCACCACCATTTATAAATTTCACATATGGACTTTTGTCCATTTTCCTCTTCTTCCCAACGTACTAAATTGACGCTTTATGCCTCATAAGGTACCTATTCTTCGATTAAAGACCCTTTATGCTCAACGCTCATAGTGAACTTAACATTTTCTTTTCTTTTCTTTTCTAGAGCTTATAGGGTTTAACTTTCACAACAAAGGTACTATTCTTTACCACGTATGTATTTTTCTAAAAGAAACTTTTCTTATCATAACTACATCAAAATTTCACCCCTTTGATTCCCATATCCATCCTCACCTCCTATCATCCGTTAATCGAAACAAAAGTCTAATAAAGGCTCAAAGAAGGCATGACAAATGGTATATAACATCGGGTTAGTGTTTGGGTGAATATGTGGTTAACAAAGATGGCCTTTTATCCTTTCCAAATTGAAACACATATTGCAGTCTCGATACGTAAGAACGGCAAGTTCTAGAAGATAATCACATGCATGATATCACACAATTAAAAGAAATCAGATCAAGATGTTTATACAAAGGAAGCTCAAGTCTCACGGGTTAAGCAAATGGTGAAAACAACAAGCTAAGCCATCTCACGCTATTCATGCGTCATTTTCTCACATATCATGTGCACTATCATTAAATTTCACAAAATTTTCTATCGCATTGGCCACATGGATTAACACACTTCACTTAACTCGTTGATCGACGCATACGACAACGAAAAGAAAACAAACACGACAAAAAAGAACACAAACGAAAGACACGAAAAAAAACGCGAAAACAAAAACAAAGAAAACGACAAAACAAAGAAAACGCTGGGTTACCTCCCAACAAGTGCTTACTTTAACGCCTTTAGCTAGACCATCACTAACCTTGTCAATCCGCGCTTTAGTGGCAAAGAAATCCTTCTCAACAAGTGGATTCTCCTAAACTTAGCATTTACGATCTCCACCATCGACTATGAAGTGGCCCCCAAACTTGAACGAAACACTCGGAGTTCCATGCCGAGTCCACTTTTTCTTCTCACGCACACCTCGATTGGTCGAGTACCTCTAAGCATGAGACGCAGCAGCAGCAGCAGCTATCATGATCGAGCGCAGCCTTCGTCTTTTCCAACGCCGTGTTGCTTGATGGCGTCAGATATGGAAATCTCGAGCTCTCATCGTTAACACGAAACGTGAGATCGCCTTCCCGCACATCAATTAACGCATCGCACCGCTGCTAGGAAAGGTCTACCAAGGATTAGCGGTTGTTGTTGAATTCGAATATCCAAAATCACAAAGTCGGCAGGAAAACAAAACCCGAATTTACCAACACGCCTTCGACGATACTTTTGATATGTGATCGACCGTCAGCCATCATCGAAATTCGTCGGCTTCATCTTTCCTAGGTGTAGCCGTTGAAAACGCTCAATGGCATCGATTGATGCTCGCCCAAATCGCACAAAACATTTGGAAAAGTCTCGCCGGGCGATCTCGCACTCCAACGTGAAACCGCCGATCCTTCGCTCAGAGGGGCTTCTTTGCAAGACGGCACCGCATTCTTCGGATAGGGTAATTTTCTCAAATTTTCCCACTTCTTCTTGCTTGCAAGCTGCCTTTTAAGAATTTCATGTATCCCGCATAGTTCGCAGTCAGCTCAAAGAGAGGCACATTTATCTCAACTTTTGAAAGACCTCTTGAAAGCGAGCAAATTTCGCCATATTTTGACTTGACAAGTCGACTGAAATGGGACCGGAGGAATGTACGGCGACGATTAGCTTCTGGTTGCTCGCGGTCGACCTCGCGATCACTGGAAGGTCGCGAGGAATCCCGCTTGTGGCTGATCTCCGCTTCGCGGCGAAGCCATGGTGTGACTCATGAGCGCCTGGGTCGCCGCTGAATCGCTCGCGCGCGCGATACCGGATGGCTCGCGGTCGGGCGCTGGACGCTGCTCGGTCGCGGGCTTCGTGGGAAAATTTCGGATGGTTCGCGATCGGGCTCGCGGTCGCGAGCTCGGTCGCGAGTTCTCGCCTCGAACGCTTGCTCTTCTTCCCTAGGGCTCTGCAGGCTCGCCCACCTCGCCCCGAATGGCGAAGCACCGATTCTTCTGTTCACCTCCAGACATTCTAAATTGGCCCGCCTTTGTAGTGCATTCACTTGAACGGTTATTCGACCAATTTGATTTTCAACATCTTCATATGCTTCCTATAGCCGCCAAAGGACTCCAAATGATTTATCTTTTGCCGGTGTTGCTTATGAACGACTCGATTCGTTGCCAATTGTTGGTTGCTTACAACCAATCACTGCATCATGTCTTCGAGACTTGGCTTCGGCTCTTGCATCAATTCAACATTGAAGCTCAAGGTTGTTGGAAATTCAATGATTCCTCCGATTGATGTGGTCGACGTCTTCGTCTCAATCGACTCTTCAAAAGAGTGAACTTCTTCATGAGATCGCCATATTTGAATCACTCTCAACAATGGTCGCTTGAACGATGGCGCTCTCTCCGCTGGCCATTGATAGCTGTTGGCGTACCATCTCTTCTACAATACGGCTTGCCTCGCTCCATCGGTCGGTTCAATAAGCAGCCCCCACCGACGCATCCACCATGCTCCTTGTCTCGCCATGTCACCACCGAGAACCGTGTGATTTGTTGCTCGAGAACCCATGTTGTGGACATCGCCTCAATAGTCCTCTCGAATCTCTCCCATGCCTCGAATAATGATTCGCCGTGGTTTTGGCAAAATGAGATTTCGCGATGATCTTCGCGCTTCGCCCGTGGCGAGTATTTCAAAGAAACTTCTCACAAAGTTTCCAAGTGTCGATGCCACCGATCCAAACTTCGAACCAATCTTCCACCGTCACAGATGCCGAAACCGAACATGCGATCCGGATCAGGTCTTGTGGCACCCCATTCTGCTTGATGGTGTCACAAATATCGAGAAAAGTCTCGAGATGCGATTGGGTCTTCCGTGACTCCTCCCCAAACCGCTCTCCTCGACCATACCGATCGGTACGGTTTGAGCTCAAAATTGCTCAGATCTCACGCAGGGCCCCAACCGCCTCCTTGAACCTGCTCGTGGATGTCGGTACATGTGATTCGAGGTCTTCCTCCGAGCAGGATAATGATTCTCATATTCGCCATCCGACGCAGATCTCCGCAAAGTCACCTAGCATACGGCAACTTGCTGGGAGGAATGCCCTGCTTTGTGGATCGGCCGCCATTGCACTGCCTCTCTTCTCGCCCTCTTCTCCTTTGAGAGCTTTCGATCCTGGATCTAATAATACTCAGAGGTCCCCGAGATCTTGTACGCATAAACCACCGCGAAGAGAGAAATTAGCATAACAAAATAAATAAATATAATATAATATATAAAACTTGAATTAATAAATCCAAATCGTCAAATTATTCCTATGTGATCTTAATAACTTGCAACGGCGCCAAAATTTGATCGCCCTTTTCACACGTAAAAGTGTAAGTATAGGTGTTTAAGCATCGATCCACGTAGATCAGTATCACTAAAACATAGAAGCTAGCTCAACTACTATTCATTATTATCCGCCACGTAATTTGGGTAGAGGTTTATGGCTTCGAAATTAATCCAAAGCAAAGGTAACCAAGCGTAAATATAAATAAAGCAATAAAATCACGAAAGATAACTATAAAGAAAGACTAACCCTAGGGATGCACCAATCCTATCCACAACAATGTTTATCCCGCTTATTATTAACCGCTTTAATCCGCATAAGACTAAGATCACATATATAACCAACAACTTCGCACGACAATTGCGGTAGCTTGATTACTAATTTTCCCTATCACGCTTACGCCTCTAGAGGAAAATAAGCAACCCAAAAGGATCACTAAGAATATGCTTCCTACGAATGTCCTATCTCATTTACGACTCAAGGCTCATTCAGATTCATGCATTCGATAACGATCGACAATTAATACAATTACGTAATTAACCGACAACTAGATATGCATCAAGATTGATCGTAAATCAACACATATAAATAAGCACAATCGAATCATGAATCAATGCCTGGAAGGTAAACAACAATAGCAGAATCACAACATATAGATCGAATCATGCAAACCCTGTGATTAGAACGAAAACCAGCCATATAATAAACGGAATGAAATACGTAATTAATCATAAAACGGAAATTAAATATATAAACCCGTAGGGAAGCGCTGATGAACAATGGTTGGTCTGAATCCAATCCAAGCGAATGAACGAAAAATCGACGGAAAACGATCGGACAAAACGTCCGATCGATAACGAAACGATAAACTAAACTAGAACAACGTAAAAACAATACTAGAATTAAACTAAAGGAAGATTAAAGACTAAAAGCTATAAAACCGAGGAAAACCGAATAAAACGAGTCCGGGGTGTCTAGGGTGTGATTGGGGCAAGGGCTCTCGCTTATTTATAGAAAAGGTGGAACCCTAATTTGCGCCTCGTCGCGCGCCCGTGATGACCGCTTTCGCGATCGCTAGCTCGACCGTGAGCTATATCCCGCCGCTATTCTTCGCCGGGTCCTCCGCCGCTTTGTATCATGATCGGCTAGCGGTCGCTAGCACCCGACCGGTCATGAAATCGTCCAAGGAGTTCTAGGCGCTTAGGCTTGCTCACAGGCACGCAGGTCGCGGTCGCTACTCCTCCGGATGCTCGCCGGTTTGCTCATGAGCCAGCCTAGCGACCGCCAGTCGGTCGCTAGAAATAGGTCGCTTTGCTCATTTGGTTCGTGCTTGCCTTGCTCGATTTTCAACACATAAACCTACAAAACACCAAAATAACACCCAAGAGCAATATCTTCTAGAAATAGATGAAACATTAAGAATCGATACATAAACGCACATTAAACGAGCTAAACTCATCTTCAAATATCAACTATAAACGTAAAATGCGCGCTTATCGCCTTTCCTGCTTCCGCCCACCGCCGAGGTTTTGAGGGCCTCCCCGACGAGCTCGCCAATCATGAGCCTGTGTTTCTACAATCCTCGTGTCGTGACCATACCCCGTGATAGTCACAAGACTCTCTGCTGACCTCTTCGATCCTCCTTCAGGAGGGCTTGGGAAGAGTTCGACGTGGAGCCCAATATCTCCGCCTGATTTGAGCAGGAGGCGCCCGCCTGTGGTTGGGCCGAGGTCCGAGCTCGACTCCAAAGGCCTCTCTCGATTCGTCGAAGGCACTTCGCGATCGCTCGACTTTCGCCATCCGCTTTTCTCTCACCGCGTCCCTGTGATCTCCTCTTCTTCCGATCCGACTCGCCTTTGAAGAAGTTGTTCAACGAGGTTCCAAAGTTTACTTGCCGCCTTTGGTTTCTCCCTCGGTGATTTCTTTGTTCATCGCTACGGTCGGATCCCGCTCTCGAACGCGCTGATGATGTAGATCGCATCGCCATCAATTTTGAGCGATTCTTTGATGAACCTCGAGACGGTTCGACATCGCCTCGCCCCGCCTCGGGCGGATTGTGAGCAGTGTCGGAGGAGGGTGCCGAGGTGGCATCTTCCGATAAAAGCGCCATTTGAACCGGTCCATGAGGTCTTGAAACAAGCAGTATACTGTTCCCATGAGCGAGTGAACCGGCCAGGCGTTGGAGACCAAAGACCTGGGAAGATTTTGCACATGTGAGAATCCTCCATTCCTTGGTTCGCCATGTTGGTGGTGTAGGCAAAAGGAAGTCGAGGGTCCCAGAGGCCATCGAGGCAGCGATATTGGGTGCCTGGATCGTTGGGCAACGGTGTCCGTAATCTCTCCGAGAAAGAGAGATGATTCTCCGCACGGCCGAACCCGGAGGTCGTCGCCATCTCTCTCGGGGAGTGGGAGATCGTAGCGCCGCTTATCGTCCCTCTAAGGAGTTCGGCTTCGCCTCCTCCTCCTTTCCGCCCCGCGCGTGAGTGTTGTGCCGAGGTGGTGACCGGTTCCATGGATCGCGCGGGCGCAGTGGTCACGGTGGTTTGTCCGCCGCGATAGTTTTTCGTCGTCGGGTGACCTCGTTATCTTGCCGAGGTGAACGCTGATTGTCTCAGTGGGCGACTCGGGTGCCCGTGGTACCCATCCGGGACTCTCGAGGGCCCGCCCATTTGTCCTCCGGGTCGAGAAAGCTTTGAAATTGGCCACGGTTGGCGCTGAGGAATTGGTCACACCGCCATATCCTCGTGGGACTAACGAACTATTTGTTCGTCCTCGCTGAGGTCGGCATCTCCCCACGCTAGGCGCGGTCCCGAGGGTGTATGGAAATGTTTTCCATGTTTCGTGTGTGGCCGTCAGCAGGCTCGCGATCTCCTTCCCGGCGCCGAGTGACCACCGTTGTCCTCGCCCGTTGTTGCCAAATACGACGGGCGGTTGTGCGTGTTCTGCCATTGAGTTGTAGAGGAAACAAGCTTTCTTGTTCGTAGTTTCCCATAGACGGCGCCAATGATAAATCTAGTTACGTGAGTATGCGAGATTTATGTAAAGCAACAAAGAACACCAAGGCTTTTACGTGGTTCGATCGTTAATGAGATCTACGCTCACTCGAGGAGTGATTCCTCAATACTTTCACTATGATTTGAGTACATGTGAGTGTAGTTACAAGCTCTTAGCATTCAATAATTGCCACAACCCTACTACTATGAATTTTCCTTCTATTTATATATATCCGAGACCCCTAAAGACGTGTTCTATCCCCTTCCATGTGGACTCTTCCCCGCATATGTGGACTCTTCCCTGGGCGTAGGGGCCCTCGCTTTTCCATGTGGCGGTTAGTGCTTATCGAGTGTTCCGGGAGGAACGTTGCAGAGTGTCTCCTGTTTAATTTACTCAAATACTGTGTGAAATAAAATACGAGATTGAAATATGAGGCGTGCATACCTATAAAGTGGGGCTTGACCATCAGTGAAATCAGATGCCTGCTTCCAGTTGGTATGCTTTCTTGGCTGAGGTGTGATTTCTCGGAAGAACAGAGGCGGATTACCCAACTACATTAATATTCAAATAATCATTCAATTAATTTCAGAATCTCTAACTACATAGTTATTGAGAAATTGCAGAAATTAAATGAAACCTCAATGTGAAGAATTCCAAGTTTATCAGGCAGCATAACAGCCTCAATGGCAGTGATATCAGACCAAGAAACTTCCATCTTGCTCTTCAATTCTCCATCAAGAAACTCCCAAACCAACTTTCTCTTTGCGAAGTACAATTTCGCAGTCAATTCACCTTCGTGCGTAGACACCCTCTGCAATAAACAAAACCAATTGAATTCCGAAATCAACATCTATTAATAATGTGATTAAAATGATCAAAGAGAAATTGATTATATACCTGCCAATTTCCAACAGAAATAGTGATGATAGGAAAATTGGAAGCCTTTAGTTTTTCAGACACGGACATGGGTTGATGCTCAGATCCCACATTGTCCGCTGTGTTTGACAGTATTGATTCCAACGACTTCGCAAAGGACTCTGTTTTTACAAGTTTCAATCCCAAAATAGGCATCGAATTAATTTCCTTTACTACAACCTTTACTACCCCTCCGACGAGGCAGTGGAGGGTGACAGCGAGCTCCAATCGTGGTGGAAGGAGCTCCGGGAGGAGGGTCATGGCGACAAAAAAAGATGCGCCTTGGCGGCCTAAGATGCACACTCGGAAAGATCTCATCGACAGCCTCATCGTCATCATCTGGATCGTGTCCGCGCTGCACGTGGCCCTCAACTTCAGGCAGTACGCTTACGCCGGATACACGCCCGACCGTGAGCCCGTGGCGGGCAGTGGGGACTATGAGACTCTGAAGACGGACCCCGATAGGGTGTTCTTGAAGATCATCACAGCGAGGCTGCAGACGCTGCTTGGCGTGGCCCTGATCGAGATCCTGTCGAGGCATTCCTCGGACACGGCGGTGTGGACCAAGGACGCGGAGACGATGGCGGCATTTGAGAGGTGTGGGAAGGAGTTGGTGGTGGTGGAGAGGAGGATCATGGAGATGAATAGGGATGGGAAGTGGAAGAATAGAGTTGGGCCTACTAAGCTGCCTTATACGTTGATGTGTCCTACGAGTGAGGAGGGGTTGACTAGTAGAGGAATTCCTAATAGTACCTGTATTTGAAGTTGGAAATCTATAATTTCGTCTTTACTTAAAATAAATGAATTCTAGATTGATTGCTTGAGCATGTAAGGGTTTATCTAACTTTGTTGTCACGTCGTGTTAAGAATAATATAGTTTGTTGCTCAAGGAAACTACCATAGCAGATGATGGGCGTACTCAAAATTTCTTCTCTAAATTTTTGTATCTTTAATTGTTGGTAATTTATTTATTTATCCATTTGTTTGTCCTAAGTAGATTGGGAATAGCCAATAACTTTACCTATATGGAGATGGTTTAATGTCTAAACTTCTATATGTGTGGATCTTGATACATTTTTTAATGTAAATGATACTCTTATTTAATTTAAATAATATTTGCTAATTATAAATTAAAAATAAATGATACATTTTTAAGTATAAATAATCATTTTGTCCATCAGTACCATGCGGATGAATGTATATGAATTTTTGTGACCTTTATGAAGCAAGGCCCCAGCTAACATAGCTTCAGCCTCTTTTTCTTTGATGTGCCTTCTTAGATTATAGGAAATGAAGGGGGAAATCCTAGAAGTGCTATTAAAGGTAAAAGAATCCACTCTTGCATTGTTTTCTGCTAGAATAAAAGTAGTGTAAAACCATAATGAAATATATACGTGCTTAGATCTAGAAGGACAAAAGCTGAGGTCCCACCCATTCAAATTCTGCATACTTCACCTCACCAGCAAGCTCTTGCTCGAAAGCATTAACCTCTTTCATTTTGCTCACGATCTATCTTTCCTGCATGTGAAGGACCATTCCACAAAACTGGCTTGTTCAATTCCTCAGATAACTTATGTTATAACTAAAAAAAAATTGTTAAAAAATTAGGAATAAAAATTCTAATTTTTATTAAAAGAAAAATCGATACAACACACAATTTAAACAAAATGTTAGAATTGGATTCAGAACGAAAGACAAGGAAGAGAAAGAAAGAAAGAAAAACTCTCATTTGAACAGAAAAAAGAAAATAAATAAATAAATATTAATCCAAACAAAATAAGATTTTGAAAAGTAAACAAGAACAAGACAATAAAACCAATCCATGCAAAAAGAAAAAAGAAAGAAAGAGAATCTGATTTAAATAAAACATTGCATGCGAACTAAAAGGAAAAAGATGCATCCATGGATTTAGTTCAATTGGTTAAAAGTTAGTAAATATGGAACAAGAAAAAAAAGAGAAATAATTAAAATTATATTCCTTCCATCCTCGATATTTGTTCATTTAATTTCATTTCGGTATGTCCACAAAATTCTTTCACTTTCCTTTTATAGACATGAACACCACCCAAAAGTCAACACTATTGTCCACATTCAATTCACTTATTTGCAAAGAAAACTCACGGTCCACCTTTTCCACTCACATAACATATTTTATTATGTGGGTCGTATTCTCCACTCACTTTATACTCATTACATTTATTAAAACACGTGCTGATAAAAACTAAGACCATATATGGTTAGGGGTGAGTATTCGGTTATTCGGTCGGTTTCGGACGAAAAAATAACCGAACCGAATTAATCGAATTTTTTTAAAAAAAATAACTGAACCGAAACGAATTTTATTAGATAACCCAACCAAAATAACCGAAATATATTTCGATTAAACCGAATTTTTAAAAATATATATATTTTTAAATAAATAAATAAGTAATATTATATAGTGATATAATATATATACAAATAAATTTTTCTATGTTATATATATAATATTTTATAAAAAAATTACTAATAGTATTATATAATAACTAAATAATATTATATTTTATAAATATTATATATTAATATAATAGGGAGAAAGAGAGAAATGAATATGATTAAGGTTATTGATATATTAAAATTATAATTCAAAATAAATAAATAAATAATATTATATATATATATATGTGTGTGTGTGTGTGTGTATAATTGGTTTTCGGTTAATTTTGTTTGAACCAATCGGAAATCGAATTACCGAATTTTAATTTGGTTTTAATCGAATTAATCGAACCAAATTTGATTTTTCGATTCGATTCGATTCTTTTATTCGATTTTCGGATATTTTTTCACCCCTATATATGGTGGACGGATGGAGTATATAAGAAAGTGGATTGAGCAGTGGGAACCGCCAAAAACTCTTCCTTAGTCTCACCTCGAGAGTACAACACACATGCCCAATTGTAGGGCTGTCTGGCTACATGCAATTTTCATTCTTGAGCGGACGTTCGCAGTGGGGCCCATACTCGAATTTTAACATCACGAAAGCAAAATTCTTGTTTTCCATGTCCTAATGGTGTCTCCAACCATTATCTATAAAACTCAATTTTTTTGATGTTGATGGGTCTCTTTGGTATGTATTGGTGTATAAGGGGGATACATCAGTTAGACAAATTTTAAAACTCTCTCTCTCAACAAGATTGATTGACTACACGTAGTAGCTGTCATACCCCGTCTTTCTCGATAGAATTAGAATGACTTTCGAACTTAGAATTTTAAAATGATTCGTGCCTAGTGAAAGAAATTTTTAAATTCCAACAAAAAGAAATTTATTTCACTAATTATTATAAAGTGATTACGAGAATTATTATATATCATATAATAATCGAATATGATTTATATATATATACTTATAAATCATTGTATTAATAATTTTATGCTAATGTTTAAATTTTAATTCATGGTCTTTAGGATTGAACATTGAGCCCGTAAGAATAATTTATCTAATGGGCTTTCGTTTGAAAAAGCCCAAGGAAAAAGCCCATTAGACAACCCCAAACCCTACACTATACAAGCATCATTCCCCTCCTTTTTGGAACCCTAGCCTCACATTCACTCATCTTATCCACTCATCCTTTCTTTGCAGCCTCAACAAGAGGATCCACAAAGGTTTATACTGTGAATCTCTCCATTTCATTTGTGTTTATATGTGTATATGTGTATGGGTATGTGGTTATGCATATGGGTGTGTGTGTTGCTATATCGTGTGTGTGTGTGTTGTTGTCGGGTGTGTGTGTTGCCGCTGGGCGTGGGGTTCTGAGAGAAGGACGAGGTGGCGGGCCGCCGCAGTGGCGGCTGACCTCGTGCGTGGCTCGCCGTGTGTGTGTGTCGTCGGGTGTGTGTGCATGGCTGCGTGTGTGTGAGTGCGACAGCGTGTCGCCGTCGCGTGCGTATGTGTGTGCGTCGTGTGTATGTGTGCGTCGTGTGTGTGTGTGTGAGTCGTGTGTGTGTGTGTGCGATGTGTCGCCGGAGAGAGTGGGAGAGCACGGCAGCAAGCAGCTGCCGAGAATGAGGGGGGGTGAGGCGACACCTAAAGAATGGAGAGAGAAGAGTGAGAGACGTGAGAGGGAGGAGAGAACCGAGAGGAGGTCACAGTCGAGGTCGAGGCGGCGGCACCGACCGACGACGTGACCGTGGAGACGTCGGCGGTGTCTCAGTGTGTGTGCGTAAGTGTGTGTGAGTGAGCGAGAGAGAGAGACGTGAGGGATAGATGAAGAGAAATAAAAAAAAAAAAAAATGAAGTAGCCGGAATTTTGGCCGGCGACGGCGACGACGGCTGGCCGGAAAGCGGTGCCGGAATTGTGGAAGAAATTAGGTTTAGGGTTTTGAGAATAAATGGGCTAGGCTTGGGCTGGTTTCATTTTATTTTAATGTTTTGGGCCAAATATGAGTTGGACTCATTTTTTTTAAATGTTGGGCTGTTCTTATTAAAGGTGTTGGCTCTTCTTATTTAATGCTGGGCTGATTTAATTCAAATGAGTTGGGCTGTCATTTTATTTAAATGTTGGGCTTGTTTCTTTTTATTTAAATGCTGATGGGCTATGTTTTAATAGTGGGCCGAGAATTAAAAGAAGTGGGCCGAAAATTTATGGATTTGGGCTCCAGTGAATTAAATAATAGTTGGGGCTTAGATTTAATTAAGGATTGGGCTTTAATATAATTAGTGACTTGACTTGCTTTAATTAATTAAATCTTTGGACTTAAATTAATTAAATAAATGAGGTTTAACTTTGAGACTTAATTAATTAAATTATATTAAGTCTAATTAAATAAATAACTTAAACTTAAACATAAGTTTAAATTATTTAATTATGGTAAGTTAATTAATTAATTGCTATTAAGTTTAATTAATTGATTGATTAAGTTAAGGTTAAGTCCAAGTTTAAGTTACTTTAATTTATGGTTATGACCTATTTAATTAATGTAATTAATTTCTTTTAATGAAATTAATTAAGTTAGAATAATTTAATAAATTAAATTATGTTAGACAAGTGCATAATTTGAGAATTTTATTATGTATTATATTAAGCAAGAGTCCTTAATATATATGAATTTAGTATGTAATTCAATTGCAATATACTTTTTGTAAAAAATATTTATCATAAGAAGATTATGGAAGTAAATGCGTTTTTAAACGAAAAGTCGAGCAAGGGTATTGTTGGTGCCTAAGTCGATATATATTAGTTTTCAAATTTATTTATATTTTGAAAACCCGGGCTTAACGAATCATAAGTTAGTATCCTCTTTTACTTGAACTTAAGGCTAGCTTTTCGAGACCTATTAAGATTAGTGCTTCTTGTAGGTTTTGTCAATCAAGAGGATTAGCGTTGCTTCCCGATATGTATACAATAGTGATTTCTTCAAGCTTTGTCCTATCGAGGTGGGCTTTATTTATAAAAGTATATTTGAGTTATATGCTCTGATATTTCATGAAATGCAAACTGTTTATTCAATAAAATATTTTTGTGCGCTCTACTCTGTTTAAGGCTCGTAAATGTATCGATCGAGATTCTCTCTTAAACTTAATATGTTAATTGAAAATTGTGTACACTCGTTAGTTGTTTCGGTGGGTTGATCTCCATCGGGCACTAACATAATCATGAGGCGTTATAAGGGTGCTTGTCTGGATGCGTTCCGGAGTACGTCATGTTATTATGGTGCTTGTCTGGATGCGTTCCGAAGTACGTCATGAAATTATGAATTTGTCCGGGTTACGTCCCCGATGACAATAATGTGGCATGTGATCCGACGGTGGCTAGAGGCCCAGGATCAAAGCGAGTAACAAAAGAGTCGTGACAATGGGCCTAATAAATGAAATATTTTTGCATGCTTAGAAGTGGTTTCTCTTTTTAAAACCTTCTAAGTTATGTTATCATGATTGGATAAACTGCTTTTACGAATTTACGAAATATGTTTAGCAAATGCATGTCCACTGAGTACATTAGTACTCAGCCCAAATATTTTTAGGTTGATCAATGGGCGCTTACGGGGCAGAGCTGAGATTAGGTTTCACTCCGTGTTTTGACGGATTATTTTCGTATTTAGACTTCCGATGATGAGCTAGCTCAAATTACCTTTTTCCTTCTTGTCTATGACTTGAATTATATCTTTTGATGAGCTTAGACTCTGAATCCTTGATGTTTAGTATTTTGACTTATATTGGCTATTAGAAGCACTAAACTAAACTTGTGATCTTGAGGATAATTATTTTTTCGATTGGATTACATCATTCGATGTCTTCCATTTTCATTAGGAAGTTATTCCCAAATTCTAAGGGTTTACTTCCTTGATCATTCAAGTCAACTTTTTACCTTATATTTCTCCTTATTTTATTCGTCGCGCCCCGATTTACGAGCTTCCGTTACATCAGGAATTGGGGCGTGACAGTAGCTGATCGGGTAACTGACAATCCAGTAATGATGTCAGTACTGCTAGCCAGTTCAAATAAGGAGCGTATGTACAGAGTGATATCAGTTAGCAAACTTACTGACTGATGAGGTAGTAACTCAGTTGGACTGATAACTGATGTACGTACGAAATTGGGTATTTACTATATTTGCCTTACTAAAAACTTAAAACTGATTCGAAACACTTAGTTAAGTATTGTTTAGTCAATTTTCAGTTATATATCTCTAGTATCAAATTCATAATGATAGAAGGTTTCAAAACTATGATGTGTTGCTGTGTGCTGATGATGACCGTTTAATAACATGTAATTTAAATAGCGATAATGAAAGTAAAATAACAGGTTGAGTTTTACGTGGTTCGGAGAGATCAACTCCTACGTCACAGACTGAATGCTCAGTCAATCCACTAATTTGGGACTTGGTCTTGTTTACGGGTACAAGATATAAACCTAGTTACTGAGTTAACCTTACAATATCCCGCCTCATTTGACGTACATCCTACACTTGCGGGTGCTAAGAAACCTTTGACTGCTTACGGGTGTAGTCGATCTAAACCTCTAGCTTGTGGGTGCTAGATAACCAAGCTTTCAGCAACAAACACTTCATTGCTTACTTGCCCACATTTCTACACAAACTTTTGGGGGTTTCGTAGAAGGGTTTCCAACTAAGATTCTGAGTTGACACATACGTCAAACTTAGTATGTCTAGACTTCAGATATACAAGATGGATATCCTAGACTTAAAAAGTGTATACTGAAACCTCGAGCCGATAAGTATGTGTAAGCTCTTGAGATTTTCTTATAAACTTCCTTCTTCGAAATCGCTATTTGATATACTTGATCTTTGAGCTTGAATACTTTTGACAATTCAATTGCGCAACGTTTCAGTGACCTTCAAACGTTGGAATCTGCGTGTTATTACGTAGAAGAATAAGAATAGATCCGTTGGAGAGACCACCATTCAAATCATTCTATTTTATCGTTTGAATTCTTCCATTTGAAAATCTTCATACGTCGCTGTCATGGTTTGCATCATCGCATATTGTAGCTCTGCAACTTTTGAAAATGTCTTATGGTATGGCATGATCTTTTGTAGATCTCTACCTCATGTGTCAAGTCAAATACTCAAGGATTAATTTCTTCCGTGTTTCTTCAGTTGAGTTGACTTCGTGTTTTATCAGCACGTTAACTTCAGGTTGCGCCAATCAAGACTGCTATGTTTTCATCAGCAGACTGGACTCCCATCTTTTGCCAACTTTGAAAACCTGAGTCAGTTTGATGCTTTCAGCTTGACGTAGATTTAGTCAGCTTTGACATTTTATCAGCCAACTTTGACTTTGTTTCACTAGCTTTGACTACTTGTCACCAGCTGTGACTTCTAGACGCCAAATTTGATTCCCGGTAGCCAGCTTTGACTTCTGGTAGTCAGCTTTGACTCCTCGGCATGGTAGTTAGCTGCTGGTATGCCACTTGGTCATATCATGACTCCTTCATCTTTTCAGCACTATGTCTTCAGCCTCCGATCTTCAAGCTTCAGTCTTCCAACGTCAGTCTTCGGTCTTCGACTTTACTCCAGTAGCTATGTTCATCAACATCGTTATACTTCCATCGTCATACATCAATGGACCTTCCTTCAGTATTCATCTTGATCGCGATCCTTCACCGAGTTTCTAGCGATTCGCTTAGTATCGATACTTATCAATATGGTTGGCTTGATCGCTCAAACTCCTTCAGTCTTGGGCCTGTCCTATAACAAAAACGCATAACTCCAAAACAAGTCAGCAACATTCGTTATTATAGTATGACAATCATCAGAGGTTTTAGAATCTAATCAAAACACAGTTAAGATAGACTAATTCTCAACAACTTAAGATTTTTTTCAGCAATTACCACATCAGCTATTAAAATCCATCAATTTCTTTCTATCTTTTTCTTCAATCATATACCTACAAAATCAACTTTTATATTGATGCCATTATAATATATAATAATTATATATATATATATATATATATATATATATGAGAAGGTTAACGTGAGAACGTGAGAACAAAAAATGATGAATTCATTATGAAAGTTGATGAATCATTGGAAAGTTCTTGAATTCAAAAATAGAATTTTCGTCCCCCATGGGTTTCGAACCCGGGTGAAAATTTCAAATTTTAAATTCAAGATCTTATCCAAGGAATTCATCAATTTTCATAATGAATTCATTTGTTCTTAGGTTTTAGGATAAAATGGTTCTCATTTGGACATAAATATATATATATATATATATATATATATATATATATATATATAATCGAAGGAAAATATATTTACAAAATAAAATAATTAAAAGATAAAGAAATCAACTTTTTAAAGAAATTGATTTCTTGTTTTTAACTTTTATTAATTTTCTCTAATAATATAAAAGTTTGATTCAAACTTTTTTGACTCCAAAAATAATTGGAAAAAGTCACTAGAAGTATAGTAATAGCGAATCATTTGAAATGTTATGACATTGTCACGATTTCCGATATTGAACCTGTCGTTTCATATGTGACTTTTTTCACCTAATATCTATGAAAAGATATCATCTTCAAAGTTTCAATAAATTATTATATAATGGGACAATCTTCTTCTAAAAATCTATTTAAAAAATTTCTTCATAAGTTCTTCATAAATATTCAAACTTTTATTATTATTATTACTACTACTACTACTACTACTACTACTACTATTATTAACAATTGTATAACTTTTGAAGCTAGCTTCCTTACTCTGGTGTCTATAGTAAATTATTAAATCTTCATAAAAATTTATGTCCATCCGTTCGTACCGTATTGGCAGATAAAAGTATCATTTATTGTTAAAACAATATCATTTATTTTTTATCCTATAATTTTTAAAAATGTCTTTTATATTGAAAAAAATTATCAAAATTTGTATGTGTTGAAGGATGTATATGAGATAACATCTCTACTGACGAACCATTTCAATAGTACGGGTGTTGCCGTGCCACGAGGCACGACCATGGAAGTAATTAAAAAGAAAAAGTTATGATCACCTCCTAAATCTTATGCTCCATTATTTTGTATACCAAATCAATTTAAGTGGTTTGCTTTAATAACAAATCAATTTAAATTGTTCACCCAACAAATTGCCATCATCATCTCGTCTCTGCATCATCATTTGATCAAGCAACGACCATCTATCATCATCACTTGCTGGTGTTACATTCTGCATCATCATTCGTTCAAGCGAAGAGCAGCAACTACCATCATGATCACCGCCTGCAGCATTCTGCATCAAGTGTTCATCACTTAGGCCGTAGTGGATTCCTGTGCTATTCGGAGGAATGATGGGATTGGGATTGAGTGGTGGAATGTCCCTGTTGGGGGAAGTGGTCTCATAGTATCCACAAAGCTGCTGTTGGGGAAGAAAAACGTGCAGCTGGTTCTGTCTTAATGAATCGACAAATATTGCCTCGTTGTGTATGTGATTCCCCCAGACTGCCGCCATACCATTGTTTCTTCCTGTCACAAAAGGGTATCATTACTGGAACTAATATAATAAGATTAGGTTGTAATAGAAACTTATAGTATACCTGCTGTGATAGTAGGATGTAGAGATGGATGAAGATATGTTGTGGGATGCTGCAGCTGTGGGTGATGAAATCTTTGCTGTAACCGGCTGCTACTGAACTGCACTGGCATAACTGTGTTGAAATAAGGCGACTGATGGCTCGGGAACGGCCTCTGACTGAGCTGAAAGAGATGCTGATCGCATTGCAAGAGCTTCTCGTAGTGCTTATCGAGTGCTCCGGGAGGGAACGTTGCAGAGTGTCTCCTGTTTAATTTACTCAAATACTGTGTGAAATAAAATACGAGATTGAAATATGAGCCGTGCATACCTATAGAGTGGGGCTTGACCATCAGTGAAATCAGATGCCTGCTTCCAGTTGGTATGCTTTCTTGGTTGAGGTGTGATTTCTCGGAAGAACAGAGGCGGATTACCCAACTACATTAATATTCAAATAATCATTCAATCAATTTCAGAATCTCTAACTACATAGTTATTGAGAAATTGCAGAAATTAAATGAAACCTCAATGTGAAGAATTCCTAGTTTATCAGGCAGCATAACAGCCTCAATGGCAGTGATATCAGACCAAGAAACTTCCATCTTGCTCTTCAATTCTCCATCAAGAAACTCCCAAACCAACTTTCTCTTTGCGAAGTACAATTTCGCAGTCAATTCACCTTCGTGCGTAGACACCTCTGCAAAAACAAAACCAATTGAATTCAAATCAACATCTATTAATAATGTGATTAAAATGATCAAAGAGAAATTGATTATATACCTGCCAATTTCCAACAGAAATAGTGATGATAGGAAAATTGGAAGCCTTTAGTTTTCAGACACAGACATGGGTTGATGCTCAGATCCCACATTGTCCACTGTGTTTGACAGTATTGATTCCAACGACTTCGCAAAGGACTCTGTTTTACAAGTTTCAATCCCAAAAGAGGCATCGAATTAATTTCCTACAAACATCAAATCATCAAACAATTAAGTTAATCCACACATTAACTAACAATTAATAAATTATGACTCCGACTCCAACTAACTATATACAGCTAGTAGTATACGCCATAGTTGGATCCTTGAATATTCGGAGGTAACCAGCCATCATCACCACCTTCATTTCCATTCTGCTTCATCACTTGTTCACCCAACAAATTGCCATCATCATCTCGTCTCTGCATCATCATTTGATCAAGCAACGACCATCTATCATCATCACTTGCTGGTGTTACATTCTGCATCATCATTCGTTCAAGCGAAGAGCAGCAACTACCATCATGATCACCGCCTGCAGCATTCTGCATCAAGTGTTCATCACTTAGGCCGTAGTGGATTCCTGTGCTATTAGGAGGAATGATGGGATTGGGATTGAGTGGTGGAATGTCCCTGTTGGGGGAAGTGGTCTCATAGTATCCACAAAGCTGCTGTTGGGGAAGAAAAACGTGCAGCTGGTTCTGTCTTAATGAGTCGACAAATATTGCCTCGTTGTGTATGTGATTCCCCCAGACTGCCGCCATACCATTGTTTCTTCCTGTCACAAAAGGGTATCATTACTGGAACTAATATAATAAGATTAGGTTGTAATATAAACTTATAGTATACCTGCTGTGATAGTAGGATGTAGAGATGGATGAAGATATGTTGTGGGATGCTGCAGCTGTGGGTGATTAAATCTTTGCTGTAACCGGCTGCTACTGAACTGCACTGGCATAACTGTGTTGAAATAAGGCGATTGATGGCTCGGGAACGGCCTCTGACTGAGCTGAAAGAGATGCTGATCGCATTGCAAGAGCTTCTCGTAGTGCTTATCGAGTGTTCCGGGAGGGAACGTTGCAGAGTGTCTCCTGTTTAATTTACTCAATACAGTGTGAAATAAAATACGAGATTGAAATATGAGCCGTGCATACCTATAAAGTGGGGCTTGACCATCAGTGAAATCAGATGCCTGCTTCCAGTTGGTATGCTTTCTTGGTTGAGGTGTGATTTCTCGGAAGAACAGAGGCGGATTACCCAACTACATTAATATTCAAATAATCATTCAATCAATTTCAGAATCTCTAACTACATAGTTATTGAGAAATTGCAGAAATGAAACCTCAATGTGAAGAATTCCTAGTTTATCAGGCAGCATAACAGCCTCAATGGCAGTGATATCAGACCAAGAAACTTCCATCTTGCTCTTCAATTCTCCATCAAGAAACTCCCAAACCAACTTTCTCTTTGCGAAGTACAATTTCGCAGTCAATTCACCTTCGTGCGTAGACACCCTCTGCAAAAAACAAAACCAATTGAATTCCGAAATCAACATCTATTAATAATGTGATTAAAATGATCAAAGAGAAATTGATTATATACCTGCCAATTTCCAACAGAAACAGTGATGATAGGAAAATTGGAAGCCTTTAGTTTTTCAGACACAGACATGGGTTGATGCTCAGATCCCACATTGTCCGCTGTGTTTGACAGTATTGATTCCAACGACTTCGCAAAGGACTCTGTTTTTACAAGTTTCAATCCCAAAAGAGGCATCGAATTAATTTCCTACAAACATCAAATCATCAAACAATTAAGTTAATCCACACATTTACTAGCAATTAATAAATTATGACTCCCGACTCCAACTAGTTATATACAGTTAGTAGTATAAGAACGTAAATTAAACTCTGAACCAACTTCGAATTCGAATAAAAGTAGAACAATTGAGAAATCAAATACTAGCAGCCATGCCAATGACATGAACCTCAATTACAAATTGGAAAAAACCGAAAAAATCAATGTTCATTCATGTGACTCGCACAAATACACACACACACACACACATGTGTATATATATATAGATAGATAGATAGAGAGAAACCTGCAGATTGAAGTGAGGGGAACTGTATCCAGAGCCCTCCGAATTATAACTGCGATTATCCATGCTTCAACTTCAGGTTTAGAACGCAAATTATGGTGATCGGAAGTAAACCATGCGTGATCTATTGTTTTACGTAAACTCGTGTATCTTGGTGGCAGGAGAAAGAGTATCTTGGCGGCAGGAGAAAGAGATAGATACGAGAATAGAGAAAAAGACGCAGGAAATAGATAGAGACGAGAAAAGAGAAAAAAACGCAGGAAATAGAGATTCTTAATTTATATATATATATATATTGACTCCTGTCATTAGTAGGAGACGTGCCTGTTCTTCTCCTACGAGGATATGGAGGATCTACCAAGATCGGGTCAGACCGAATCCTCCGGATCATCCATTGTAATGAGCATAGTCATACACTCCGCTCCTCCTCTCTGTACGGCAGAAGATAGGCCTAATTGATCAACACCAGAAATACCAGTTATCGATAAGCGCATCGCACTAATTATTAATTGATGGCGATGGGATCACCTGTTGGCGAAGAAGATGCAGTCGGATTTGTAGTTGTCGGAGTTGCAGAAGAAGTGTGAGGGTTTTGAGGAAGAATTCGCTGTGGTGGGATGCTGAATGCGCCGGGGATTCCGATCTCTTTTCCAGCCTTCCCTTTCAGCTTGTTACCTGCATTACACTAACGGATTCATAACAACTTCTATAGTGCAGATTCAATCAATGGAACCACTTAAACGTAAACGCCAAATAATCAAATATATTCAATCTACTACTGAAGAAGGTGGCAGAAGGGAAGTTAACGTGATGTATGCGTGGTGGTTAAATAAAAGGAGCTGCAGAGCGTTAGTTAAACAAAGGAGGAGCTGCAGAGCGTTGGTTGAGTAAATTGCATGCATGCAGCGGTTATTCTGTTAGTTAATAAAACGGTTCAGAGAATTAGTTAGGAAAGTTTGTTACCTTTCTGTTTTGTTTCTGTTTTCCGATTTCATGCATCTATAGAAAGAGATGAGTGTATTTGTAAAGATTGAATTTGCTGTACATTCTTTTCCGTCCAAAATTCTTTTGAGTTCATCAGAAATTTAAGATAGGCAAAATAACCTTTTTTTACTTCTTTCTTGATTAAGGAAAGTGTGTTTGCATATGGTTTAATTATCATGCTGTGATAGAGCCAGTGGTGATTGCAACAAACAGGCAACTGCGCGTGATGTAGCCGATTCATAAGCTTCTGTATCCGCGACACCATGAACATCAATGCCGGAGGGATTCTTGAGGGGACGGTCTTCCCTGATCGATCGATACGATACGCCATGGAGCTATCTTCCTTCTTCTACAAAGACTGGAATTTCCCCGAGCAGGCGCTCCCGGCGGATCTACTCAAGAGCTAGTAAAGAGGTCTTAGATTCGAGTCCCACCAATGTGGGCTGTATTTGCATTTTATTTGGATATGGTCTAGTTGTACTATCTTGGTTAATGTGTGATTATTATTTAGTCAATTCATGATATAATATGTATCTTGCATCTCAAACTCTGCAGAGGCATGGCAGTGGAGGATCCGGACTCACCCTACGGGATCCGCCTCGTGATGGAGGACTATCCCTACGCAGTAGATGGCCTCCAGATCTGGTCGGCCATAAAAACGTGGGTGGAGGACTACTACAACCTTTACTACCCCTCCGACGAGGCAGTGGAGGGTGACAGGAGCTCCAATCGTGGTGGAAGGAGCTCCGGGAGGAGGGTCATGGCGACAAAAAAAGACGCGCCTTGGCGGCCTAAAATGCACACTCGGAAAGATCTCATCGACAGCCTCACCATCATCATCTGGATCGTGTCCGCGCTGCACGTGGCCCTCAACTTCAGGCAGTACGCTTACGCCGGATACATGCCCGACCGTGAGCCGGCACTTCATGCCCGTGGCTGGCAGTGAGGACTATGAGACTCTGAAGACGGACCCCGATAGGGTGTTCTTGAAGATCATCACAGCGAGGCTGCAGACGCTGCTTGGCGTGGCCCTGATCGAGATCCTGTCGAGGCATTCCTCGGACACGGCGGTGTGGACCAAGGACGCGGAGACGATGGCGGCATTTGAGAGGTTTGGGGGTGGTGGAGCGGAGGATCATGGAGATGAATGGGGATGGGAAGTGGAAGAATAGAGTTGGGCCTACTAAACTGCCTTATACGTTGATGTATCCTACGAATGAGGAGGGGTTGACTGGTAGAGGAATTCCTAATAGTACCTCTATTTGAAGTGGAAATCTATAATTTCTTCTTTACTTAAAATAAATGAATTCTAGATTGATTGCTTGAGCATGTAAGGGTTTATCTAACTTTGTTGTCACGTCGTGTTAAGAATAATATTGTTTGTTGCTCAAGGAAACTAAAATAGCAGATGATGGGCGTCGTCAAATTTCTTCTCTAAATTTTTGCATCTTTAATTGTTGGTCATTAATTTATCTATTTTTTTGGTATTTTCATATATACACCCATTCAAGTATGAGTTTTTCCCAAATTTTTGGTAAAACGAAGCAATTTTATTTAACTGCAATGGTTTGAGTTAGAATTCTGCCTCGTTTTCATGATGTGATATAATAATACCAATAACATTTATACTCTGTACTAGCGAGATATAATTTTAATTGTCAATAAAATTAAAGGGTTAATCGCATAAAATTGTAAATTGGACTATATATGAAATTAATGCGACTTTAAAGCTTGCCATTCTGAACACCGATCAACCATTGTCATAAGTATGTCAATCTAATCCGATATTCATCGATTAGCTCGAATCGATCGATAATTCGGTAGGGTTAGGATTGAAATTTTATAACCCAAAAGAAAATGTCAACTTGAATGTCTCGAAATCGAATAATCTGACAACCTGATATGGTTGGACCGAACCAAAATGGAATGACCCAAAATCTGAATGAATTGACCTGATTAACTTTAATTTTCCTCGATATATTTTCAAACTTTATTACTTGTTTCTAAAGTTAGTATAATAAGAGTTTCTTTTAAAGTAATTATAAAATATATTTTGGTTTAATATTCGAAGTTATAGTATTATTTCTTTGTCTTTTTACTCTAATGCTTAATACAAGATAATTGTTATAAATATATAATTATCTACAAAAGTATATATAATATTTTTTTCTTAAGCTTCCTCTTAAACTCGAAAATTAAGTTTTAGGATCGAAAATTTTAACTCAAAAAAAATATCAATCCGAGTGACCCGAAGCAAACAACCAGCCGAGCGGACCGAACCCGAACGGGTTGGCCCGATTGATAACCTGGTTTGTGGCAAATTGGAATTTGATATAATAGCATACATGCATTGGTTTAGTGATAAAGTGAATAATATTTGAAACCAAATGTCTTAGATTCGAGATCTCTATTATATGACCTTTAAATTTTTATATTGATTGAAACAAAGATGGGTATAATATTCTACGGAAGCATCTAAAGTGGGCAAAATATTCTTTGACGTATTTGTTGACGTGTACATGACATCTCATACTTGGAAAAGGAAAAAAAAATAAAAATCACCAGTCGTTTATTTGACACTATGCTAGTGAATAAATATCTCAACTAATTTATGAATTTAACGATAATACCAAAACTAAATAAAAGCAAACATCCATAAATTATAGTAATATTTTGTGCAGTAAGTTTCTATATCTAAAATCCTGAAACATACATATAATAAATGCACTAAAACCCAACCACTATACACATATTATTCGATTAAATTTTTCTTTCACAATTTATATCACCAAAGATGGAAACCACGGTCTAGTGAGAATTGAATTGGATGATTGATCATTTTTTCATGACTGGATTTACATGCTAACAAGCCTTTTATGGACAATACTGCACCTGCATGACCATCTTAGTCATCATAGTCACGTGCATTCAGTCGATGGAAATAGCAAATTTTGTGGCTATGCCGGCAGCAGATGGACAACTAAAATTCAATATATAGAGAAAAATCAAGTGAATCGTCCTAATTTACACAGAATTGTTTTCCTAATTTGTGGGAGCATGAGTTGCATAAATGAGATCCTTTCTTGGCAAATCCCTTCATCTAGCCAAGCAAGAACCTGAACACATCGCTCAACGAAATGATTCCTTCAACGC
Source organism: Salvia rosmarinus (assembly GCA_036937905.1). Taxonomy (NCBI): domain Eukaryota; kingdom Viridiplantae; phylum Streptophyta; class Magnoliopsida; order Lamiales; family Lamiaceae; genus Salvia; species Salvia rosmarinus. Next base: position 22,418,328 of record CM072813.1, read on the forward strand.
GCTTACTCCCAGCTTCCACTATTATGACTCTTCTAACACCTGGAAAACGAGCCACAATTACCGCGGTATGTTGAGAAAACATTCTTCTCAGAACATACAAGATGAGCACATACTAATGCGATCTAAAATCGTTTTAAACAAGTAAAATGGTAGGGAAATATGTGCACGGGCACCCATATATTATAGCTGCACCGATGGAGAGAGAGAGAGAGATGAGAGAGAGAGAGAGTTGAGGGAAGATGTGAAGGATGTTGTAGAAGCTTGGTGAAGCTTCATTGGAAATACCTTCAATTGTAGTTTTTGTAATTATCCTTAAAATCGCACCAAAAATATGAATTGACAGTCAAAGATCAGATACAATTACCAGGAATGGACAGCCGCTCCATTACTTTGTGCAAAGGATCAGACCTCAAGCACATCTGACATCTCTGACCATTAAAGAAGCCACGAGGAGAGTTTGCATCTTGTCCCAGTTGTATGGCCTACAGATAAAGAACAATTTTTCAACCAATATATATATATATATATATATGGAGTGAATCAAATGAGAACTTTAACTTTTTTTAGAACTAAAAACTAATGTGGCTATTAATTTTTTTATAATCTAACGGTCAAGATTAATTATAAACTCTGTTGTAAAAAGCGCCAGAGGCGGCCGCCTCGAGGCGCCTCAAGGCGGTGGAAGCGCCTGGGCGACCGCTTCTTTTCAAATATCACTGTGAGCCTCTCCGGCTGAGGCGGCCGCCTCAAGGCTCCAAGCGCTGAGGCGGTCTGAGGCGTTTAGGGTTTAATTAGGTGATTTAGGGTTTAATTAGGTGTTTTGGGCCTAAAAGTTTTGAGCCCAAATGAAATTAATAATAGCCTAATATGATTAAACCCTAAAACTAAGTTCTACTTATTAAAGTTTAAGAAAAAAAAACAGAATAGAGAGGCGCCTCTGCCATTCTCTCTCCTCCCTCATCCCTCACCTCCGCCCACGCCTCCTGGTAACAGCAGCCGGCCTCCGGTGACAGCCGCCAGCCTCATCAAGATCAGTTTTTTCCCTCTTCTTTTTTTCTTTCTTTCTAGGTCAGTTTTTTACTTTTTGTCTTTCTTACTTTCTTTCTAGGTCAGTTTTTTTATCAAGATCGTTCTTTTTTTTCTTTCTAGGTCAGTTCTTTCTTTCTATGTCGGTTTATAAGTTTATGATTTTTTGTTTTGTTTTTTATTGCAAGGTTGGATTTGCTATCTATTATTTTATATTTAGTTTATAATTTTTATGTTTTTTGTTTTTTATTATTGAGGCTTACGCCTCGGACCGCCTCGAGGCTTACCGCCTCGCCTTGTAGAGGTGAGGCGCCTCAGTCCCGCCTTAAGCTTTTTACAACATTGATTATAAATAATTGATTATCCTCAGGTTTTAATGGTAACCATTAAGTCCTATAATTAAGAGATTTTATATATTTATATACGGTAATTGTTCTCATATGCATAATCATTACGATTACATGCACAATAGCATAAATTGCATGAACATAATTATCAATTGGAATGTGATAACATGCACAAGAACTACCATTACATGAACAATAACATGAATTACACGAACAACGAAGAATATAATGTGAAATATCCAAATATCGAAAATTTAGGGATTTGACTATTTTTATCATTAAATAATTATGAGTCGTCCGATCTTATTCAATCTAATGATGGTTACTGACTCATAGTTCTTATCTAAAAGGTAGTTCTCTCTATAACCAACTCATATATATATATAGGAGATTGTTCAAGATAATTTGATAGGAAATGATAATGAATCTGGATCTTTGATTTGTTGGATCAATGGTTGAGATTTAATTTCGATTATGCTATAGTTTTATGTTTTATGTGCTACGCGGATTACTGTGCATCACTAGAACCCTTCATGTGCTACGCTGCAATGAAAGATATGCTAAACTAATATATTTAGCATATATGCTACGAATGAATGAAATATGTACTAAACTAACATGTGCAACATAGTAATTCTGATTGTGTTACACAAATATGAAAGATGTGCTACTATTCTTATTTCCTATACTAAGGAGCTTTCTCACCATAACACATCTCCTATATATATATATATATATATATATATATATGGAGGGCACATAGAGAGAAAAGCATTTTCCAGAACAATGGCATTTTAACAAAGATTTGATAACTAATTGTGAAGCTGTTCCAATTGGCAGGACATGATCAAAACATCCATCACATGGAGAAAAGCTTCAAGCAGATTCACAAGGTTGGACAATATATTCATTCGTAATGGTTTGCCTTTAACTCATATTGGATACCCTAAATTACCACCCTCATCCCTCCCTATGTGTTCCCACCATGACCAAAATTGCCAAAAAACATCAGGAGATTAAAGAATTCAATCTCTTCACCATGAACTAAGCAGTGACTTCTCTTAGTTACATAAGAAAGTAGTCTGGTTTGTTGATGTTTAGACAATATCATTAATCGATTAAACTGTGTTTTCGGAATGTATCAGAATATACCCAGCATGGCTTAAAAAAGGTTCCGTATAAATACAAGATATTTCTAGGTTGGTTCTTTCAATAAAATTTCACACGGACAAGTATATCTATAAACATATATACTACCTTTGGGTTGACAATTATAGCCACATTTCTCTTGAGTAAAACAAAGTTTTCAGATATTCTAATTTAGACCACAAAAAGAAGATGCATACAGTCATGTTAAAATAAATATGGCTCAATGTTGACTAGAAACAGGATGATACCAAACCAATGTATTGTGCGCATGCTTATCTCAGCGATCTCAAGTCTAGACATGCTTTTTTGCTAATTATGCTGTTTAATAAATAGCAACCAGATAGACACCGAAGAATGAAAAAATAATTCCAGCAAACAACTTGTAATTATTACTCTCTGGTCATGGTCCTCATTTCTTCAGAGACCCCATTTGAGGTTAAAATTGATACTATAAGCACATAACCGGCCGCAACACTCCAACCACGGCAAAGAAAACAACTGGCTTACATGGACAAAGTACCATGCACTTCTACTTGCTGAATCAATTCCAGGATTACAAGGAAAGAACATGTTTTCTTCAGTGCAAGCTTTTCTTCCCTCAAGTGTCTTAACACAGATTCAAAACTTTGTTTCAGGAGATTTACTATAATTTAAGGTTCATCAGTAGAATCCATATTCAGAAAACTATCATTATTCATTAGTTTCTGTATTTGGATAAAGGTAGTGGTTCTTAAATGAAAGCATCAATTTTTTTAAATGATAAAAAACTTGGAACTCTATACCCATCTATTCAAAAAAAATCAGACTTTTGAGGGAGCAGGGTAAAGGGTTTAGGATAAAGGTATCAAACATATTCCTGAAGGCTTAAGCAAGCATTTATATAAATGTTCTAGAACTGCATGACATCAATATATCTGAGATAAGTGGAAGAATGTTATAACCGATTGTACCTGATGGACACTCAAGTCATCAAGATGAACTTGTGCATACACTCTATCTTTTGCCAAAGCAGTGATATCACTGTCATGATATAAGTTACAGAGATGTTTAATGAAAGGTGTCAATGAAATCAAAGAAAGAATATTCTTCCTACAGCTACCTCAGAAACAAGTAAATATGCACCTGCGACAATATATATCCACCAAAGAATCATTCTCATCCACGACAGGTATGGAGCTAACATCAGCTGATACATCAATGATTGTGAACTTAGATAATACAATATAAAAACACAGAAAGAGGAAAAAGGTAAGTGAAATGTTGATCATCATCTTGCACAGGCCCTTTGAGCTTTAACTTCAATAAGAAGAATATATGTTTTTGACATCAAGCAACCTTCATGAAAGGATTGATTTTACTTATTTAAGAATTTCAAAATGGCCAGCTCAGTTAAGGCAAAATGATAAGTTATAAAACCATTAAACATGAAATACTAAAAAAAATAAGAAAATGAATCATAAGGATAATTGTCCAGAAAAAGAATATATACATCAAAAAATGATCATGAGAACTGTAAATAGGATTTATCAGTATCAATCTGTGGTAGGCTATTTCTAGAAAGGAAAGATCAAACTGACACTTAACAGAAAAAGCTTCAGTTGCATGAGACAGTGAAGAAACTGAAGATCATTTAACCCCAATAAGAGAAATCAATATAAGTATGCCAGGTGAAAGAAATTATACCTTCGATTAACAAAGAAAGAGCAGCACTTAACAAGGCATTTGGTCTTAACATTGCAATCGCCTTTCCATTAGTCTCCCCAATTTTTGGAACCCAAGTACCCAAAGGAAATGAACATATTGGTTTGTGAAGAATGGGCAAGGAGCTAGAAGAATACTTGAAATGCCGGCATATGCCTGGAGATTGGAGCATGTTAGTCAAGTCATGAGGTTATTAAACGAATGCGCAAATTAAGGAAAATATGTTTCTCACATTTAAGTATTCCAGAAAGGGAAGCGAGGTGTAGGAGATGAGGACAAGACCCATCATGTGATGAAGAGTGAATAATAGGAACTGTAGAGAATTTAGATTGCAGAAGTTTCAGAGCTACATCCTTCAAAGAATCGTAAGCCCCAGCCTGCATTATTTGGACATCAATGTAAAAATAATTATACTGAAATGCAACTCAAAACAGTGGACTAGTTCCAAGAAATATATTAAGAAACAAAAAAACGTAAAATCACATCATGAATCATCTGATACAAGAAGATTGTTCAAATAAACATATAGTTGAACTCACTTGAAACATAATTAGTGAATTCCAAGATAAGATTAGCATGAAAGAGCAGAACCGGACTCTGTTATGATTTTGAGGCTATTTTGACAAAAAGTGCCTTTATAGAGTAGTATTAAACAATTTGTCATATTTGCTAGGAACCAGTAAACCACATCACCATATCACTCTCACAGAACCTGTTAAGTTGTTCAAGGAACATCACTATTTGAAGCCACATAATATCAGTCTTTTTCCAAAATATTAATACTAAGTTAATCCACACTCCTGCTCAATCTGTTGAACATGCCACTGCATCAATCTTTAGGACTTTCAGTGCACTTGTTATCACATTTCTATGCACTTCTTCCAGCCAAGGAACTCTCATCTCTGTCTTCAAGGCATAAGCCGCATAACTTGTGTCTGCTGGTGTTATATGTACATGTTGTCTTAGAAAGTGTGTTCTTTGACAAGTCCAGCCATCTGACCGAACATGCTCTCCATAAACAACTGGAGTTATGATTCCTTTACACGTTAAATTTCATCTTTAACATAAATGAGAGCGAAACTTGGACTTGCAAGCTCTTCCCATCTATTTCCAGTATTTATTAAAACTCCTATATGTCAAAGTAAGCACCATAATATGCAAGCAACTCAAATGTCAACATAACCAGATAGGAAACACATGAAAAATAATAAAAATATGAATGATAAATTGTTTCTGTGCTTCTGTACAATCAACAACAAAATTGCTTACATGGACAAGACGACTCAAATATGATTCAGAAATGTGTTGATTAAGATGTGTTTTCCCCTCCTTCCAGGCGGATATCGTATGTGTTTCAAGTTCTTCCTCAGTCAAGTTAGATCCATGATTCCCAAGCTGGATTTGAACAATAGGACATAATTGCATGACTTCTTTAAACGTAAAATTGAAGTACGTAAAACAAAAGGTAAGGCCAGTAAACAACATCTACTAGATTGATATCATATACTATATTCAACATGGGAAAAAATTCTCAGGAAGATCAACCGAGGAAAGGAACTAGTAGTAATTTCCACCCAAAACCAAGCAGGCAGCTATGATTATATTATATATCCAAGACACAGACAGAAAGATGAAACTGTGACATCAACAATGCATACTTTTATTCATTTTCTTCCTGGTAATAAGGTGAAGGGTTGCAACAGAAAATAAGTGTGGGTAAAAAGAGAATGCACCATATTATGCAGCTGTGTCTGGTTCAAGAAGCAAAATAAACTCATCTTTGTTTGCTCTATCTTCAAGCAACTATGACGATACAGCAGCATCTAAAACTGATATGATTTCAACCTTAGAAACTATATCTTATGAAATGATTCAGACTTGAAACCAGAAGAATTATTAATCAAATAAACCATCCAAATAAATTCTATAGATGTGATATCTAAGCGTAGATAATACATAAAACAAGTTCAATAGTTTGTTTGTTCAGACAGAACTGGTATGAGCTAGTCTGAGACCTATCCAAGATACAAATCAAGTCTGAGAAATGAAGCGAGGGGGAAAAACAACAATTAAGAGTTTCAATGAGCAGAAGAAACCAATTTTGGCAACAAAAAAAAAAACTAGACAGCTTTATTTGAATAAAGTTATAATCTTGATTTCAAACATAATATGCAAAAGTGTTGAGTTAAGAGTACCTCTCTGAGTATCAAAATGAAATCTGATGCACTGAGAACTCCGACAAACTGACTCTTGCAGAAGTCCCACAAAGGAGCAACAGAAATTCCCTGCAAATATCTTTGGCTATTGAGACTGCACCTGAGCTAATAACCGAGGTAAGAACTGTAAAGGAATTTTGGATCTGATTCTCAACCAGATTGAAGGAAATGAATAGAGGTTATCTTAATCTGGTAGGCATCTTGTGCATACGTGTAAAGTAGGCATCTTGTGCATACGTGTTTACATGTGTGTGCAAGTAGATAGTGGTAATGAGAGACATGTCAGTAGAAAGTAATATACTCATTTTCAAGGAATTTGTGCCTGAAGCAACTGAAAAGTAAGAATAAATTCTCAATTCACACACCAAATGCCCGTACCATTTTACTTCTTCCTATATTTGATAGTGGCTTTTATCATATTGTATTATATGTTCAAATTAATTTACTATAACTCAGGTATACACATTCCAGATAATGGAAGCAGATAATCGGAGAGAGACAAGAGCAAAGTGGAGTAGTCTGATATGTTCAAAGTTGTAACTTGGCAGTTCACTGACAAAAATATTGGATGTCATAAGGAAGTTACTGAAGGCCCTATTAAGTTCCTAACATACATAAAAGAAGATCTGAAACTAAAAACTTAAGTACTCCATAAGTGCTAAAAACTAAAAACTTAGTCTCAGTGCAGCAGTTCTGACCAGATTGTGCTGGGCTCCCTTTCCATTTTCATCATGAGCTATAGAGTTTTTTAAGACAAAATACTGTGAAGCAGGCAGGGGATTTTGGGCCACAAAAAGTACACAGAACTTCCTACTACAGCATCATGACATTACCTTCACTCTTCTGTTTAATTATTGCTCAACTTAGTTGCTCCGGACCATAGGACCATGAGGTTCTTGTTGCTAGGGACTTGGCAGAGTATTATACTAGATTCCTAGCCACCATCGAACTTTTGGCATCATTTACGAGAAAAAGTTTCTTTTAAAGGAATTACATTACAATGATTGCATATGTATTAAACCTTAAACCTTTGGTCCAAATCTGGAAGAGTAAATAGTAATCTAGTATACTTAGAAAACAAAGACACGAGTGAGTTTGAGAATGAGGTAAAACTAACACCAAATCTACATACTAGCTCTTCTAGGGTTTCTTTAGCCAGCTCATTTCTACCAAAACAGCAAACCTCTTGCATAAGACAATGCATCTAATTATTATATTGAACAACCCAGAATCTTAAATGTTTCATGAAAAGCGGCAACATGGGTATGTAGACAGACTTATCTCTCTCGTACATGCATCACCTCCAAGCAGATGATAGCAAGTTCTTACATAACAAAGTTTGAGAAAAATATTTGAGCTCAGCTATAACTCTTAGTAAAGACATAGAAGTGAAGAGCTCCCAAATTAGCACAGGAGAAATTGTAATGAAATATACCTGTTCATAAAGAATGTGAAATGCTTGTTTCACTGGTAAATTTATATCCAAGGCGATCACCTACCAAAGAAGTTTAGCTACAGAATTAACATGTGGACAACTAGTAAGGAAATCACCTTTCACTTTTTTATAATGCACCCAACGGAAGGCACAGAATGGATACCTTTCCAGATTCTGGGAGCAACTCATAAGCAGTATGTGAGGACAAAAATGTAGACACGCGATCACGAGATTGATCCACTTCAGCCTGCGATGTACTTGAAATGGCCTCCTGAAAGATGTCATGGAACATGCTTGTTTTTACGAATTGCAAAATAATCCAGTGAGCAAGGAAATGTTTTTGAGTTGGATTGCTGAGAGATTGTTGTGTCATGTGTGAGTGTGTTGGAACAAAATCCTTTAACACCAAGCCACCAAACAAGTGAGCATTAAAAATGACTTTAATGCAGTTTTCTACTTTGGTAAATATCAGATTATATGCACTTTTCAAGTAGTAGTTGTGATCCATATGATATTAATTGAGAATGTGAACAGCATAAAATAAAAAGGGAAAGGGGCAAAGACAAAATTTCGACATAATTGCATACTACAATAAAGACACAGAATACTGCCAAAACTCTTAGGTGTATAGCACAAGAGGACAAACCGGTGGAAAAGGATCACCATCAACTTCCATGCGAGATCTACCAGCAGTATCAGAGCCCAAAATTGGAGGAATCGTATCAGATTCCCTGGCTAAGAAAATTGTGTTCACCACTCCATAATTTCCACTTACGTATGGTTGGTTTTCGTCATGCCGCCATTCATCATCAACAAAAAACTTGTACTGTATATTGATGAGGCAAACAAACTATTTTAATCATATACATGTCTATCACATAACTTCAAGGCACTAATCACAAGCTAGTTCAAATAAAGATGTATTATCTTCCTCCCTCCCCACAATATTAGCATATGCATCAAAAATAGCTCTCTTCCTAAGTTATCCAAGATTCTACAGATTTGGACATGAAAATAGCATAAAACACCTGCAGACAATAAATAAATGGAAAAAAACAGTTCAGGCAGATGAGGTATTAACCTGATGATAACCTGGCGCCAGGGGGTAGATGACCTGAAATATGGTGGGGCAACCCTCCATCGGCGACATAGGAATGTGATCTTGCCACCTCCAATGTCGATAATCACACACTTAGAAAACACACTAAAGAAAAGAGGCACTATAAATTGCAAAAAGATCCTAATATTCAAATTAATCACAAGTCACCTGGTGAAAGAGCCACTAAGCAACACTCTTCTTCCCCCATAAGGCCAGACAAATCGAGTAGGCATGACTACAGTCCCATGCTTGTTCGTCTCACTATTTGTACCGCCTAACATGTTTCCTTGCATTGGTAGCTCTAGATTGGCCAATGTATTGTAATGTCCAGCTATATGGCTCCTTCTCTCACACTATGTAATCAATCAAGATTCCGATGGCTATGAAAAAATACTCGTATGCATTGCTCAAAAATCCTTTCACAGTTAAAAGTCGATGAAACAGCAGTACTTTGGGATCCTCCACAAATGCAGCAGAGGACCCCCTCTATAATTCACTCATGAAAATCCAAAAGGAATTGAAATTTCCAACAGCTACAAACCCAAAATGCAGCAAATCTAATCCTACTCCAAGGATTTTGCAGTAATCAACCGAAATCCGGAGCAACACGAACAGTGAGCTGCTTTTCGATAGAATTGAGACGCTGTTCAGTTCCCACAGATTATCAACTGACAACTGCAATTAGAGTACCGATCTGTGATAATACCTCGGCGTTTTATCCACCTGATTCCAACCGCAAAAGAAACCCCATAGGAAGAACCTGACCTGAATCTTTTTGGAATAAAATTTGATAACAAAATGCTTTTCAGAGAAAAAAATAAAACAAAAAAAGGGGGCACGAGAAAGAGAATGCTAAATTAGATAGTAGATCGATAGAATCGGCTACAAATGGAAGTGTACGGGATCTCCTGGAGCTCTAAGCAACCTTAAGATTAGACAATTGAGAGAGAGAGAGAAGAATCATTGATTGATTCCATGCTCCCAGTAAAACTGTAAAAGTGGGCATTTGTCATCTGAAAAACGACAAATTGTATGGTTAAAGTGTTTGGGTAAAGAAAGTTTAAGCCGTTAATGTCGATTAAGCCCTCCAACTTTACATATTGTCGAATGTCGAATGTACTCGCTTTAGATTTTATTTTCTTCATCACAAAACACAAAGTGATATGTATTCAGGATATATTTGATCACATGTTATAAGTCATTATTTGATGACATAATTTTTTAGCTACATTTACTAAAATAGTATTCATTTTATTTTCTCGGCTCGTCTACTAATACAATAGCCTACTAGTTCAGCAACTCCCTTTGATACGATAATGCAATTAAATTTTGAGGATTTTTTTTTTTCATTGAAGCTTCGCCAGAAGATCTTGTATTGATCTGGATGCTAAGTGCAAATTCCTTTTAACTTATTTCAAATCTTGTTCCAAATCTATTAGCTCTTAACCAACTGAGCTACGCCCCGTGAGGTCAATTCCTTTTAACTATTTTAACATATAGGATAGTGAGATATAAAAATGTGCACTAACTTAAAGAACATATCAATTTTACGTTTTTTATCAAAATATCTGCAAGAAGGATGCTTCATTGCATATTTCAGCAAAAAGTTAAGTGAAGTAGCTTTGTGTTATCCAACTAATGGTAAGGAGTTGTTTGTATTGGTTAAGGTTTTAAATGATAAGAATAAGCTATGTGTTTCTAAATGTTTTGCATTAGTTGTAATTGCTTGATTCACATGGTGGTGGATCTTTGGGACACTATGGTATTGCTAATACTTTGGTTATTTTACAAGAACATTGCTATTACTCTCATATAAAAAATGGATGTTTAACGTATTTGTGATCAATGTGCTACATATAGGCAAGCTAGTGTATCTTGAATTGGTATTTCTATGAATTTTGTGTTAGGCTTACATAGGAATAAGCGTGGTAGAGATTCCATCATTGTCGTTGTTGATAGGTTCTAATAAATGGCTCATTTTATTCCATGTCATAAATCTAAGAATGCATCTAATGTATCTGATTTGTTCTTCAAAAAAAATGTTAGATTAAATAGCATACCTAGGATCATTGTTTTGAGTGAGATGCTAATTATTTCAGCTACTTTTGCAAGACTTTATGAAATAAGTTGGGTACTAAATTTTATTTTATTTTTACTACTTGTCACACATAAACTGATGGTCAAACTGAAGTATTAGTTATGATTTTTTGGAAGACTTTGTGGTGTAAGTTGGGTGCTAATGGTCAAATGAAGCAGTACATAGAACTTTATCTACTTTGTTGACAACTATTATCAGGAAAAATTAGAACTTGAGAATGATGTTTATCTCATGTTGAATCTACTTATAATCATTTTGTTCATTCTACTACTAAATTTTCACCATTTGAGAATATTGTGTGGTTTTATCATTTGACTCTATTTGATCTAACTCATTTACCTTTGCAAGAACAAGTTAATCTTGATGTCGCGAAGATGGATGATTTTGTTAAGCCGATTCATGAACAAACAACGATGAACACTGAAAGGTAAACTGAGCAATATGTCAAAAAAGCTAAGGAGGACAAGTTGTTCTTTGAACCGAATGATAAAGTTGTAGTAGTAGAAAATTTTATAGTAATTAATAAAGTTTAATTAAGCATTATTAAAGGTTTAAAAGCTATATAAGCCTTAAGAATTCGTAAAATTCGATATAGTGAAATATTAATCGGCATGAATTCAATTAATTTAAGATTTGAATATATGAGATTGGAAAATGTAGAGATTTATTAGAAATGAGTTTATTTGTGATTAAATATGAAATGTGTGTTTATTAATGCATGTTTGCATGAAAAATGCTATTAATTAGAAATTATGCTATGAAATGCATTAATTATTGTGTATGTTATTTTTCTTATAAAATGAGATAAAATATTATTTAGGATATTAAATGTCTTGAATAAATTTGTTTTATTAATAATTAGTGATAAAGAATTATTTTGCATAATTTTCGAAATTGAGAAGCAATATTTTGGTTAATTGAATTTTAATATATGAATGGATTTAAATTATGCTATATGAATCTAAATTCAATTATGAATATAAGTTGCATTTAATTTTATAATTTAATTGAGATATAATCTTATTAATTAAATTATACTAAAATTTGGAATTAGAAAATTTGGAGTGTAAATATAATATTTATTGAAATTAGTGTTTAATTGCTTGGAAATTTTAAACAAATATACATTAAATTTAAATTAAGCTTCTAGAATTTTTATACATATAATAAATCATCCCCAACCTCCCATTTCCTCCATTTCGGCACCTCCATACCAACACACACAAAATTTGTATTTTCAATTTTAAACCATAATCAAGGTTGGAATTAAGGGCTAAATACTCTAGCAAGGTAATTACCTCATTTATGCAAAGTTTTTATTAATTAAATTGATAAATATTATGTTTAAATGTTGTATAATTTTGAAAATTTAGAAATGTTGAGGATGGATGATTTGTTTCATTTTATTATATGTATTGATTTAATTATGTTTATAGAGTTAGAATAACATGTGTTATGGATTTAATTTGTTAAAATGCATGAAATTGAAAAATTAAAGAATGGTACTTAAACCCTAATTTTTTGAATATGATTTCTATGTTATGATATGATTGAATTAAGCTTGGATATATGTTTAGGAATGCTTATAAACATCATATAAATGAAGAAATTAGAAGTTAGATTATGTTTGTACAATTCTTGAAATTTTCGAAAATCTCATGTGATGGGAACTTAATGATTTTGATTTTTATTGATGAATTTGATATGATATTTATGCTTAGGGATATGAATAATGTATAAAATGAATTTATAGGAATTTAATTTAACCATATACTAATATTCCTAAATTTTGAAAATGAAGAGTATATGTTGAACTATGATTTCTTGATTTTATTTGATGGATTTGAATTGATATTTGAGATCTATGATAAAAATAAGGCTTAAGTAGAATTTATGGAATTTTGAACATAGGTATCAAAAGTTACAAAATTAAAGTTTAGGTTAAAGTTATGTTCATATGTGATATAATGGATCTATAATTGAATGGATCATGAATTAATGATCAATGATGTTAATTTAACATAATTATGTGATATTTGATAATTAATAGGTGGTGGATGTTCAAAATATCAAAATGTATATATATATATCGAGTTAAATCGCCTTAGGCGATTAACGTTGAATTAGATGATATTACTCATGTATAAGGTTCCTAAATGTATGTTTGATGATATGATGATGATATTGAGGAGTTTGGGATAAGATTGGTGTAGTTTGGTGTATTTGGGCTACACATATTACAGATGTTACTCTGCCGAAATTTCGGTAGAATTAGGCGTTAGTAAAACAAGTTATATGTTAATTGATAGTTGTTAACATATATCTAAATTATAAAGGAAGATTACTAAAGATTTATCATAATCTTTATGTTTAAGGATCGACAAGGGAAATCGAAGTAAAGAACGAAGAACCAAATCATTGGATTGAGCGTCACGAGGTGGGTAATCATTCTGAACTTTATTTTGAAGTTAAACCCATGATATGTTATGAGCTTGATTTCTTGTGAAAGCATTTGATCACCACATGATAATTATGCTAAATGTTTTACCACATTGTGGGTATGACGACAATTACCTATCTGCGGTAGGAAGATGTTAATTCGTGCGGGTAGATGGTCGTGAGCTTGCAAATGTAGGCCGCCATGGTATTGGGGAGGCCTACTTAGCTACCGAATAGCGTAGATAGGGTATGACCGTGGTTGTGATCATTCGGGACCAACTCGGTATGTTATGCGGTATTGAAGGGAAAACATATGTTAACCCTCGCCCCGAGGATCCATCTTGGGTGTTTAATTCACCATACATTGATTATAAACCTAGCATGCGTCTATATAATTAAATCGCAACACGTTGGGGTTTTCACGTGTTTACCTTTGGATCTGAAGAGGTCGATGGAACGAGATGAAAGGATCGAACGGATCGGACTCGTGCTTTGACCTTCTGGACTGTATCCCGGTTGCCCAATCTCCAACGTCGAGTGAGGACGATCTATGGAGAATGCTTCGGAAAATCACCCTTTGCTCTCTTGCACAATTTTCGAAAACTCTCTCAACTCTATGAGGGGGTGGCCGAAAATTCTTGTTTTGTTATGTGAGCATTAACCTAGACTTTATCTCATACCTTATATTTATAATGCACTACCTTAATCCTATATGGAAATTACCATAATCCTATATGGAAATTACCATAATCCTATATGGAATATTACCATAATCTCAGGATTATTTCCATACTCTCAGGATTATTTCCATACTCTCAGGATTATTACCATAATCTTATATGGAAAGGATCTATGCATATACCATAAATATTATAATATCATTGTGGGATAAAGAGAATAAAATCTTGCCAATTGAGCATCATGGCGCCGATTTTCCTCTTGCTACGAACTGGATGGGCCGGCCAGGATCAAATGCAAGGAATAAAGATGGGCCTCAAATAAATTAATTATCTTATGTTCACCCGTAACATAAATTAATTTATAAACATTCGATCATGCCACTAGAGAAAGAATGTTGACTTACCCTTTATTACCGAAGTTGAGTCGGGCTTGCACTTAGACATTCTGAATCCCCGTATTTAAGATATCGAGCGTCCATTAATCATTTATAGCAATCATCGCTTAAAGCGATTAATAACTTCATTTCCTAAGTAGTACCACTCAACCTTATTATTGTACTTGAGCTAACTCAACCTGCAAGGTTTAGTACAATAAACCTTTGAGCTCCTTAAGGGGCGTCATCATCCTAAGCGGATACGGTGACTCGTCTGAGATAACTAGCGTGACATACAAGATCGCCACCACCCAAGACGCGGAGAATCTTGGGTTAGAACATATAACCCTCACTCATAACAAGTCAAAGTGATGGTCAGCAACTCATACTCACCTAATACCTTATCGAGGTTTAGATCATCGTAAGTCACCGAGATCTTGGTTCTTCACGACGGTCAGAAAGAAGAACACATCTCACTGTGATCCTTCAATACGTCAGAGACGTACCAGCATAGACAAGCAACTAAGTCAAGTCACTTCTTATCTATACTGCAGCCTAAACCGACAACTCGTCCTTAAGTTGTCTCAGCTGTGAAACTTTTTATATCTCATTAAGCTTGACCAATCATACAGACTTCTGTGATCTTCTACACACTGTATGATCTAACTTATATATGAGATAAGGGGACACAAATATATGCAATCAAGTATTCAAATCAGATAGGAGATTGTAATAGTGGTAACAGGAAACATTGTATACAAGCTCAACCAAACTGCTTTCAGTATACAAATCCAACAATCTCCCACTTATACTAAAGCAAACTTTTAGTATACAATGTGTCTTTCTACTAGCTATTACAAACAACCATCACTTTGCTTCTCCCACTTATACAAAAGTTTCCTTTCTAAGTGGGTGCCATCAAGCGCAATCCAAGTCCTCTAACGTGTCCATCGTAGACTTTTTGGCGAGCTCTTCGTGAATGGATCCGCTAGATTTTCCGTCGTATCAATCTTTTCAATCGACCACGTCACCTCGTCTAACGATTTCTCGTATGACAAGGTACTTTCTCTCTATGTGTTTGGTCGCTTGTGGGTCCGTGGTTCCTTCGAGTTTGCCAGCGCACCGAGTTATCACGATGGCGATGATACTCTTGGGCAAACCAGTACCACACCTAGATCCATGAGGTAGTTCTTGAACCATACAGCCTCCTTAGAAGCCTCGAGGCGGCTACATATTCGCTTCCATGGTAGAGTCCATAATGCATCATTGCTTGCACTTCACTTGATACGGCTCCACCTCCCAAGGTAAACACATAGCCCGAGGTTGACTTTTTCTCATCACGGTCGGCTTGGAAATCCGAGTGCAGATAACCCAAAGGCATTAGACTATCTCGCATGGTAAACTAGCCTATAATCTCGAGTCCTTTCGGTACTTGAGTATATGCTTTATCGCGATCCAATGAGCTTGTCCAGGTTAGGCGATATCTAGCTACTATACTACCGCATAGCGAGATATCGGCCTCGTGCATAGCATTACGTACATGAGACTTCCTACGGCGGAAGCGTAAGGAACTTGTCTCATTTCCTCTATCTCCTTTGCGTCATAGGAGGCTGCGTCTTAGATAAAGGAACGCCATGTATGCGAAAGGTAGCAATCCTTTCTTGGCGGTCGCATACTAAAACGAGTAATCACGGATCAATGTAAGGCGCCGAGATAAGCTCAACATTTTCTTCTTGCGATCTCGGTAAACCTTGATCCCAAGAATGTACTGTGCATCTCCTAAGTCTTTCATTTGAAAGCGATCGGATAGCCAACTCTTTACGTCGATAATGACTTCACGTTGTTGCCAACTAGAAGGATGTCATCTACATAAAGTGCAAGAAATACCACATCACCGTTGACATCTAACCGATACACACAACTCTCGCTAGGCAACTAGGTAAATCCATAGGACTTTACTACCTCGTCAAAGCGTAAGTTCCATGATCGGGACTTCTTAAGCTTCCATACTAGATGCTCTTCACCCTTTACCACATAACCTTCAGGTTGCTGCATATAGATGTCTCTACCTTCCTCAAGGTAACCGTTTAGAAAAGCGGTTTTAACATCCATTTGCCAAACCTCTAGGTTCGAGTGGGTGCTATGGCTAGAAGAATTACGATGGATTTGAGCATTGCTACGGTGAAAGGTCTCATCGAAATCGATGCCCTCAATCTGAGTGTACCCTTCGCCACAAGCCACGGCTTTAAAAGCGAAACCTCTCCATCGAATCTCTCTTCCTCTTGTATATCCACTTACTACCTATGGCTTCCTTGCCATCCGGTAGAGGTGTCTTTTCATATACATCCATAGCCGTTATGGACTCCATTTCTAAGTCCATAGCGGTGTGTCGATCTTGCATCAATATCTCAGATCGCCTCCTTGTATGTCCATGGGTCGATTATTGCATGTTAAATCTGTTGGGACTAAATCAAGATTCACCCACGAACATAAATCGCTCGGGTTGACGAACAACCCTCCCACTACGACGAGGTTCTACAGCACAATGGCAGCGGTGGGTGCAGATACTTGTGGTTCTCTAACTTGCACAACTTCTGTGTGTAGGTACCACTTATGCGGTCGGTATCTCTAGTGGAACTCGACCCACTTCAATTTCTTGAAGTATCACGGTGTCGATCCTCCCACTGACTCGACATCTCGCACCTTCGCCTAATCGGTGATGGAATCGATCATCTTCTAATTCTTGAAGAATGATTTCAACTTTGGACTTATGATTTTCATATAATCATCTTCTAATAATCGGGCATTAGTGCTAATAATGACCTCCGATCCTTGGGACTATAGAATAAACCACCTTCGTTCCTCTAGGATAGCCAATAAACGACTTTGCGTCGGATCTAGCCTCCAACTTGTCGGTCTTTTTGTTCAAAGACATGTCTTTGGATTGCCCATATCCTTATGTGGCTTAAGCGGGCTTGCGCCCAAACCACAACTCGAAAGCGGTCTTTTCGGTCGACTTGACGGTACTAGATTTAGCAAGTATGCCGTCGTCTCTAAGGCATATCCACGAACGAAATAGGCAATGTAGCATAACTCATCATAGATCAACCATTTCAAAAGAGTCCTATTTCTTCGCCTCGACACACCATTTTCTTTGTGGTGTGCCGGTGAAATCTTGTTGGGATGTAATCCCACACTTCACTAGATAGTCCATAAACTCGTTCTTGAGGTATTCGCCACGCGATCGGACCATGATGACTTGATACTCTTACCTAGCTTCGCTCCACTTCCGCCTTAAACTCTTTGAATTTCTCAAAGCATTCGGACTTTCGGTGAAGCGGTATATGTATCCGCACCTGAGTAATCGTCGATGAAAGTGACAAAATACTGTACCCTCCACGAGCTTGTGTGGACATCGGTCCACACAGTCGAATGGACTAACTCCAACATTTCTTTGGCTCTATAACCCTTCGCTTTGAAGGGTGCAGTCGACATCTTACCTTCTATACAGATTCGCAGATCGAAGCGAGTAGCAGTGAGATTACCCAACGCTCCATTCTTAGCGGTCTTTGGATCATATTTAGATTGATGTGACCTAATCTAAGATGCCGAGAAAAGTAGAGTCACTTGAAGAAAACTTTCTCTTTTAGGGTTTGATGTAGATGCAACATAGTTATAGGTATTATGTTTTGCGTAAATAGTATAAAGCGAATTATATAAGGTGCCAACACGGATAACCGTCATTTCTTATGATAGAAACACCACTATCAAAAATAATGTAATATCCATGAGTAAATAATTTGAAACAGAAACAAGGTTCATGAAAATCCGCACATATAAAACGTCTTTCAAAACTAAAACTGTTGTCCCAAAACATAAAAAACATCTCCAACTGCAACGACTTTGACTTTCGCGCGTTGCCCATGGAGATCGTTATCTCGCCATCAAACGACTCCCTTGTCGCAGGAACCCCGCAAGGTGTAACAAACATGATCGATTCCTGATCTACTACCCAAGAATGGGTAGCACAAGTCGCTAAACATGTTTCCGTTACTAAAGCAACCACAGCGTACCTTGAGCCTTGTGCATAGAGCACTTGGCCTTCCAATGCCCAGTCCACCGCACTTGCAAGCACTTGCCCTTCTCCTTTGGCTTTTCAAGCCTCGGTGGCAACCATGTTCTTGCTCCCATTACTCCCACTATTTCCTTGCCTCTACCACCTTTGGTACCCTTTTTCTATTTCCATTTTGCGATGAAAATTTTGGGCCCTTAGATGTGCTAGCAAGAGCATGTGCTCCTTTTCCCATAACTCCTTCCGCATGACAACGAGATCATTAAGCAACCGACTAAGTGTAAACTCGGTCTTGCTCATGATCGCATTCACGAAAGTTCTCAAAAGACTTGGGCGGTGTATTAAGGATGATATCGACCTTGGCCGCCGTCAATACCTCCTCCCAACCGATCAAGACTATCCATGAGATGAGTCATGTGGGAGACATGTTCATGGACGAACTTCCTTCTTCCATCTTACACGCCAAGATTTCTCTCATTGTGTGGGCGGATCGTCGATCCGACCGCCCAAACTTACTCTCGAGACTTGACCAAATATCGGTCGCGTCTACCATCGATCGATCTTTCGGCTGCAAGCCTTTGGACATAGTAGTCATCATATAGCATTTAGCCATATTGTTTGACTTATTCCAAAGTCCGCTTGACTCTCATTGCTCATTAGTCGATCGTCGATAAGGCATCGGGTTTAGAGTAGTGAGAACAAACATTTGTTCTTCAAATGATAAGAACATATTCCATGTTTCATTTCCACTCGATAAAATTTGGACCGGATAACAGTTTTGTGCGAGCATATTGATAATCGGCGTAAGAGACATATCTCGAAAGCGATAATGTAAACACATAAGCATACGATCGCAAATAATTCGTAACAATAATATTGTAACCTTTTGATAAAACAATATTAATTGAAACCTCCAATCGCCCAAGGAATCCCACATACGAGCCACGCGTGTGGGCGTTTACACATGAACCCCCGACTGACTAAAATATACCTTTTAGTCGTTTAATTTCAATCCATGTCAACTTATCCTTATGACAAATGAAATTAACGATTGGACCTTACTAGACCACATCACTATCGCAAGAAGAGACTTCATGGAAGTTGTACTTGAGGTGATGTCTAAGCAATGACCACAATTTTAACAAATGACGAATTCTTAGAATTGGCATACTCACTCGGACCATACCGCTCTAATTCAAATTCTTTTGTTATCTCATTTTATATCTATCTCTAGAGTACTTATGAAAATCGCACATGCAAGCCACGCGTGTGGGCGTTTACATGAAACTCCCACTTCTCAATAGATTTAAAATGTTTTATTTAGAAATCTCATCTAACAAACTTATGATAAGCAGTGCAAGCAAGCCGCGTGTGGGCGTTTACTCACGGTCGTCTCACTTTGTTTAGAGATCAAAAGTGGAGGTCTTGATATTTTAATTTGAAAAATTAACTTGTCGGGTTGCTTGCTTAGTCTTTTTATTCAAAAGGTTTGTCCATGCGAGATCACGTAATCTAGCATGCTTTTCTATAGAACTCAACATGTAAAACATGCTCGCGTAATTCTAAAATATGCTTGATAAACGCGATAAACCTAGCATGCTTACTATGGGCATCCAATTACGTAAAACACTTAAAGGTTTGTCGGCGTAATATAAACATACATAGCATGCTCTTGCATAATTTAAACATCCACGACATGCATATGAGCGATAAAATAAAATAAAAGCGTTCATCGAGGCCCAATCGTGAAACTGCACATTTAAATCTAATCTATTACATAGATTTACAAAATACGAAATAAACTTTGAAAGCAGGCCTCGCGTGCCGCGCACGGACGGATTCAACAAATGGGCCTCGCGTGCCGCAGGCGCGGATCGGAAAATCTGGATTGGTCGAAAACGGTGCGGGCGAGTCGACCCAAAAGCTGTCTTTGGGCGCGCGGCAAAGCCCGCCCGCGCGCCCGACCTTTGCGCGCCACTGTGTCCTCATGAGCTTCCGCGCGATCGCTAAGGCGACCGCGACCGACAGCGAACATGCGTGGCCACCGCCGAGCGCCGAAC
The DNA here is from genome assembly GCA_036937905.1 of Salvia rosmarinus. Taxonomy (NCBI): domain Eukaryota; kingdom Viridiplantae; phylum Streptophyta; class Magnoliopsida; order Lamiales; family Lamiaceae; genus Salvia; species Salvia rosmarinus. Next base: position 22,439,024 of record CM072813.1, read on the forward strand.
GTCTGCCGAGAGGCGTCGTCGACCGCCGACGAAACTTCGCGACCATGATGCGCTTTCATGGCCGGGTTTTCATGCGACGCGCCGTCGCCGCCCGCTCGCTCGCGGCGCGTTGCTCGCTGGTCATCCTCGCGACCGCGAGCTCGCTTCGCTAAGCGCTAGGGATCTCGCGAGAACGCGCCCGTCGCCCGCGGTCCTCGCGATCGCCCTCGCGACCGCGAGGCTCGCCATGAAACCGCCCGAGGGCCGCCGAGAGACTGTTTTCCGTCGTTTCGTTCTTCGTTCTTTCGTCTTCGTTCTTCTTTACGAGATAAGATTTACGAATAAAATCTAATCTAACCACGGATTTTCTCGTGGTGTAAAACAAAACCCAACAAAAACAATAAGCGAGCCACGATGAACGACAGATCCACAATTAATTAAACGCACGTAATAATCAAACGTGAATTAACCCTCGCTCTGATACCAATTGAAGGGAAAACATATGTTAACCCTCGCCCCGAGGATCCATCTTGGGTGTTTAATTCACCATACATTGATTATAAACCTAGCATGTGTCTATATAATTAAATCGCAACACGTTGGGGTTTTCACGTGTTTACATTTGGATCGAAGAGGTCGATGGAGCGAGATGAAAGGATCGAACGGATCGGACTCGTGCTTTGACCTTCCGGATCGTATCCCGGTTGCCCAATCTCCAACGTCGAGTGAGGACGATCTATGGAGAATGCTTCGGAAAATCACCCTTTGCTCTCTTGCACAATTTTCGAAAACTCTCTCAACTACATGAGGGGTGGCGAAAATTCTTGTTTGTTATGTTAGCATTAACCTAGACTTTATCTCATACCTTATATTTATAATGCACTACCTTAATCCTATATGGAAATTACCATAATCCTATATGGAAATTACCATAATCCTATATGGAATATTACCATAATCTCGGGATTATTTCCATACTCTCGAATTATTTCCATACTCGGGATTATTACCATAATCTTATATGGAAAGGATACGTGCATATACCATAAATATAATAATATCCTTGTGGGATAAAGAGAATAAAATCTTGCCAATTGAGCATCATGGGCGCCGATTTTCCTCTTGCTACGGGAACTGGATGGGCCACCCGAGGATCAAACGAGGAATAAAGATGGGCCTCAAATAAATTAATTATCTTATGTTCACCGAACATAAATTAATTTATAAACATTCGATCATGCCACTAGAGAAAGAATGTTGACTTACCCTTTATTACCGAAGTTGAGTCGGGCTTGCACTTAGACATTCGAATCCCGTATTTAAGATATCGAGCGTCCATTAATCATTTATAGCAATCATTGCTTAAAACGATTAATAACTTCATTTCTTAAGTAGTACCACTCAACCTTATTATTGTACTTGAGCTAACTCAACTCGCAAGGTTTAGTACAATAAACCTTTGAGCTCCTTAAGGGGCGTCATCATCCTAAGCGGATACGGTGACTCGTCTGAGATAACTAGCGTGACATACAAGATCGCCACCACCCAAGATGCGGAGAATCTTGGGTTAGAACATATAACCCTCACTCATAACAAGTCAAAGTGATGGTCAGCAACTCATACTCACCTAATACCTTATCGAGGTTTAGATCATCGTAAGTCACCGAGATCTTGGTTCTTCACGACGGTCAGAAAGAAGAACACATCTCATCGTGATCCTTCAATACGTCGAGACGCATCAAAGATAGATAAGCAACTAAGTCAAGTCACTTCTTATCTATCTGCGACTAAACCGACAACTCGTCCTTAAGTTGTCTCACTTTGTGAAACTTTTTATATCTCATTAAGCTTGACCAATCATACAGACTTCTGTGATCTTCTACACACTGTATGATCTAACTTATATATGAGATAAGGGGACACAAATATATGCAATCAAGTATTCAAATCAGATAGGAGATTGTAATAGTGGTAACAGAAACATTGTATACAAGCTCAACCAAAGCGCTTTCGATATCAAATCCAGCGGTATGTTTCAAAATAAAGTGTGGTGACATGATATTATGTGAAATTTTCTTATGAATCACTAAATCGATCGTCTTATGAAGCGCTATTTGAAAGAAAGACTTTCTTGAACAAAATGTTTAATTTTGAAAGATAGATTGGCATTATCCACCGAGTACTTTTACGGTACTCATGCCTCCAAACTTTTTTTATTATGCGGGTTGAGTATGAAGGAGGTGTGGTGGGAAACCGAGTTGAGATATCATTTGATCTTTTATTTTGATTGATTATGTCGAATATCATGTCTTCATACATGATATTCATTAATCTTCTATTGCTAGAACCTTGAAACTTTGAAACCGTACTTTTGATAAACCATGTAAATATTTTGAAACCTTTTATATAAATGGTGAAATTCAGTGTCCTCGTTTGATAATTGCCGTAGTTGGATACTTTCTCGAGTGCAAGTTGGCTTATTTCATTTTCAAATGTTATCTTTGTCCGTTTGTTTTTCAAAATCTATTCCTAACATTTATTGTTAATAAGAGATTATCGATTATTAAACTAGTCAAGACACGATTATTTGGTTAATTAAGTAATTAAATAGTCGTCGTGATGCAGAAATATCGAGCATTGTTTCGCTTTGATCTCGTAAATTTTCTTTCTTTGAGCCAACTCTCTTGTAAACCTTTGAGTCGTTGGTAAAGGCTCGATGTTCGATCCATCTCTTCATTTCAACCGGGCAAAGTAAGTCGTAAGTGATGTGTATATTTGAATGAAAGGTGATTATGTTGAACATTATTAGATTGTATGTGTGAAAATAAATGATATGTGATTATCTTTGTTTCTAATTAGTATAAAAGTTATATTTGAATATAGGATGAGTACGGAGGAAGGTCGTTGCTCGAAAGAATGTTGATAATAGGCCATTTGGATTAGGCGGCGTCGATAGTTTCTTTTCCTTTAGAATCGAGAGAGGAGCAACATCGCCATTTGCTCTCAAGCATTTATGATCTTTGTGGAGATCGGTTTTAAAAAGTGCGATGGCGAGTTAGATGGACTTCTCGCATTGGTTAATGCTTTACCTTCTTCTTGGCGGGGATGGGCATCTGAAACGGCTTTGAATTATGTACATATTGATATGGAGTGCAGAATTACTGGTAATCTCGACCGATTCGTAGACCTTATAAAAAGGCATTATCGAAAAATAGGAGATCCCCCAGAGTTACCATATCGTCCTTTTGATCAATTTATTCCAATGATTCATCAAATTCTGGATGATTTTCTTCATCCAAAAATGGGAGAAATTAAACCTATGTTTCGTGAGGTTGTCATTCCTAGTCCTACTTCTGAATCATGTTCTGATAATGATAGTCTTTTTCCTCTTGGACCTCAGTGGACCCTAGATGACTTAGATTTGTTTGAGCGACCATTTGCACTAAAACTCCTTCACCACCTTTATCTCCTCTTTCCGAAATCCCTTTAATTATGTCTTCCACCGAGGTAGCCGAATTTGAACAACCACTATCTGTTGGCACTTCTTATGTGAGACCTATATAGTTGGTGAAATGCCTCTTTATCCGATCCTTCCTTCTTTTGCCGGAGGCCTTTCGCTCGATCCTTGATCATGCTCGTACTCACGAAGATAAAGGGAAGAAGAGCGGAAGAGGAATCGGAAGAGGACCACGAGGAAGACCACGATGAAGACATAGATAGATAAGAGAAATATGTTTAAAGCTAGGTAGGATAGTTAGAATGGCAAGGCGAACTACCGGCCGATGTCGATGAAACTAACTTATTTTGTAAAGTCCTCACCGAGGCAATTTTGTAACCTATAACATCTTGCTTATTTTTTTGTTGTTTTGTAAATTATAATATATAAGTATATCTTTGTTGTTTCTCATGTTGTTGGGTCCTTAAATCCTGTGATGATTGCGCTTTACTATAATTTGAAACCTTATTTCCTTGTTGTGATATCTTATCAATTCTTTGTGATAATAATATTCTTCTTTTGGTATTAGTATGCCTCCAAGAAGAAGAAATACAAGTTGGAAGAAAGAGATAGTGAAGCAACACCTCGGAACTTTCCAAATCGTGAACCTCTCCACCAAATCGAAAAATTTGAACTCTTTCTTCGTCAAAAACCACCTAACTTCACGGGGAGTGGTAGTCTGCCGAAGGTGAAGAGTGGGTAAGAACTATTGAGAGAATCTTTAAGTTCTTGAGTGCAACGATCAAGAATGTTCTTTGTGCATAAATTTTCGATGAAAGGACTGCGGTTTACGGTGGGAGGCCAGCAGAAAACCACACCCGGAGCAATTGGCGAACTTTACATGGGAGCAGATTCGAGGAAGAGCGTATGCTAAGTTCATTCCTCGAAGCTATAGGAGGCGAAAGAAATTGAATTTATGAATTTGAAACAAGGTAATAGGAGCGTGGAGGTCGACCAAGAATTTTGTACATTATCCGAGATATGCACCTTATAAAGTAGAAAGCAGATGAGAAGATGGTGAGATGTTTCGATTACGGATTCTGACACGAAATCCGAATTATTTTAGTAGCTCAACCACCCATGTCTTACGCATAAACTCTTAACAGTCGTTGGACATGGAAATGGAGATTCAAGTGAAAAGAATCTTCTTTGAGACTAATGTTGGCGTACCACAAGGAATTGTACCAACAAAATCCTCCCAAATGGAACAAAAATATAAAGGAAAAAGAAAATGGGAGATACGAGGAAATTGAGTAAAGACCGTTTGAGGCGAGGGACCTATGGCGTCGAGATCATTTCGACCACCGACTCTTGGACAACCACTCTTTCCTCCGAATCGATAAGACCACCCATGTGCCCTCGGTCAAACCGTATACATTTCGGTTTATGTCGGATGGGAGTAACACTTGCTACTCGTGTGGGCGACGGCCACTTTGCTTACACTTTGTCCATACAGACGAGAATGTGGGCGGGAGAGAGAAAAAGGAAAATCTTCGTGACCCATTCGATCGTGTGAAAGCAATGACGGGATATCCACAAGCACCTCGCTATCAACTTCCTTCACCACGGTGATTGCAACATGAGACTTGACTCAACAGCGACATCTCAATCTCTACAAGTTCAACCCCAATATCAACAGGTATGCTTTGAAAGCGAAACAATCGAAAAAAGTGCGGAAATCGGCGGTATGGCCTGTTAAAAGGTGTACTGTTATAGTTTTGTTTGATCACGGAGCATCGCGTTCTTTCATTTCTACCGCATGTGTAGATAATCTTGAACTTCCGTAGAATCATAAAGTAGGTTTCAAAGTGCTTACTCCAATAGGTGGGGCGGCAAGAGTTGATAAAGTATGTCCTAACTTAGAATTCGAGTTAGGATCACTTCAGTTAAAAGCCGAATCATTACGCCTCTTATGCATGTGGGACGTAGATATTATCTTGGGTATGGATTGGTTAACGGAAAATTTCGCAACGATTCGTTGTGAACAACGAGAAATCGCATTTCAACCACCGGGAAAAGAACCCACGTGCTTTTATGGGATCGGCGAGAGAAGAAGAAGGATACATGTGATATCGACCTTGCGGCGAGAAGGTTGATAAGATGTAATGAAAATCGTGCCTATCTTGTATGCTAAACAAGGAAGACAAGAAGGATAGGAAGATTGAGGATGTCTTTGGTTGTTCGAGAATATCGCACGTATTTCGAGAAAAATTACCGGTATACCGAATCGACAATTGGATTTGTGATCGATCTTGAGCCGAGGATCCGCGCTTGATTTCTAAAGCACCGATCGGATGGCTCCTAAAGAATTGCAAGAATTGAAAGTCCAATTACAGGAACTTCGGACTTAGGATTTATCCGACCAAGCGCGTCCTACAGGGAGCACGGTGTTATTCGTCAAAAGAAGGACGGCACCTTAAGAATGTGTATCGACTATCGAGAATTGAATAAGGTGACATTGAAGAATAAATATCCGCCTCGAATTGACGACTTGTTCGACCAATTGAAAGGAGCAAAGGTATTTTGAAAATCGATCTAAGATCGGGTTACCATCAGTGAAGATAAAACCGAGGATATACCGAAACCGCTTTTAGGACCCGATACGGACACTACGAATTTGTAGTGATGCCGTTTGGACTAACAAATGCTCGGTTGTGTTCATGGACCTCATGAATCGCGTATTCCATGAATATCTCGATAAATTCGTATTAGTGTTTATCGATGATATTTTAATCTATTCAAAGAGCGAACAAGAACACGAGGAGCATTTGAGAATTGTATTGGAAAAGCTAAGGCACGAGATTATATGCAAGTTCAAGAAGTGTGATTTTTGGTGAAAGAAGTAAATTTCTTAGGGCATATAGTCTCGGCGGAAGAATCAAAGTGGACCCCGCCAAAGTTCAAGCGGTTCAGAGTGGAAATCACTACGACTCCAAATGAGATTCGTAGTTTTACGGGTTTAGCGGGTACTATAGAAGATTTATTGAGGATTTTAAAAATTGCTAAACCAGTAGACGAATCATCAAGAAAGGGATAAAATTTCAATGGACTCCAGAATGCGAAGACAGTTTTCAAGAACTCAAAGAAAGATTGACCAACGCTCCTATCCTAACTATACCTGATCCAGAAAAAGATTATACCATATACACGGATGCGTCGAGAAATGGAATAGGATGCGTTTTAATGCAAGAAGGAAAGGTTGTCGCATACGCTTCACGACAGTTGAAGATTCATGAACACAATTATCCTACTCACGATCTGGAGCTCGCGGCGATGGTCCACGATTGAAAATATGGAGACATTATGCATGCGGATCGAGATGTGAGATTTTCACGGACCACAAAGTTTGAAGTATTTCTTTGAACAAAAGATTTGAATATGCGACAACGAAGATGGCTCGAGCTGGTCGAAGACTACGATTGTAAGATCAGTATCATCCGGAAAAGCTAATGTCGTAGCGGGCGCTACGAGTAGGAAAAGTCGGGAGAAATTAGGAAATCTTTTAACGGATCAAGGAGAATTATTAAAGAGTTCGAGAGAGATTTGAAACCGTGTTACCTCCCGAAATATTCAAGGAATTGTAGCGTCATTGATGGTACTTGGGTTTGAGAGCTCGTATTATCGAGCGCAAAGAAAGATAAACAACTCGAAACAACTGCGAGCAAAGATTCGAATGGGATCACATCGCTATGGATTTTGTAATTGGTTTACCCAAGTCTAGAGGCGAAATCTGACCATATGGGTAATCATTGATCGATTAACCAAGAGCGCTCATTTCATTCTAATTCCGATAACGTATGGAGCGAGATAAGTTGGCACGATTTATGTTCGGAAATTGTTCGGCTACATGGAGTGCCGATCTCAATCACCTCGGATCGTGATGCCAAATTCACCTCTGGTTACGGACTACTTTTCAAAAGAATTAGGTACTCAATTAAATTTTAGTACCGCTTTTCATTCATGAGATGCACGGTCGGGACCGAGAGAACAATTCAAACTCTGGAGGATATGCTTAGAACAGTGGTGCTTGATCGAGGAGATCAATGGGAACAAGTCTTACCATTGATCGAATTTGCTTACAACAACGTTATCAAGCTACGATCGGCATGGCACCTTATGAAGCACTTTATGGTAAAAGTGCGGATCACCTCTGTATTGGGACGAAGTAGGAGAGCGGAAGATTCTTGGCCCGAAGCAATTGAAGAAATGGTTCAAATTGCGACAAATAAAACAAAGAATGAAAGAAGCTCAAGACCGACAAAAGTCCTATCTTGATAATCGCCGTAAATAATTGAAGTTTGAAACAGGGATAAAGTTTTCTTAAAGTTTCCCCAACTAAAGGAGTTCACCGTTTTGGAATAAAGGAAACTTAAACCAGCATTTCTTGGACCTTATGAGATATTGGAGCGGATTGGGCACATGTAGCTTATAGGTTAGCGTTGCTCCAAACTTCGCTAACGTGCATGATGTTTTCCACGTATCTCGACTTAGAAAGTATGTTTATGATCCACAACATATTCTTCATCATGATGAAATAGTTCACGATGTTGACTTAAGTTATGAAGAAGGGCTGAAAGCATTACGGACCGAAAAAGAAAGTTAAGGAATAAAGTTATTCCTTTAGTGAAAGTTGATGGAAACATCATGGTCCGGAAGAAGTCACATAGAATTGAAAATCAAATGAGAGACAAGTATCCCGACTTTTTAATAAGGTACGAAAATTTCGGGGACGAAATTTCTTTAAGGGGGAAGGAATGTAGTAGCCCGAAAATTTTATAGTAATTAATAAAGTTTAATTAAGCATTATTAAAGGTTTAAAAGCTATATAAGCCTTAAGAATTAAGTAAAATTCGATATAGTGAAATATTAATCGGCATGAATTCAATTAATTTAAGATTTGAATATATGAGATTGGAAAATGTAGAGATTTATTAGAAATGAGTTTATTTGTGATTAAATATGAAATGTGTGTTTATTAATGCATGTTTGCATGAAAAATGCTATTAATTAGAAATTATGCTATGAAATGCATTAATTATTGTGTATGTTATTTTTCTTATAAAATGAGATAAAATATTATTTAGGATATTAAATGTCTTGAATAAATTTGTTTTATTAATAATTAGTGATAAAGAATTATTTTGCATAATTTTCGAAATTGAGAAGCAATATTTTGGTTAATTGAATTTTAATATATGAATGGATTTAAATTATGCTATATGAATCTAAATTCAATTATGAATATAAGTTGCATTTAATTTTATAATTTAATTGAGATATAATCTTATTAATTAAATTATACTAAAATTTGGAATTAGAAAATTTGGAGTGTAAATATAATATTTATTGAAATTAGTGTTTAATTGCTTGGAAATTTTAAACAAATATACATTAAATTTAAATTAAGCTTCTAGAATTTTTATACATATAATAAATCATCCCCAACCTCCCATTTCCCTCCATTTTTCACACCTCCATACCAACACACACAAAATTTGTATTTTCAATTTTAAACCATAATCAAGGTTGGAATTAAGGGCTAAATACTCCTAGCAAGGTAATTACCTCATTTATGCAAAGTTTTTATTAATTAAATTGATAAATATTATGTTTAAATGTTGTATAATTTTCGAAAATTTAGAAATGTTGAGGATGGATGATTTGTTTCATTTTATTATATGTATTGATTTAATTATGTTTATAGAGTTAGAATAACATGTGTTATGGATTTAATTTGTTAAAATGCATGAAATTGAAAAATTAAAGAATGGTACTTAAACCCTAATTTTTGAATATGATTTCTATGTTATGATATGATTGAATTAAGCTTGGATATATGTTTAGGAATGCTTATAAACATCATATAAATGAAGAAATTAAGTTAGATTATGTTTGTACAATTCTTGAAATTTTGAAAATCTCATGTGATGGGAACTTAATGATTTTGATTTTATTGATGAATTTGATATGATATTTATGCTTAGGGATATGAATAATGTATAAAATGAATTTATAGAATTTAATTTAACCATATACTAATATTCCTAAATTTTGAAAATGAAGAGTATATGTTGAACTATGATTTCTTGATTTTATTTGATGGATTTGAATTGATATTTGAGATCTATGATAAAAATAAGGCTTAAGTAGAATTTATGGGAATTTTTGAACATAGGTATCAAAAGTTACAAAAATTAAAGTTTAGGTTAAAGTTATGTTCATATGTGATATAATGGATCTATAATTGAATGTGTAGACAATTAAAATTGTTAGCAAATGAGATTGCGCCATGTGTAAATTAAGAATTAAATAATTAATTATATTTCTATTTTATTAATGGAATTTATTCCAAAATTAAATAGATATGTGATTAATATTTAATTTTATCGATTAATCTGAGCCCGTATGTGACCCGGAGCTCGTGGCTTGATGGCCCAAAGGCCCATAAGCCCATAAGCCCATAAGTCCACTAGCATACATCTATAAATAGGGGTGAAGGCTCTCATAAATGGGAGGTGAAGTGAAGTGAAGTGAAGGAATCGAAGATTTGAAGAGCTCGAGACACTCGAAGAATCCTCTGCAAGCATTCTCAGACATTCAAAGTCTTCTTCAAGCATTCAGGCGTTCTTCGTGCAAATCATCGCGTTCATCCTCCAAATCATTCCAAAGTTGAAGATCTTCAAGGCGTTCTTCAATATTTCAAATCAAATCCGGCGTCCGATCGAAAACAAGATGAAGTCCTTGGATCAATATCGTCGAGTTCAACCTTCAAGTTCGAGGAGATCGAGGAATCACGTCCCTCCAAACAACTTGAAGAAATCCAAAGATCGTTCAAGAAATCAACATCGAAGAAGTAGAATCGGAGGATAGATAGAGATCGAACTCATCTCAAATTCATCAAATCAAATTGATTTATTTTTGTATCTGATTTTGTATTTATAAAATTTAAATACAAAATTTGTGTTACTAAATTTTGCACGCCGATTGGGACATCTCTACCTCTCATCTCTACTCTTCACCAAAAAATCTTGAGCGATGTTCACCCAAAACATGCTGACCAAGGTCACAAAAGCTTCTTGAGAAAGCATTGGCGTTATCACGAAGCAAAGCGAACAACGAAGCTTGAGTCGTCACCTTTGCCGAAGCGAGGAGCAACACATCGCCACCTGAATGAAGAAAGTGTTGGCTCGAAGGAGCTTCACATCCCTATTGCAAGATCCATCACAAGTTATCCATTTGAGGGCGCTGTGATGATGGCGAACACCTCCACCATGGAAGAACAACTTTGAATCTTACAAGGTGGTTGAATCTCTAAACAAACACATCGAGAGCAAGATGCTCGGTTACAAAACTTCGAGAGGAAAAGGTGGAATCAAGCCGCGTCCATGGCGAGGAAAATGAACACAACGAAGATGAAGAAGAAGGCGAAGAAGCGAAACTCATGATGAGAAAATCGTCTGGAAAACACATTCAAATCTCTTACGATGGTTTCATCAAAGCGATCACTCGAGGAGTTCATCGAAATAACAATGAAGAAACGGTGTGGAAATTCTAAATCATCCTTGATTTACTCCAAGCCTTATACTCAAAGAATTGACAACGAGAATGCCACATGGTTATCAACCACCCAAATTCCAACAATTTGATGGCAAAGGTAATCGAAGACAACATGTAGCTCACTTTGTCGAAACATGCAACAATCTTAGGAACATTTGGAGATCGTGCAGTCAAGTAGTTCGTTCGCTCGCTCAAAGGAAATGCATTCGTGGTATCGGACTTAGAATCAAATTCACTTGACGGTTGGGAACAGTGGAGCACGAATTCCTCAATCGCTTTTACGACACGGAAGAGCAGTGAGCATGGTGGAACTCACGAGTTCTCGTCGGTTCAAAGAAGAACCGTTGATTGACTATATCAATAGGTGGAGAAATCTATGTCTAAATTGCGAGGATCGATTATGCGAATCATCCGCTATTGAAATGTGCATTCAAGGGATGCATTGGGGCTGCAATATATCCTACGAGGAATCCGACCTAGAACATTGAAGAATTGGCAACAAGAGCCCATGATATGGAACTAAGTATGGCGGCAAGTGGAATTGATGGACCACGATCCAAGAACCTCGCGAGTTCAAAGAAAAACAAGAATTTAGAAGGGGACAAAACCATTTGAAAGCGCGAAGAAAGAATCAATGGCGGTAAAAGCGGCGTCTGTCGAGTTCATAAAGAAGGATGCCGATAAAGAGAACAATCAAAGTACATCCCGGAGATGGGGGGGAGAAGATCGACCCTTAAAGAAATGCAACAAAAGCAATACCCTTTTACGGATTACGATGTCTGCGGAATTTTCGACGACACTGCTCGGAGAAAGACTCGTGAATGCACGAGATGAAGCGGCCTAACGAGGCGAGGCGAGGCGATGATCAATCTTGCAAGTACCATAGATTGGTTGGACACCCCATACATGGTATTTCATATTCAAGGATAGAATCATGCGCTTGGCTCGAGAAGGAAAAATATCTCTTGAAGAAGGCGGTGCGGTAGTAAATGTTCTCACCTGCGATATCGGTGACATAATAGAAGGTGTTGCGACTCTATCTGACGTGGATGATCATGCGAGGACACAAGTTGAGTCAAATGTTATTGAAGATGAAGATGTGCAGGCAATTACATTTTCCAGCGAAGACTGCTGACTTGGATCTACGATGTCGTAATAGACCATTGTTCGTAAGTTGCTTCACTCATGAACAAAAATCAATAGGGTTCTCATCGATGGAGGATCGTGATCGACATCCACGTCTTTAAGAACGTTGAAGCAACTAGGAATCCGGAAGATGAGCTAGCTAGTAGCAGGTTGATGATTGAGGATTTGACCATGAAGACAAAGGGCCCTTGGCACTATAAGGTGAATTTATTGATGGGCGACATGAGATCATCTGTCTTGCTTCATGTAATCGATGCGAGACATCTTACAATATGCTTCTTGGTCGTCCATGGCTACATGAAAATGGCGTCATCCCTACGTTGCATCAATGCTTCAAATATCGGCAAGATGGTGTTGTGAGGTCGATGGTTGGCGATCAAAGACCATTCACGAAGCCGAGTCATACTTTCTTGGCGCCAAGTATTACATGGTAAAACAAGCCCTACAAAAATGAAAGTGAGAAAGCGACATGAAGAACCGAGTCCGGTCAAAGGAAAGAAAAGCATATTCCCGAAGATAGAAGGATTCACCATGCCTTTAACAAAATTGGCCAAGAGGCGGTTCCTCAACCACTTGGAGGATTTGTTCGACCAAGCGAAGCAGTTCCACGAACATGGAGAATTCTCAAGTAATGAAATTACTAAGCACTTTGGGCCCAAGGCATATAAGCTCCTCGTCGTGTTGGATACAATCCTCATGAAAACACCATGTCAAGCTTCCTTTGAAAAAGAATGACCACACGGCCCAAAACCCCAAAGCGAGTTGGGATTCACCACTCAAAACACCATTCGCATCGCCATCAAGAGGCTACCACCAATTATGCATGTGAAGAGGAGCGGAGGAATCCTCGTGGGAAAGAAGATCCAAAGGGTATCCGTCTTGAGAGAATAGGTAAAAGCGAGGTCAGCAGTATCGCTTCAAAAGACTTGGTAGGCGCCATGGGTTGAGGCAAGGTATAGGGAAAAGCGGTAATACACCATTGATGACCCAAAAGCGAGAAGTTTGATTCCTTATCGCATGAAGAGATGCACCACATTGCTTGTGACACGTGGGAAAGAGCTGAAAGCTAAGAGAAAGACCGTCGTCTTTACACATGTGGTGAAGATGAAGAAGGCAGAGAAAGTGTGGGTTCGTCTCACTATCTTGCTAATGATGAACACGAAATGAGCAAGTCGTCACATCAAATCACATCACTTCATGCGAGGAAGTGGCCATTGAGGAAGAAGGCGAAATAGCTCCTCAACAATTCGAGGAAGGTCGAGAGTCTGTTGATGAACTAAAAGAAATTAACTTGGGCTCATTGATGATCCACGACCGACTTATATCGGTAGCATTGTTGTTGTCGGTGAAGAACGTTTATACATCGAACTACTCAAAGAGTTCAAAGATATATTCGCATGGTCGTATAAGGAAATGCGGGTTTGAGCCCAAAAATAGTGTGCATCGCCTATTTGTCAAAAGAAGCGCGACACATCAAGCGAGCTCAACGTCGATTCGACCGAGTTGGTCCCTTTGATCGGTGAAGTGAACAAACTCATTAACGTTGGATTCATTCGAAGTCACATACCCGACATGGATTTCAAGCATTGTCGGTGAGAAAGAAAAGCGGACAAATTCGTGTATCGTTGACTTGAGAGACCTAAATGAAGCATGCCCCAGGATGACTTCCCACTCCCTGTCGGCGAACTAATGATTGGCCTTCTAGCGGGCATGAAGCATTGTCCTTCATGGATGGGTCATCAGCTACAACCAAATCCGCATGTCACCGAATGATGAAGAACTAACGGCATTCCGTGCGCTAAGGGTATATATTGCTACAAGGTGATGCCATTCGGATTGAAAACGCCGGCGCTTACTTACGAGCAATGCGAGAAGATATTCGATGACATGCTTCATAGAAACATTGAGTGTTATGTGGATGACACGGTGGTGAAAACCAAAGGCGAAAGGATCATCTGCAAGATTTAAGGATGATCTTTGAGCGATTGAGAGAGCACCAATTGAAAATGAATCCACTAAAATGTGCATTCGGGGTTGATGCGGAAAATTTCTTGGGTTCATCGTCCGCCATCGTGGAATAGAAATTGAGCAGGCAAAGATCGGCGCCATATTGAAAATGCGAGCACCGGAACATCCATGACTTGAAGAGTTTGCAAGGAAAGTTAGCCTACTGCGAAGATTCATTTCAAACCTATTTGGAAGATGTCAACCGTTCAGCGGGATCATGAAGAAAGGTGTACCATTTGAATGGGACGAATCGATGCGACAATGCTTTCGAAAGCATCAAGTCTTATTTGATGAGATCTCCGTCTTAAGCGGCACCCGTGGCGAGCCGCCTTGATCTTGTATATTGCAGCTCGAGAGCGTTCCATGGGGCATTACTTGCGCAAGAAAATGAAAATGGGAAGAGAATGCGTTATATTATTTGAAGCGAACAATGGCGCTAAATGAATTGAAGTATTCCCCAATTGAGAAGTTGTGCTTGGCTTTGATATTTTCCATCAAAGTTGAAGCACTACTTTCAAGCTCATCTGATTCGACTAATCTCGAAAGCAAACCCGCTGAAATTCGTGATGTCAAGACACATCTGTCGGATAGACTTGCGTTGGTATCTTCAATTACAACAGTTCGAGATTACTTATGTTCCTCGAAAAGTCGTCGAAGGCGAGCCTTGGCTGATTTTCTAGCGAACCATCAATCCTGGCGAGTGGGAATTGGTGATGATCTCCCGGATGAAAGCGCTTCAAATAGAGATATCGTCTCCTTGGACAATGTTCTTTGATGGGGCATCTCACGAGAGAAGGAGGCGGGTCTTTGGCGTTGTGTTTGTATTGCACGAAAGAAGTATTGCCATACTCTTTTACCTTAGCGAGAATTGTTCAAACAATGTAGCGAGAATATCAGCGCTTATCCTCGGTTTAGAGATGGCAATGGATACAAAAGGCTACACCTAAAAGTATCACGGAGATTCAGTGGTGGTGAATCAAATACTTGGATCATATGAGGTCGAAAAACTGAATTGCTTCCATCGTCAAGTATGCCCAAAGGATCATCGGATGGGTGGGGACGTCGAGCTTGAACATGTCCCGAGGGTGAAAACAAGCAGCGGATGCACTAGCGAAACTTGCATCTACAATAGCCATGTCGAAGGAGAAATACATATACCGATATGCGAAGTTGGGTAGTGCCACGATTTTTGAAAATGAAGATGGCGAGAGAAAATGAGGCGATATCGTTGAAGTCTTGAAATTGAAGAAGAAGATTGGCGCCAATTGATGATCGACTATCTAAAACACGATAAGTTGCCAAGCGACCACGTCGAAGAATCGACATCCGCGTGTGCTACTCGCTTCATACTCTTCAAAGATGTACTTTATAGGCGATCTTTTGAAGAGTCTTCTTAAGATGTTTGAACAATGAAGAAGGCTGCTAAGGCCGTGGAAGAAGCACATTACGGTGTGTGTGGCGCCCGTCAATCGGGACCAAAGCTACACTTCGAATCAAAAGAATGGGTTATTCTTGCGGCGATGGTGAAAGATTGTATGGATTATGCGAGAGATGCCAAGCTTGTCGATTCCATGCAAACATCATTCATCAACCTTCGAACCACTTCACCCACGATCGCTTCATGGCCATTTGATGCTTGGGGCATGGATGTCGTGGGACCTTTGACGAAATCATCGGGGCATCTATATATCTTGGCGCAGCGGATTACTTCTCTAAATGGGTGAAGCTCGCCTTAAGAGAAGTAAAAAAGCTATTCTTGATTTCATCAAAGCCCACATCATTTATCGTCATGGGATCCTCGCTACATCATCGCGATAGCGGAGCGCCTTTCGACAATACATTGATAAACA